>JAFMOC010000049.1:2975000-3446930 GCA_019802505.1 Corydoras sp. C115
ATGACTAGGATTATCAACTATAAAGGTTGATCTGACCATGTGGTCACAGTTTCTTGTGGAAACTAATTAGCATATTAGTTTTTACACAATACACTAGAACAGCAGTGTAAGGTTATGTCTATCCTAAATGTTTAGTTTCTTCAAACTGTAAGCGCTCCACTGGCTCAGAGCACCATCCGGTTGCTTCTCCCCACTTATGTAGTGACCTGGACTGTGGACAAGTGATTCTAGGGAATCTGGGCTGCTGCTGAGTCTACAAGAGTCCTACTTTTGTTCACTATGTCTGCTTGGCTGAAGAGCTTTGTAGAAGCCTGTCAGGCCTGATTGAGTAATTAAAAAGGCGAGTGGAGGTTTTCCTTCATTAAGAGCCTTTGCGACCACTCAGCTACTACAAACACAGTTCTATGACATTCTTTAATGCTAACACTCAAGCTTCAGGGTAATCTCTCTGATTTACAGAGGACTCATGTATGATTTTTTTATTTTGTGTTCTTTGTTGTCTGTCTTTGTGATTAATCGAAATCATTACCAAGATTTTGTCTTATATTGCCGGTCACACATATAATATCTTTATTTCTTTGTGTTTAACAATACTTTACATTTTACAGGCATTTAAATTAAAGTTATAAAAAAATATTAGATAAGGCAACAAGATTGACGGTAATTTCATATTTGTTTTAAGCAGGGTTAGGTCATTGAAGTGCTATAAACATCACCACACTACCAAGTTGGTCACTAATGGTTCCTCCACTTTGGCCAAGCACTGTATAGATGCATATTTGGTTATGCGTATTGTTGTTCAAATGCAAGAATGAAAATATTGTCACTGTTAACCCAATAGTAATACATTTGTATTACTAGCTTTGGCTTCTACCTGTGATGACAGATTTTTTTGAAAATTGAGCTATTTAATTATTTTATGGAAGTTCATAAATAAAAAAAATATATAAAGTTATTTAAGTAATATAATTTGTGTTTGTTTTATTTTTTTCATATAGGTTTTATTTGCTGAAGGGATTTTACTCTCTGTGATAGATTCTTAATGCCAAGTTGAATAGTCACTTCTGTCAGCAAAGAGGATGTGTCTGTCTTGCTTAAGGGCATTTGAGGTTCCTGACCCGAGACTGCCCTCACCAACTGGACACACTATTTCAACTTTACCTGGAGTGGAAAGGTTTCAGTACACCTTAGACTGAGCTCGTTACATTTCGACAAACTACTACATGCTTTCTTCCAGTAGATTAACTTTAAACTTTTTTTTTACAGATGCTTTAGTGACATTAACATGTAAAATGTAACATCTGATGAGTGAAATTCAGTTAGACTTTCAAAGTATGGATCAAAGTCTGGCCCATTGTGAATTAAAGTAATGTGCCACTTTGCCATGATTTTATCATAGTAAAATCTCTTTTAAAAATGAGGATGCATTTCTTGATAAAGCGATAAGCTGTTTTCAGTGACAGTGATTTTTTAAAAATACTCACAGGCCTATGTGGCAATGTCTATTCCTTTGTCTACTATAAAATTTCATATTCATCCTGTCTATTATTGACCACTTCTTTCAAAAATTATTTTGGTGTGCAACCATACAGCCTGTCAGAGAGCAGAAGTTATATATAGCTGAGAACACTCTGTACTACACGTTTACCCTCATTAACCTATTTTACTGCATCCTAGGTCATCCCAAGCTTACTCCCTGGGTTCCTTAACCCACCAATGCTTACACTCTGAACTAGGGTTTTTGCAACAGGAACTTAGTTCTGCACCAATAAAAAGATCAATCTTATCTTGTTCATTAACCTGCATCAAGCTTTGCTGATAGTAAAAGAGTGTTGCCATCCACTAGTGACTTAAGCTTCAATACAGGTATGATTGAATAACTTTTTTATTGTACAGTCCCATTCAAGTTCCTTTTTTAAATTATGTTTTGCTAAGTCTCGACATTGTGACAGACTAGAAACCCGTCTCCATGTAGCTCATCTAACTTACAGCTCTATTTCTCTCTCAACTTCTCTCTCGCTCTCTTCCTCTTTCACTCTCTCTTCTTCCATTGCTTTCATCTCTCTCTATACTAATTACGTTAATGACTTAACCTAAATATGGTAAATTAAATTTAAATTTAGTCAATTTTGCTCTGCTCTGCTTTTCCATAGCTGTTCAATAAACCTGTTTTTGTTCCTCATTTGAGCTTATTCTCCTCCTTGTTGTACTTGTCAGTGGTTTGTTTACTTATCTATATGTACGGTCATGTAACCTATACTAATCAGAATCGCCTTTATTGTCATTGTAATTTTCATTGCAATGAAATTTGGGTGCATCTCCAAAGGTGCTAGTAGTGAACAAATAGAATATGATGTGAAGATACTAATATGAAGTCTATACTGGCATTATCATACACCGCTACTTAAAAGAGAGGATACCTGAATTTACTTACTTACTCACTTACCTCATTTACATGCTACAAAAGTTTACATATATTGCTACTATTTACACTTATATACTGTACATAGTTCCTGCTATGCTTCTCATTACATATGCTGCTATATTTCTATTTTCCATCCATCCATTATCTTCCGCTTTATCCTATATTAGGGTCGCGGGGGGGGGGGGTTCCCCATGCCCATTCAGGACAGAACGTTTCGGGTGCTGGGCAGATACACCCAGGACATGGCGCCAATCTATCACTGGGCACACACTCACACACACAGACACGCACACAAACATATGCTACATTGGGCAATTTGGAGAACTCAATTGACTTGATCCATGTTTTTGACTGTGGGAGGAAACCGGAGAACCCGGAGAAAACCCACGCTGACACGGGGAGAACATGGAAACTCCACCCAGATGGGGATTCAAACCAGGAATCACTAGCGCTGAGAGGCGAACGTGCTAACCACTAAGCCACCGTGCCGCCCTATATTCTATATTATATTTCACATATTTTTTCTATCTTATTTTGCATGTATTTATATGTTTTTTTTTTTTTAATTAAGTTATAACTTTAATAGAACTGTGTAAATGGGGTCCATGAGCAATAATTTTGTTTTTGTTCCATGTACCACATGTGATACAAATGATGATAAAATTTCCTTGAATCCTTGAATAATAATGGCTATACAGTAAAGGAAGAACAATATGGATATATATTTATAACAAACACAGTTAAACACAACACTTTCACATTGCTCAGTGGGTGGATATGTAGGTAGAAACTAAATATATAGCATCATATGTACGTAACAAATCGAAGTTTATTGTGGGAAATCTGCAGTCAACTATCTAGGAAGACTTAGACAGCTAAGAACACTACAAAATAAATGACACACTATATGGAGTACTATATGTGCAATAAGTAGTAATTTCCACAAGTAGTATATAAGTAGTAACACAGCTACAGTCCAACTAAATGGAAAGTCAAAAAAAAAAAAAAAAAAAAAAAAAAAAATATATATATATATATATATATATATATATATATATATATATACAGAAATGTGTATTGAAGGAACACACATTCTCCAATATGACACAAAATTATCGCAATCTAAAAGAACAATAGGTCTTATGTCAAAAACAAAAGACAAAATGTTTTTTCTGTATGTTCTATAATGTGTATGTTCTGTATGTTCTAAATTTTTCTGTAACTAAAATAAAGAACTTCAAATTCCATATTATTATTGTCTATAAGAACAGTACTCCAGTGTCTTTAATCAAGAATTATAAGAAATGTATAATATAGAGCAAAGATAAGCATGTATGTGACAGTTGGGCTCTGAAAGGAAACCCTCACTGAGAACATGTACTGAGAACTTCACACCTAAAGAATCTTGTCCACCCTGTGTTGAACCTTGTTAAACCTTTATTGCCTCCATGTTGCCCAAAATTAAACACAAATTATGAAATGTGAAAAAATTACTTTTGTAGATGTTTATGTAAAAACTTCATTATATATTTTTAAAAAGCTTTGCACAATTTAATCCTCAGGTGCAATTTATTTGCTGAATATAAACATTGGAAAAAATAAAATATAAAAATGTAAAAGTAAAAAGAACACTTCCATTTAAAATGAATAGACTCAAGAATTTGATTGTTTTTCAGTTCAGTGAAGCATGTGTTGTCCTTTCAATACTAACTTTAAATCAAAATCAAACAAGCATTTAAAGATTCACAATTTTGTCAAATTTGAAGAGCATTGTGCTTAAATAAAGTCAGCAATAGAGAAACTTTAAGGAACACTGTGGTGAAGTGAAATGACTCATTTTGACCAGTCCATTTGCCGAGAAGCCCGGGGACAGGAAGTTCTATTGATTAGCTTAACCACAACAGACAAATGAAACAAAGCACTTGTCTCTCTGTCTCTTTCTTCTCCACACACAAACATACTCATTTATTCCGCCAAACCTGGTTTGGAAAATGCCAGGTATCAGATGCAGCCCTTAGGAGATATTTAGTTTGAACTTTTGACTTGGAATTTGGAAATAAGCAGTTAGCTGATCATCTCAGCAACTGAGATTGAATTCTATGCTGTTTTTGTAGGTTTTCATTTGGGTTCACTGAGGGTTCAGTTCTTTTTGTTTACAAATAACAATTTCAATTAGAAGCACTGTATTTGTGGTTTGTTTTTAGATTTTAAAACGTCTCTTTTATTTTGAAAATTTAAATCTTAATCTTAATTAGTTCAAAGACAATTATATCATAAGAAAATAAGAACAGCTTCAGACTGTTAATAATAAATTAAACAAGTTCTAATTCCAGAAGTCTGCAGAAGAATGAAAAGGTTGTATATGAAGCTTGTAACAGCCTAATCTTTACAAAAGCTAATCTGAGTGAAGTCTCCAACCAAATATTACCTCTGTTTAGTTTTATATTGCTTGTATATCATTCTGTACACAGCAGACAAATCATATAATATCAGAACATAATTATAATATGTGTTCTATTATTAACTATAAATAAATACTGTCTGGTGTATAGTTTCATAAGAAAAGTTGATTTTCCTAATGTTAACTATCAGGTTTGGTTTCCAGGTTGGGTGAGCATAGGCGCTTTTTGTGAGGAGTTGTATGCCCTTCCTGTGCCCATGGGGGTGTCCTCTAGGGGCTCTGGTTTCTTTCAGTATTCAAAAACATTATTTGGTAATTAAATATACAAAATGATGGGGGGTCTATGGGGGGTAGCACAGTGACAAAGTGACACTTCCACCTGGGGAGCACAAGGGGATCCAAGTTTGAATTCTGATTTGGGTGGAAACTCTGTTCTCCCTGTGTCTGCGTGGGCTTACTCTGGTGTGTGTGTGTGTGTGTGTGTGTGTGTGTGTGTGTGTGTGAATATCCGCAGTGATTGATTGGCTCTCTGTCCTGGGTGTATCTGCCCTGTGCCTGAAACGTTCTTTACTGTATGGGCATGGGAAACCCCTTTCCTACCCCCATGACCCTAGCAGAGGATTAACAGAAGAAAATGAGATGATAGTATATGGGGTGTTTATGAGAACATTTTGTGTTTATTGTTAAAAGATTAAAACACATGCTGAGATTGTCATTTGGTAGCCATAGTTTGAAAAGTTTTTGTTTTCCTTTAAGTTTGAGAGTGTAAAAAGTTGGTACATGCCTGAAATCCATAGGCCAAGAAAAATGAAGAAATTGAGAAGTACAAGAAATTTGCACATGTTCTTGCAGAGACAATCAAGCAGAACCTATTCGTTCTATGTGCGTATTATTCCAGAGTATGGAAAAAATGCAGAGGAATGTGAAGTGGTTGAGAAATGAAAGGGTTCTTTAATCAACATGGATTGGTCAAGACCAACAGACTCTTACGTGTACATAACAGGTACAAATACAAATGGAAATCAAATCAGGAGATCAGAGCTCAGATTAACTACGTCCTGCTAAAAAAGCAGTGAAAACAAGTCAATCAACATTGCATGTACATGTCTCAGTAGAGACTGTGACTCTGATCACAACCTTGTGATGTTGACAATGAAAATGAGGTTTAACTGAGAAAGACAATTCAACGGTGACGGGCCAGACAAAGAGTGGTCCAATAAAACCCCTATGAATATAAACACCAGGAACAAGTGTACCCTGCCCGATTTAGGGTTATCGGGGCCCCACCCTGGAGCCAGACCTGGGGAGGGGGTTCGTCAGCGAGCGTCTGGTGGTCGGGCACTTTCCCATGGTGCCCGGCCGGGCCCAGCCCGTAGGAGTTACATGGGTTACCCCTCAAATGGGCTCACCACCTGTGGAGGGTGTTGTAATAGGGGTTCGGTGCAGTGCGGATTGGGCAGTGGCCGGAGGCATGGGCCTGCGTCCGTTCCTCCGTTGTTGAGGCGGCGGACAAGAGCTATGGTCGAAAGGTAGTTGGTGCCTGTCGTGGCGGTAACCCTCGAACACGGTAGTGGTCACCCCGTGTAAGGGATGCCGTCAAGCTGAAGAAGGAGTCGTATCAGGCATGGTTGGCTTGTGGGACTCCAGAAGCAGCTGACCGGTACCGACAGGCCAAGAGATTTGCGGCTTCTTGTGTCGCGGAGGCAAAAACCCGGGTGGGGAGGAGCTCGATGAGACCTTGGAAAGTGACTTTCGGTCGGCTCCTAGAAGATTCTGGCAAACTGTCAGGCGACTCAGGAGGGGAAAGCAGTGTGCCACCAACACAGTATATAGTGGAGTGCACTGTTGACTTCGACTGAGGACGTCATTAGGCGGCGGAAGGAATACTTCAAGGACCAATATGCCCTCCGGAGAGGAGGCAGAGTCAGAGGAGTCAGGAGGAGGCTTGTCCATCACTGTGGCTGAAGTCGCTAAGGTAGTCAGAGGGCTCTTTGGTGGCAGGGCTTCTGGGAGTTCCTCAAAGCTCTGGATGTTGTGGGGCAGTCTTGGTTGACGCGCCTCTTCAACATTGCATGGTCATCGGGGGCAGTGCCTCTGGACTGGCAGACGGGGGTGATGGTGCCTCTTTTTAAAAAGGGGGACCGGAGGGTGTGTTCCAATTGCAGAGGAATTACACTCCTCAGCCTCCCCGGCAAAGTCTATGCAGGGGTACTGGAGAAGAGAGTCCGACTGATAGTTGAACCTCGGATCCAGGAGGAGCAGTGTGGTTTTCATCCTGGTCGTGGAACACTGGACCAGCTCTTCACTCTCTCTAGGATCCTCGAGGGTTCATGGGAGTTTGCCCAACCAGTCTACATGTGCTTTGTAGATCTGGAGAAGGCTTTTGACTGTGTCCCTCGAGGTATTTTGTGGGAGGTGTATTAGGTACATGGCTGCTTACTACGGGCCATTCAGTCCCTGTATTTGTGAAGCAGGAGCTTGGTTCGCATGGCCGGGAGTAAGTCAGACTTGTTTCCAGTAAGGGTTGTACTCCGTCAGGGCTGTCCTTTGTCACCGGTTCTGTTCATAATTTATATGGACAGAATTTCTAGGCGCAGCCAGGGGATGGAGGGTGTCTGGTTGGAGAGTCCTCACTGGATCAGGGATTAGATCTTGCCTCAAATGGAGGAGTTTAAGTATCTCGGGGTCTTGTTCACGGGTGATGGTAAGATGGAGCGTGAGATTGACAGACGGATCAGCGCGGGGTCAGCAGTGATGGGGACCCTATACTGGTCTTTTGTGGTAAAGAAGGAGCTGAGCCACAAGGCAAGGCTCTCGATTTACCAGTCAATCTACTTTCCAACCCTCAACTATGGTCATGAGCTTTGGGTAATGACTGAAAGAGAAAGATCGCGAATACAAGCAGCCGAAATGGCCGCTCCCTTAGAGATGCTTAAGCCGCTCCCTTAGAGCTCGGTCATCCGGGAGAGACTCTCCCGGTCATCCGGGAGAGTGGAGCCGCTACTCTTCCGCATCGAAAGGAGCCAGTTGAGGTGGTTCGGGCATCTGGTAAGGATGCCTCCTGGGCGCCTTCTTAGGGAGGTGTTCCAGGCAAGTCCAGCTGGAAAGAGACCCCGGGGAAGACCCAGGACACGCTGGAGGGATTATATCTCTCAGCTGGTCTGGAAACGCCTCAAGGTTCCCCCAGTCGAGCTGGTGGAGGTGGCTTGGATGAGGAAGGTCTGGGTCTCCCTACTTCGGTTGCTGCCCCCGCGACCTGAACCACGGACAAGCGGAAGATAATGGATGGATGGATGGAGACAATTCAACTGGATCTTTAAAAAAACAGGGAAAGGAAGATGCTCAAATCAGATAATTATGTCAAGTTAGAGTAATTGTGCAATGAGCTGAACGAAAATGTGAAGAAAGTTATCAGGCCTGTTTTCCAGATCAAGAAGTGAAGAAGCTTATCAGTCCTCAGACTGGAGCCTTTGAGGACAAAGATGAAAGCTGACTCATCCATGCAGTCCAACCATCGCAAAGCAATGGCTGATAATGACTTGACTTGATAAAAACATGTTTGAAAATTTTAAGAAATATGACATTAAACTGTGGTTAGTTTAAAAAACTTTCCATTTAAGACATTCTATACAGAATCAGCTTCCAAACTTCTACCATATTGTCAAATAAGCACATGTTATAAAGTACAGGTATAAACTGAAGCCATTACATTTGGTACATGTAAAGGTCATCAGCCTGGTGGTCTGTAACATGATTGGTACTCTGAAGGAATAATTGTTTACATCTAATGTGTTATATTTCTAATTTTACTTGATCTTGAAAGTACAAATTACATTGTTCAAGTATACACTACTCACAAAAAGTTAGGGATATTTGGCTTTCAGGTGAAATTCATGGAAAATGTAAAAAAGTTCACACTACAGTGATATCATATCATGAAAGAAGGACATTTAAGAAAAAGGATGCACTGGTGATTCAGGTCTGGAGAAGGTGCAGATCATTTACATTTGAGGTATACCAGTTTCCAACAGCCATTCTCTGATGATGTACCCTCGATGAGCTGGATCATTGTCATCCATGAAGATGAAATCAGGCCTGTTTTGTTCATGAAGGGGCACAATCACTGGATTAATGATGTTATTCAGGTAGAATGGGCTTGTCCACGGTACCATTTGCAAAGTGTAGGGCAGTTCTGTACTGACTGGAAACACCTGCCCACACTGTAACGCCGCCACCACCAAAAGCTCGTCTGGTGACAACAGTGGCTGATGCATAGCGCTCTCAATGATGTCTCCAACATCGTTGGCAGCCATCATTTCTGCTCAACATGAATTGACTTTCATCAGAGAACAGCACAGAGGCCCACTGGTCCCTCGTCCAGCGAAAATGCTCCCTGGCCCATGCAAGACGCAAGACAGGTCATCTACTACGCAGACCAACCTGATGTAAATGGTTTAAAATGGTCTGACGTGACACTTGGGTACCTCTCACCTCCCTTAAACGGGCCTGTTAAGTGACATTTATCATCATGTTTCTCAGGGCATTGTTCACAATGTAGCAGTAATCAGCATGTGATGTGGCCAAAGGATGTCCACTTCTACGACACTCTGTGACACTCAAAGCTCAGTGACAACTTCTGTCTGAGAACGTCCTGTTTGAAACATCACAATGGCAAGGTACTGTTGATCCATTGTTTGGTGTCTTATTGGTCTCATGATGTCAAAATGTAAAAAAGCATGAGGAGAAAGACTGTTTAAACACCAGCTCTAATTGAACCAGGACATTTATTGGTTGGTTCGAGGATCAAACACCTGTTGTGAATTTTGCCATTAAGCTCCTAGTTAGAATAACAGCAACTTGTGCAAAAAGTACTAAAACATTTGACAGTTGGACATGTGCATTCAAAAGCTTAGAGAAGGTCACATTATTTCACCTGTAAAAGTTTGAATGCATTTTAGGCTCGTCCTGAAATATCACATGAAAGCCAAATATCCCTAACTTTTTGTGAGTAGTGTAGTTATATCGTTAAAATACAATTTGAAAAGTGAAGAATGTTTTGTAATTTTGTGAAATTCTAAAAGGGTGGCATGGTGGCTTCGTGGTTAGCACGTTCGTCTCTCAGCACTAGGGATTGCCGGTTCAAATCCCCATCTGGGTGGAGTTTCCATGTTCTCCTCGTGTCCGCGTGGGTTTCCTCCAGGTTCTCCAGTTTCCTCCCACAGTCCAAAAACATGGATCAAGTCAATTGAGTTCTCCAAATTGCCCCATATAATGTGTGTATGTGTGTGTGTCTGTGTGAGTGTGTGCCCAGAGATAGATTGGCGTCCTGTCCTGGGTGTGTCTACCCAGCACCCGAAACGTTCTCTCCTGGATGGGCATGGGGAAACCCCCTGCAACCCTAATATAGGACAAAGCGGAAGATAATGAATGAATGAATGAATGAATGAATGAAATTCCAAAAATGAGAAGTTGCCAAAAAAATTTTACCAAAAAATGGATGAAAGAACATCTCAAACACTTTTAGTGGGTCATTGTTTAGGGTTTGGGCTGTTAATTGAAGATTTTGGTTCTGATATGCTAAGTGTAATTCCCTTGAACTTGGCCCATATCTTTATCTGCTCCATGGCACTGGATTATGACTAACCAGTGTTTTGGGTTTATAGATGTTGGTTCATGTTAAGAAAATAATTTAGTTGTTTGTATGTTTATTTGTAGAAATATTAAAAAGCACTTTTATAATTAGTTTTACATTTTGCAGCTTCTATGTTAAATGTTCATTACATTCTTAAAATTCTTCTTACATTTACATTGTCCAGAACTCATATCTGACCCACTGTAGTGATTCTGTCAGCTTAAGCCAATGACACTGCTTTATTTAACCTTTCTTAAGAAAGGCATTTGGTTAACGTTGGCTGTCCATAAACCTGTTGCCAGTTTACCATTGTATACTTCCTTCGTTGGACAACATTTGATTAATACTGAACACTGCAGATGGGACACCCCATGAGAACTAGTTTGGAAGAAGCCCTGACCCAGTCATCCAGCCATCACAATCTGGCTCTCTTTTTAAAAAATTCCTTTACTACCACAATAACTATATAAGTTAACTAAAATTGACAGTACTTAAAGTAGCATAGTGCTTTCACTAAAATGCAACCTTTAACATGCATTAAAATCCATTCATTCATCTTCTGCTTTATCCTCTACTAGGGTCGCAGGGGGGGGGGGTTCCCCATGCCCATCCAGTGGAGAATGTTTCGGGTGCAGGGCAGATACACCCAGGACAGGGCGCCATGGTTTTGCTGAGTACACACTCACTTACACAGACGCAAAAAAAAATAAATAAATAAATAAATTACACAGTAATTTGGAGAATTCAATTGACCTTGATCCATGTTTTTGGACTGTGGGAGGAAACCAGAGAACCCAGAGTAAACCCTCGCAGACATGGGGAGAACATGGAAACTCCACACAGATTGGGATTTGAACTGGGAATCCCAAGCGCTGAGAGGCGAACGTGCTTAACCACTAAGCTCGCATTAAAATCTAATCACGGCAAACAAAATTTTCACGTGGTTCAGTAATTAATCTTCAAAGGCAATACATTTGTCATGCTTTATTTAAGTAAAAATAATTTTGTATAAATCAATTAAGTACTCACAATAAAAGAAAGTGAATAGTTTAATCACAGATAATAACCAAACCCTTTGACATCAAATACATAAGATGGATAAAATAAAACCAGTTTAAATCCTCTTAAAATTTACTAATTCCTCTCAGTAATATTTACTTCTAATTATTTGCAGCATAAACAACATTTTCAACGAGTTTTACTTTTCTACATTATTTACACATTATCCACCCAACTAAACCAGCAGGCTGTTCGAAATGGTTTTTAAATTGACAGAAAATGGACGTAGTTTTCATAAAGCTGCTGCCAAAAATAATGATAATGATCAAGTTGTTGTTTGTATACATAACTACAAATTTGCAAATGAAGTGATTTGTTGCTCTGCAATCTTCTCAGCCTTTTAAACCCAATGAAATGGAACCAAATAAACAAAAAAATGAAATACTTTATTTTATGTACCACATATCCTGAACACAATGATAGTTTAAATGGAAACTGCCTTTAGAGGACATTTTTATTGCTTGAACCTAAAGCAAAAAAAACTACATACATGAACAATGTTTACTAAACGTTTGCATTTGGTTTATTGCCATGGTCAAAATGGTTAATGAAGTAAATAAATAATCCAACAAATGCATCCAAGCAACACAGTTCTGTGTTTTTCCATGTCCTTCATATAATTCTTTTTCTGTAACTTAAGCAGAGGGCAAGAATCCCATTTAGTTTTTACATTCCTTGTCCATAGGTGTGATGTCCAAACATACACTACAAATAAGAATGAACAGTTTCCTCCAAGTTCTCCAAATAAAGTGGGTCAAAGATGGCATTTGAGAACATGTGAGCTTTCCAGTCCTGAGTATAGCATCAGTAGACTCCTTGAAGGTGATTGTGTGCTGTTTATATCAACTGTCAATTAATTCATTCGTGGATAAAAGTCGCTGCTTTTCCATATCCGTAAATATCATAATAATACAAATATCAGGAAGATCCAAAACCAACTGGCAAAATAATAAACGTGTAATTTGGGAAAGGATCTTGGCAAAGATGTATGCACCAACCAGCCACCAGAGGGGGTTAGAGACATAGTGGCTTTACTTTTCTTCCTGGTGTTCGGGCCACTCTTATTTAAAGTCTATGGTCCAAAACCCCACATTATGTACTCATATGCTATTTTAATAATTTTAAAATTGTCTGTGAGATCAGTATTTTGCACAAGACGCGTGGCTCTTTTCGCCCATGTATTGTGTTAAAGGTGGTCATAAGCAGCGGTGGTGGGGGGAGCCGTGCGGCCGGCTGAACTGTAATAATAAGGAGAACCTGAAGGGGGAGAAGAAGATTTATTTAGAATAACATTCAATTAAGGTCTTCCTTTCAAACACAAACTGATGACAACACGGCAATCTATCGTGAAACTTTTAAATCTATGACATAAGGACTACCCTGATTGAAAAATCACAGCTCGTCATTGTTTTCATTGATTCTAAATTACTCCAATTACTGGCAATTTTCATTCAAATAGCCAATGAAAATCTGTTCACAGCAACCAGTCATTTACCATTATTGTGTTCAATGGCCCTTAAATTAGCTACCATTGCCTGTCCCACCCACCAATTTAGTTTACCAAACAAAACCAGCCACTGAACTTAAACATTCTAAAAAGTATTAGTCTAAATTAGCTTAGCGTTCATATGTATATGTATCGTTATATTAGGATCAATCTTTAATTTACTGTTTATTCAATAGTAAGTCATTTTGTTTTGCATGCAAAGTTAACATTGTCATGCTGTAAATAAAAATGTGCTAAATAACATTAGCTTTTTAATAAACGTTTTAATTTCACAGAATAGATAGAAAGTAAATGAAATCACATTACACATCTTCAACATTATAGTTAATCTAAAACTAATCAACTGACCAGACATTATCTAATTTTTTTGTATCTAAATATTGTTGTAGTCACTTGTTTAGGCTTAAATTTAATTGTATAAATTATATGATTTCCTGATTAGGGGAACAAAAAGTTAACCTTGCTCTGAGATGATGGCAGTCTTGATTGACCTAAAATGTCCCCTAGAACGGCTGAACAACGTCAAACAAATGCCACAAGCTTTGTGTTTGTTAGCAAGCAAGTTTGTGTGTGCGTGTGTGTGTGTGTGTGTGTGTGTGTGTGTGTGTGTGTGTGTGTGTGTGTGTGTGTGTGTGTGTGTGTGTGTAGTGTTGTTCATTTAAAGGCATGTGACACAAGCTGTGTAAAACCTGCATGGTACAAAAGTCTCCTCTAGCTTGTGTACAGGTCATTAATAATTTCAGAATTTTTCAAATAGAAATGGCTTATGCCATTATGACTTTATGACCATATTTAAATTAAATTTAGACTTTCATTTGAAGTTCAAACAAAATAACCACACACATTATAAAATGATAATAAACTCAAAATACCAAACAGCTATATTCAAAAACCTAAACAATAAAAATAAATTAACATTTTATTGATTTATCAAGTTTTATTGTAATAAAACACCTTCCAGATATTACTGTAAAAACTTAATTTGTAATTGTTTTGTGCTTAGAATCATTGTCCTGTTGCGAGAGAAAATTTAGCTTAAATGAATTATCTGGATAGATAGATAGATAAATACAAATACATACCCAGTATGCTAGAATTTGTGAACCTCCATGCATCACTGTACGACGTGTAGGGTGGATGTGCATAGGTCTGACCTGAGTACTCTGCACCTACAAAATAGATAACATGCATCATGCCACTATATTTGCATACACTATATTTGCATTACATATGTTATAGAACATAACTACAAAATTAAATTTCAATTAGTTGCTATTTTTTATAAAACCTTATTATGTGCAAAATTATTTATCCACACCTACCAATAGAAATTACAGATATGTTATATATTTGTATGCATACAGTAGGAGTACCAACACAAAAATGCTGTTTTTATCATGATTTGAGAGTTGGATTCTAAATAAAAGTTAAAATGGGGTTTGCTCTCACAAGCACTTGGCATCTACACAGTTGATTGGTAATGTGAACTTATATTTGTCTAACTTTCTTGCTCTCCCACACACATATACATGCACAAACACACACACAAAGTTTTTAAAAGTATTTTTAAATCTAAATCTAAACTACCTGATTGTAATATAATTTCATAGTTATTTCTGTTTATTCCTTGTATAGTCTGTGTGCTGTCTTGTTAATTTTAGTATGTTACATGTCATACATGTGTGCACTCACCAAGACAATTTCCTTGTATGTGTAACATACCTGGTGAAATAAAATGACTTCTGATTCTGATTAAGTAGACTTTCTGAGTTTCTTTATAAGCATATGGTTTCCTTATACTTTGCACTCAAATTAAACTATTGGACCACTTTATTACAAATTAATTAGAGAAGGTATATCAACTTTTTCCAGACAAATGAATATCCAGAGGTCTCTAAAATGTCATATTTATATCATAATACACATTATTACGAATATGCTGTGATGATCACAATTTGATGTGATTCCTATTAAAAATAACTATGTGTAGTATGTTTAATTCATTATTTTGTAATGTTTTTTAAAAATGTTTAAATTTGGTCACTCTGTCTACAAAACCGGAGCTAAGTTTTAATGAAATTGAAGGATTCACAAACATTTAATCACCAATATAGGGCATTTTACAACATTTAACAGATATCCTTATCATGAGTAACATTAAGAGGTGACTACAACACAGAATCTAAACTTAGTATTGAGGCCGTTTTTCAAGGGCTCAGCAGCAGTCATACTGGGGACTAAGCCATTATGCTTTTATAAAGTCTTATATAAACATTAAGCTCATTAATGCAAGAATTATAAAGCATGTGTTGGATACTTTTCAGGATTGTATTGCTACTGATGTGGTGGTGGTGTTTTAGTGTGTGTTGTGCTAATATGAGTGGATCAGATATGGTGATGTTGCTGCAATTTTCAGTCATCTCATCTCAACACAGACTGTAAAATTGACGACAGTTTGTAATTGTAAAGCTACATATCCCATGTATAATATGAATACTGATAATATGAATGAGTGTAAAAAACAAGAAAGTGTACATTATGAAGTGAGTATATATTCAGAAAAATAGGATTAAACAATAAACATCTTGATGGCAAATACCAATTTACAAAATTAGCTTATTATGTATGTGTCTGTGCTTGGCAAATTAATAGAATTTCTTTCTATTTAAATATGGCATGTATAATTGGTTTAAAAAAATCCCAAATTCCTAGAACTGCATTATAAGAAAGCTTGTGCACTTTCTGGGTTTCAGCTAAATTCAAGGATATATGTTTGTCCTTCTTCCACCTTAGCACATTATTCACTTGATGGTTAAGGACGGCTTGTAAACCATTAATCCCATGGCCAGGTGGAGGGCTGGGAGGGCAAAATCCCTACGCTCAGTGGTGCGTACACCTCACCCCCTTTGGCGTCCTTTCTCTGGTGTCCAACTTCCCCCACGTCCACCACCAACACCACACACTTGTCATCGTTTTGGTCCTTTTTACCTTTTTTCTTCTTACTCTTCCCTGTCACTTTTCTTTTAAAACATTCCAATATCTAATTGGTAATTATGTCGGCAGGATTGATTTCCCTGTGCTTAGCCTCCCTAACGCTCCCTCCTCAACCACCCCTGCTGCTCTATGAGTAATTGTGTATAAATGCTTCCTCTCAGCAAGCCCACCAGAAAAATAATAAATCAGACCCTCTCATTTCGCGCTTCGGAGAACAGACTTCAAATAAAGAAAGAGTGACAGATGCACCAACCAGTCCTTTGCTGCCAGTGCCTTCCCAATGTTCCCTTTTCTTTTTCAACAATACATGTACATACATGCATAATGTGCACTGTAAAATTTTTGCCCTTAATCTTTGCCCTTTTATATTAAAATGCTTTTTGCTGCCCATCCCTCTTTCCGTTAGTATTTTCTTTGTAGGGCCCCACAGTTCCCATGGCAATGTGTGGTCAGGTGGAGTGTGGGGGGGGGGGTGGTAAGGGCATCAGGGCCCACCCTCTGCTGTGATGCAGTTCACCAAAGCGAGCAGGGTACTCATTAACCTACCACTCCTTCCTGTTTAGCTCTAAACCTGACCTCCCAACATTTTCTTTCTCTTGCTTTTTCCCTCCCAGTTTCAGACATTCCTAGACTTATTTTGATCTCTCTTATTCTTTATTATTTTATTTTTATTAATCTCTTTGTCTGCCTACCCAGACTGGCACCTGATTATGTCACTGCCACAGCTTTAAAGGACGTCTTGAGGTGATTCTCTTGTAAAAGACAATAACTATGGGTTGTGCTTTTGGAAGAGTATTGTACCTGCAACCATTCCTGCGATAGCTGAGGATGAGTAACCTGTCTGACCGGAAGATGGTATATGAGGTGGATATCCAGGGAGAGTAGAGCTCACCATGTCTCGCCCTGTCCAAGAAAACATGAAAAGAAAATAGTTTTTTATGAAGTCAGTATCACTGCTCTACCCTCAGATGGACTAACATGGTAGCCATAAAAGCAGCTTGTATATTAGCAGAAAACAATGAAATATGTATGATGTTTTACCTGTAATGAGGGACTGGCTGCCGAATTGGCTGTACATGGGTGCATGATGGGAGAATGAGTTGAAAGCATGAGAGAAATGCATGGAAGTGTTGCCATTATTACTCATTGACACCGAAGCTGGAGTTGACATAGAACCCATGTCCAGCAACGTGGGGTTGGCTATAATGTTTGGTGAGGGGCTCGAGCTTGCCCCATCCGGTGACATTTCCTGTTTCAGGCAAATGGAAAGAGGCTGCAGGGCATCTGAGGTGGAGTCATGCAGATGAAGAGCAAATGGGATGATAAAAGAAAAGAATGGAATTACCATAAATAAGCAATGTCCTAAGTATTGGAACCATTACAATTGCTATTGAAGTTCAAGTTATGCATTTGATTTAATAGGGCACCAAGATTGTCAAGCTAACAAGCTTATTAAATCATGCGTGAACAAGCATGACATGTTATGACCACCTACCAAGCACAAAGTGTTTTTTGTAATGCTCTATGTCTGGTCTCATAAAAGTTTATGTCAAGTGGGTCAGGTTAATTTTAATTAGTAAAGGTTTGTTTTTTACAGTCACCTGCGACTACAGTGTATCCCTGGTGAGTTGCTAAGTTTCGACCAATGGCGGCACTTGATGTTGCAAGACTGCTCTTGCCCTCTTCCAAGCTTCCACTAAGGAGGGAGAGAGGATACAGGGACTAGAGAAAGAGAGAATCAACATTAGTTATAAAATAGTGTTGTCTCTTGCAGAATAATATATCTCAGTGCATATGAGCTCTATGCATCCAAACCCAATAGACAATTACTTTACTACTTTACAAAATCATTTTTGTCCTGTATACAATTCCAAAGGGTCTGAGAGGTGGCGTATAGTCCATTATTTTGGTGGCTTTTTATAAAAAACAGCATTTACTTTAATTATAAACATATCTTTTACAAAATATCATTAAGTAATAACAATTTAACATGCACTGGTTGAAAGTCTAGAATCGTTTCTTGCATGTATTGTATTAGAACGAGAATTAGAACTTTCATTCATTCATTATCACCCGCTTTATCCTCTATTAGGGTCGCGGTGGGGTTCCCCATGCCCATCCAGGGGAGAGCGTCTCGGGCGCTGGGCAGATACACCCAGGACAGGGTGCCAATCCATCGCTGGGCACACACTCACTCACTCACTCACACACTCACTCAAACACACTCTATATGGGGTAATTTAGAGAACTCAATTAACTTGATCCATGTTTTTGGACTGTGGGAGGAAACCGGAGAACCCGGAGAAAACCCACACGAACACACGGGGAGAACATGGAAACTCCACCCAGATGGGGATTCGAACCGGGAATCCCTAGTGCTGAGAGGCGAACGTGCTAACCACTATGCCACCGTGCCGCCGAATTAGAAATTATTCATTTAAATAATTAACATATCCTCTTTATATTTAACCCCTTCCACAATTTATTACATGGATTAGTCCTAATTGACAAGTCCTTTAATTTAAGTTTACAAGAGGTACTAAAATGCTCCTAATTGTAAATGAGTCTGTAAATTGTCTCTGTCTTGTGATGGACTCAAACCTGAAAACTACCAAAACTACCAAAAAGGGTAGTTTTTTGCTTTTTACCAAACAGGTGCTGATATAGCACTTGCTGTTACTCTAATTAGGATAAGTAAACTGGTTACTAAATGAATGTATGCTATTGAAAGATAAAATCAATAAAATAAAAAATATAGTGTCATGTAACTTTTTTAATTGTATTGAAAGGTTTTAAAGGGGATGGCACGGTGGCTTAGTGGTAAAGCACGTTTGCCTCTCAACTGCTGGTGATCCTGATCTGGGTGGACTTTCTCCCTGTGTCTGAGTAAGTGTGCTTAGTGATGGACTGGTGCCCTGTCCTGAGTGTATCTGCCCAGCACCTGAAATCCACTTGCCTGGCTGGGCATGGGGAACCCCCCTGCTACCCTAGTCCACAGTATAGGATTAAGTGGAAAATACTGAGAGATTTGAAAACCGAAAACCTTTTAAGTTGCATTTATAGTTATTTAGATATAGTAGGTATTCATTATGCAATTAAAGCTACTGGGCTAAAATTAAAGACACCCTGTGCTGCACTGCATCTGAACTTACAAACACTCCCAAATTCTTCAGATCCTTCTACTTCTCATTTTACAGATCCACTGTGTTAAACATTCCAGATCTTATTTATCTCATGCTTAGCAGACAATGAACACACTGCAATTGTATCATGGCATGTGCACTTTTCTTTAGTATAGAAAGTATTACTAACTCCTTTTAAGTTTGTATTTGGACCGTGTTCATTGACAGCCTAATTCTGAATATACTGTAATTAATCTAGTTTTATATATATATGTGTGTGTGTGTATATAAGCAAGAAGTCTTTAACCAGTATAGTATAAATGTGGTGTGTATTAAGTACTATTCAGTAGTATGCTGTATTTACCTGCTCAGCCTTGCTGGCTACAGTTGAGCTAAATGCTTCCGATGCATAGAGATGACGGTCAAAACTACAGTCCAGGTGCTGAGATGAAAAATGTTCAGGTCTCAGTTGCTTCCTAGGTCCGCCACCACTACCCTGAGAGTCCACGCTGTGTCGACAGCTCTCCTGGTCACCTGTAAGATAATACATACAATCAGATTATTGATATGCTTCTTTGGTCAGACCAAACTTTCTGAATGTCAGTGTCTAAGGAGTTTAACCTTATGTTAAGGCTTGTGGTAAAACAGCAAAAATATGATGGGCAATTATTTTCTTGTGTAAAAAATCTGAGAATTAATTGCAAATGTCAAATGGTTCCCACCACTAGCCCGGACAGTAAAGAAATAAAGTGTAGTGGAGGAGTGTGTGAAATTATTTTTGTGCATATGCACAATTAATAACATAGTAATCCAAAGTACAATAGTCAGTAAAAAAATCTTTTGGAAACCATCATGGTAAAAAGTTTCAGCACAATTAAAAAAGCTAAAAAAAAAAAGTCACTAAAAAAAGCAAGAAAATTTGATGCTCTCAGTTTTCATTTATGTTGTTTTCCTGTTGTATTCATTTAATCACGAGGAGTAGAAGTCAATCATTATCTTAACTGGACTCTGTGAACATGTTGCATGGCCAAAGGACTCACTGTCGTCATGACTCCTCTTGCCGTCTGAGCTGGCCTGTGGAATACCCAACAATCCACTAATGGAGTATGTAGAGCCCAGAGAGTCTGATTGAGGTGACTCAGGAGGAGTGACTGCTGAACTTGGAACTAAGAAAAAATAAGAAGATGAATAAATATAAAAATGTAAGACAGACATTGAGAAATGTTATGAAGATAAATGAACAGTTACATACTTAATGTGTCACCTGGGCTAAGGCTTTTGCTTTCCAGAGTCACGTTAAATGGCTGTTGTACCTTTGTTCGGATGATTCTAAAGAAAAACAATTCAGAAAGATTTATTAACTAATTAGGTATCATCAAATACATTTTCCATTAAACAAATTTTTCTTTCAAATATAACATAGATGGTAAATTTCTCTTAAAAATCTCTTAAAACTTAATTAAAACATTAAAATTACCTGTTGATGGAACTAACACTAGGAACTGTGTCACTGTCACACACTCCCTCTGCTAGCAGCCGATCTCTGATCTCCCAAGCAAACATGGTGGGATTCTGCCGCTTGTACTCTGCTATTTTTTCCACCACTTTTGGTGTAGCAACCTTTGGCTTTGAACCACCAATGACTCCAGGTTTTATGCTGCCAGTCTCATAGTATCTACAGTGGGTATAGAAGGAGTGTCAGTGGATGTATGCCCATGGATGCTAAATAAATCATCGATTTTGTGGAAACAATTACTTTAAATAATCCAATTTAAAATAATGAAGCATTGGTGACACTGCTAACTTATCATAATAATGTGAACCTCAGGTGTCCATGAACAAGCTCATGATTGTTTATATGAAAAAATGTTATGTGTTGTCCTTGAAGCTAAGTTATAATATCTCAATTTATGCTTCCCTACCTGCCCAGGATCTTGCTGACACAGCCATGGCTGACCCGAAGTTGGCGAGAGATGTCACAGGGACGCACACCCTGGTGAGCCATGTCCACAATGCGCTGCCGGATGACCTCCGGGAGCGGGCGTCCATTCACAAACATGCCGCCTAGTTGATTAAGACCCCCATGTCCTGGGGGAGAGAAGGGGATGAATATACATAAATGTCATGATACAGGTAGCATTGCTAAATTCTTTAAACACTGATAAAATGCAATAATTGTTACATTTTTCACAAAACGATTAATCACTATAAGAACAATTATTTTATGCATTTATGACAAAAATAACACTTTTTTATGGGTATTTTTTTACAAATTACAATCATGTTTAACCATAATGGTATTCCAATTTTATATTGATATTATAATATAAAAAACATACAAAAATGAAATGGAGAATATATATATATATATATATATATATATATATATATATATATATATATATATATATATATATATATATATATATATATATATATAGTTTGCATATGCATTTTAGTTTCAAGTTACTGATCTTTTTGTAAGTTTTCTCTTTTTATAGAATTTTGGAATAACACGGTTTACATTAGTACATACGTATGCATACACACTTTTAAATGACAAGTTTCTGACAATAGAAACAAATACTACATTAATCTACATAAATAAAAATGTTTTTTTTAATAAAATAGATATTAGGGTTAAATTATGTAAATCAATAAATTTTGTAAATACTTATGGCAACCACGTTTTTTAAATTTATTTTGAATAACCGGCATATACAGGCTTTTTGTAGGCTACTAAATTTAGTTTAAAAGCATAAAACTTCACTTTAGCATCAAGGCCAATCAGATGTGCACCAAAATATTTTGGTTAATTTAAACTCAAATTAGGTCTATTCTATTTTTTAAAAGTATCTAGTGATCTTTAGTGCTTGCTGTTTATCTGTTAATAATAAATTGAATAATGTGAATAATTAGTAATTTCGTCATTTAACTGATTTACATTGGTTTTGAAATAATACACATATTCCAGTCATTCATTCTGTGCCATGAAATGGGCCTCTGTTTAAAAGTGAGGAGAAAACGATATTGTCGTTCTCTGGTGAGCATCAATAACTCGCTAAGGATCCTCTTGCTTTTAATTTAACCCCTTCACTGCCTTTTCCCCCAGCTTCCATTTCCACATCAAACGGCGTCATTAACGCTGCTAGCCGAGTGTAAAACTCTGCTCGCCAGGCTTCAGCAAGCCGAGGATATTAAAGCGCAGAGACCCCAGGGAACACACACACACACACACACACACACACACACACACACACACACACACACACACACACACACACAAACACAAACACAAACAAACAACTATATCTTTTAACGTGACCAACGTCTTTATGCGCCCTTGTAAAATCCCGCTATTGTTACAGAATAGACTATGATTTTATTTTATTTATAGATTATTAGAATGTAATTACATTTCAAAACAATAATCACCAAATGTAATGCAGATAATATAATTTCTTCAACAATCCTTACATTGTTATGTTTTATTATTTATTTCATTTTTCTGCTATTTTATTTTACTTACAGCGTTATTTTCCGTAAGGCTGTTAACCTAACGGTGTTAATATGTGAAAAAAAAAAAATTTAAACCAAATAGATAAACATGTGAAATGAAGCCAAATGTTTTTTTGGAGCAGTTTTTTTAAATCTGATTTATATGTATATAATTTATATATATATATATATATATATATATATATATATATATATATATATATATATATATATATATATATATATATATATATATATATATTATTTCAAGACATAAATCCACGCTTAAAAAGTTTTATAAGTATAATTCCAAATAATACTTAAAAAATAAAAAAAATTATGAGTTAAAATCGATTTCATCTGACCCCCTACGAGTTTGTTCCAGAGCACAGGCATAAATCAGTTGACACAGCTGGCCCCCCACTATAGGGCCAAAAATGTAAGGATCATAGATATGTCTGGTGGCTGACTTCATTACAAATGTTCTAAAACTTAAAATGTCTCTTTACATTTAAATTCATATTTCACCAAAGTCTAAGCATAATAAAAACATTTTAATGTTACTTATGAATCCATATTTGATTTGACTCGACTCGAATATACAAGACACACGACCAGTGGTCCGGAATAAGACCCCAAAAGAATCTTATCTGAACAGTATATCTTCAAAAATTAAACAAGAACAAGAACATAACAAGAAATCACAATAATAAAAATACTGAACACATGAGTGAATTAAATGCTCAGTAGATACTAAAAGTTTCAAACGCAATTAATGTTTTACATATTAATCGTATTTTCCATTTCGAAACGACACCAGTAACATAATAAAGGCTGTTATTCTTAATATAAATAACTTATTATACTGGTACAGAAATTTTTATATTTAAATTTTATATTTAAAAATAAGATAGGCCTATTTTGGCGCTACCACACATGTTAATTTAATGCTTTACATATTTTGTCCATAAAGTCTTTTTTAAAAGCACCGTTGTCGCAAATTATGTACTAATTATTATTAGAGACTCCAAAAATTATAGGCGAATCACGAATTATAGAAAATGCAAAAAAGGTTGTTTGCATCAGCAGTATTTATAATTTATGAAATATCTACAGATATGTTAGGTGAAAGTAAGTTCGGGAGTATTTAAAATATATTAATTCTAAGTACAGCATCGTGTTTTAATACATATAATTACACTAACTAAGGTCTATAAGGTTTTATTTATAGGCTATAATTTATATTTCATTTCAATCAAAATGAAATTCTGTTTCGGCACTCGTGGCAGCTACTGTACAATTACCAAAAGTTAGGTATAGGAGAAGCTTGTTATTTCACTTGATTTTTAATATTTGTTTTTAATAAGAAATATTTTAATGCAGATATATATATATATATATATATATATATTTAGTATAGTTTACCTCTCCCGGTTGTGTTGGACATTGCGTAGTGCACTGGGTCGATTAGTCCGGGGTAAAGTTGAGTGTCACTTTAATTTGGCTGTTTTAATCCATATGTGGTCTCGCCTGGTGTGGAAACGTTCTTACGATCTGCAAAAGGAGATATTTTAGTGGACAGCATGGAATTCCTAGTTAAATGGGCTCTAATGGTCATTATGACATGTGCTATTACGCTTGTATAACTTTCACCTTATAGGTTACAATGAACAATGGAACACTAACTGGATCTTTTTTTTACGAACGACGTTAAGACCCAGGTGTTGTGACATCAGTTTGTTTTATTAAAGGACTAAAAGATAAAACAGTCTAATGATATCTTTGGAATAAGAGATGCCCTGCGAAGCGACTATAGGCTAATAAATGAAACTGAACCCACTTAATGACGCGAAAATCCTGAAGCATCATTCTCAGCTTTAAACAAAGACATTTATTACCTCCCAGAACACAGCAAGTGTACGAATCCAGTGGAATGATGTTGGCTTCAGTCGGGCGACGTCCTCCAGAGTACAGAAAACAGAATAATGTATTTATAGTACCAATTGCTACGTTTAAGGAGACAATCTGACCAGGAGCCGCTGACAGGCGCGTGCGCGTGTGTGCGTGTGCCTGCGTTGTTTTATCCCGCCGCATCTCCCAACACCGGACCGGAGAAGCGACCTGCAGCGCTGATTGGGCGATAGGTGTGAGGGCGGTGCTTATCCCTGGAAGGGGGCGTGTCCCCGTGTGTGGTCGCGGCTTTCGGCGACGCTTACAAGAACAACACACCACGCAGCGACCGAACGATACGTCAACGTTTGCGGAAAAATTCGTCAAACGATCCGGGCTGTTTGCGTTCAGGGTGTCTTTGATTAGATTCCAGAAAAGATGTGACGCGACTCCCGGCTGTTTAAAACCCGCCTCATTTCGGCCCACGGCGCTCATTTTTACACACAATTTGGTTCCTGATTTGCAGCAATGTATCATTACTCCAAACAGGATGCACTACATCTCTCTCACAAACTACCATCCCACTATCGTACACCGACAATTAAAAACAAGTAAAGGATCAGTTTGGTGTATAAATGGTGACAAATGCTGAAATGTAACGAACCTGGACAAATGTGCTCGAAATATGATCGTTAGTCTGCTTGATTGCCGTCATTTTTCAGCATATAAATGCCGTGGGTCAGATATTAGACCAACAATATAAGCTTGCACATCATTGCAAACCATTGCTTATAAACAATTTTGTCTGTAGCGAACAGTTTTTTGTAAAATGAATCTAGTTTCAATTTTAAAAGTGTATTATTATTATTATTATTATTATTATTATTATTATTATTATTATTATTATTACTGTCGGTAATATTAATATTGTTATTAACAATAATATTAATAACAATAATAATAATAATAATAATAATAATAATAATAATAATAATAATAATAATAATAATTATTATTATTATTATTATTATTATTATTATTATTATTATTATTATTATTATTATTATTATTGGTAGTAGTATTAAAAATGAATTGACCAAATTTGTATAGGCTGCACATTGTAACTTCGACGCCTTTTTACAATACAAATATATATTTAGTTTAGAAAGATTATTAAGCGGGGGAAATGTCCAGCGCAAATACAATTCACACAAATCGCAACATTCTGCAGACAGTTGTAAAGGTCAGAATAATAGAGTACAATTTATTTAATGATATTGTGGTCTACATTAAGATTATTCTCAATTACTAAGCTATGAAATGGCATCAAATGTTTTTTTTTCTTTTTGTCCCATGTTAATGGCACATCGCGCTTCATGGAGACGATCTTGTCAGCGGGGTGGTTGGACTCCTGTGAATTTCGACACGGTTATGCTTGTACTCACACCTCTCTAAAACAAACACAACACCTCAAAGGTCTCGCACTGTCATCGCCAGTCTTCAGTCTGCCTCATACAGCCCGACATGGGCGCCCGAGTATCGCCATCTGGCCCCTGACATCAGTCTTCATAACGCAAATTAAGTGGCATGTTTAGGAGACACCATGTTGTCGAAAATGGCAGACATTAATCGAAGGTCCTTGGCAATCATTTGACAGATGTCTCCCACCGTTGGAATAAACAGAAGAATAAGAAATAAAGTATTCTATTCTATCAAAAAGGATATTCCGAAACTAGCGTCCCTAAATTCTAGTCTTTTATCTTGGAGAAACAATATATCACTGAGTAGTGTCAAAAAGAAATGCCGCTGATCAAGAGGATTAAAGAACACCGTAATACAAACAGAGGCGCAAAATTCCCCCTTTAAGTGCAGGACAAGTGCCCCAGGACGGGCTGTTGGCAAAAAAGTAAATAAATAAAAATACACAGAACCAGAGGTTATCTAAAGTTTAACAAGGGATTAAAATCCACAGTAACATCTCATTAAAAAACACAATACAATGTTAGAAATGTTAGATCTACAAGCAGAGACTTAGACATTCGTTTTTTTGTTCGTTTCTGACAATATGAATGATATCCCATGTAGATGTTTTTATCCCGCTGTTCATATTTGTAAATTTTAATGACATCTTATTTGCATTCAAAATTGAACAGTGCCAGCCCGTAAAATTAAGAGTGTAAACTGGAACATACTAGTCGGACTCAGTAAAAGTTTAACTGGTTAAAGCTTCGCATTGGAATGAGGCTCGGAGGTGGAAGACTTGGAGGTTTGCCGACAAGAGAAGAATTATGACTGAAACAATAGTTCCAAAGTATGTAAGGTACTCGTCGGTAATCTGTGTGTCGTCCATTTGAGACTTACCCTTTCTTATTTTTTAATTTTTATTTATTCTCTTTACACCCAGAAGATAACACCCAGAAAATAATTATAAAATTATTATTATGAATAATTTAAAGCTGTAAATATGTCCTAATTATTTATTAGGTCTCATTTTATTATCGTATCCGTTGTTCCTTAACTTTAAACAAATGTAGGCTAACTATTAAACGCAAAGTTTGGCTGAACTTTAAATCTATACGTGACTTTGTTTTGGATTTTTTTGGATTACTATTTTTTCGAAAATTCAAAATTACAATTTGTATTCATGATAATGATCTCAATATAATTTTAACTTTTTAAACTTTTAATCCCATTTGCACCTGTGCTAACGAAACTGGGTTTTTCTTCTTTTTGACAGCAGGTGTATTTTCACGTTTTTAAGTCTAAATTGAGCTGCTTAATCAGGCGGCTATCTAAAAGTTGAAGATCATTTCCTTTGCTTGTCCTTTCCACGTTAAGTGGTCGAAGAAGTGACCTGGGGGAAAGAGGAGAATCGGGCGTCTCCCGAATTTAGCTCCTGCGGCCAGGCAGCATCGTATGGAAATGAGGGGGCAAAGGGTCATGTTGTTGCATCTTTCAGTTCCAAAACTTGCCCACAATGCTGCTATTGTCAGGTGAATTTGGTGGAGCAAACACAAAAACCGAACATGAAAGAGCGTGGTCCAGTCTACACCTCGTCGTTCGTTGGAAATGAGTTCATGCATCAAGGGTTGGATTAATGATTCTGATACTTTAAAAAAAACTACACCCTCTATAGTTCAGTCTGAACTTGTCAAAACAGGGATTTCCATTAAGAGCAGACTTATCAATGTAAAAACTGCAAGGTTTAATAATCTAATGTGTTAAAAAAAAACTATTGTAGCCCAACACATGATTTCGTGAAACATCAGTTAAATTAGTTATTACTTTGCCTTTTATAAATCAGTCATAATAAGCAAACATGCAAATTGATAACACAATTTGTGAATCTATGGCTTATGCAATATTTCCATTAACCATTGATGTTTTTTTTCTTAATTTATTTTACATAAATGGTATTCTATCCACAATAAAATACCCTTTGTGTTGTAGGTTTCTTGTGGTAAAATTAATGATTAATTTCACTTTGGACCAAACAAAAAAAAAAGGGTAAAAAGCTATTTGCAAAGTTAAGGTAAAGACCCAAAATGAGGAAGCTTTTTATATTAACAGTTAAGAAGTCCAGTATCTAGGTCTAAATCAGAAAATACACTGATAGCAATTAATATACAAAGAAATGTAGTTCCTTTTAGCTATTCATTTCTATATTTTTCTTATTTAATTAATTGAAAAATATCTGAAACTGTTTGACAGGAGTTTAAGGCTTTTTTCCATATTTCAAAACACAGGAACAGTTTTTAGTGCCATGTGACATATTACACCCCCCCCCATCTATTCCAAATAATCTATTTATTATTTGGTAGTAAATAATATGTATTACACACATAGTGTGTGGGTGTTCGTGTGTGTGTGTGTGTGTGTGTGTGTGTGTGTGTGTGTGTGTGTGTGTGTGTGTGTGTGTGTGTGTGTATGTGTATGTGTATGTGTATGTGTGTAAATATTAAGTGAAGAAGATAAAATGACCTGGTCATCTTATCCTGTTTGAAAGTGGAAAGAAATTCCCTGCTTGATTTCTTGTCCTTTTTAGTTGTTTCATGTGTCACTCTGCTAGACAAATGAGGCTTGCGTTTAACCCCACTTAATGGGAAGTTTTATAAATCTACAAGCACGCTTGTCTCATTGTGGTCAACGAGTCGAGATGAGGCAGATAATTAGATCATAATAGCAGACGAACCGTCTCGGTATTGATGAGTCCATTAGCTTTTCACAAACATTCTTTAGTTCAGCAAACAAGACTGCATCAACTAACTTTAAATGACCATTACTATCAATCAGTTATCTATGGTAGTTTTGTGTGTGTCATATAGATGGAGAAATACTTTTAAAAACAGGAAATATAAACACATTTGATTTTGACTAGTTTCATTTTTTTCCTTCTTCACAGTAACTCTGGATTGCACCATTAAAGTTTTTCTAGTCCTTTTGCACTCTTCCATCAACAATTCCTACTTTTACCATCTGCTACAGACTTACCCCTATTCTGTGCCCATCTTTCTATCACGATCTTCCTGTGTTTTGTGCAGATTTAGCCCCCTCTATCTTTGTCTTGCTCCAGTCCATCCCATTCTATTGTTTTCTGTATGCCTCCCATTTCCGCTCTGGGGTTTGCCCTCTGACCCTAAACCCTGTTCCAGATTTACCCCCTGCTCCCCCAAATCTGCTTGCACTAACATAGTCTTCTTTCCCCCAAGGTTTGAGGATCTTTTCTGAGAGGAGCCCCCTCAGAAGCCCACTATGTTACAGCTATTGTGCAAGCCACAATAGTGCAGGGGTATTAACAGCCATTAGCAAAAGAGTAACATTGCTCTTATTCAGTTCTGCCTGTTCGTTTTGAAAACTTCCTAACCTGACATTTTAGTGCTGAGATTCTTTTTTTGCATTTTAATGTGAGGCGCATTACAGAATATTCAGTTTTGTTTGGAGATACTGAGCAGAATTCCTTTAAAATGCACTCTTAATGAATATTTGTAACAAGATTGTAAATACCTAAGCCATGTATAAATGTTGTTAAGCATTTAATTGTTATGTTAATATGTCAATAATAATGTAAAATATCAAATATTAATATTAATTATTTAACGTTAATATATATATTAAAAATCTTTATGATAATTGACATCAATAATATGGGTATTTGATATAGTTGAGAGCCCTGAGGGACTTGGGGTGATGATTTTGAGTGTTTTGGAATTTTTTTTTATCTTAATTTACACAATTTTCCCTTATATTAATGTTATGTGACGCATGTGTTTATTGTTCTATTGTATACTTTACAATATCCTAAAATTTGTCAAATTATTTTAGAATACAAGTTTATATTATAATTCACTCTATCACTTTGTGTTACAAAGCATAATGGAATATTGTTATAATGCCTAATAGCTTATATATAAAGACCACATGGTCAAGTCAGAAAGTGGATGAATGAGATCAAAACAATTATTTTGGTTTAAATGCAAATCATTATGTTTGTCCTTTTGATGTCCTTAAAAATCCTGTGCTATTATACACTTGGACAAACATTCATTCATTCATTCATTCATTCATTATCTCCCGCTTTATCCTTTTATTAGGGTCGCGGTGGGGTTCCCCATGCCCATCCAGGGGAGAACGTTTCGGACGCTGGGCAGATACACCCAGGACAGGGCGCCAATCTATCGCTGGGCACACACACAAACACACTCTATATGGGGCAATTTGGAGAACTCAATTGACTTGATCCATGTTTTTGGACTGTGGGAGGAAAACGGAGAACCCGGAGGAAACCCACACGGACACGGGGAGTTTGCCCCTTGGACAAACATGTACAAAATATTTTAGACTTCCTGTTTTTAAAATATATTATGGCACTTACTTAGATTTTATTGTGGCCATGTTCTGAAAAAAATAAGGTCTGTTTGAAAAACAACCGAGTAGTAGGCAGACTTGAATATTTTAAAGTTATAGGTGATAAAAGTATAGAAGTGGCCTCAGTACATTTTGAAGATGTGGAATGTCCCCATTCTGATCTGACTGACTGTGATTGGTTTATAAGAAAACCAAGGATTCAAATGCAGGATCCTGTTATTAAACAGACTATAGTGGTACAAACAAACTGAAATAATTAATTTTATAATACAAACCTCCCCATTTGTACTGATGTAACCTTACTTTATGTAGTTACAAGGACAGATCTAGTGCAGATGTAGATGCACATGATGGCAATTATTAAAATAGTGCAGAGCATATTTAGGCTCATGTCTTTAAGTATTTGTAGTAGTCTTTAACTATACACTTACATAGACGTCCGCATCACTGCATGACCCCTAATTCTGACTTTAATAAGAAGATGTAAAGCTGTAGTGCTGGAGTGGCATGAGTCCTGAGGATTTCATGCATTGCTTTCATTATGTCTACATACCAGGTCTGAATATGATGCAAAGAAGTGGGAGAAGGATGAGGGATAGGAAAGCAATTGGGATTAGTGTTTTTTAAGAAAAACAATGTAAAAGATTGCAGCAGCATTAACATATATAACCAAGTGGCCTATTGACCTTTCTACAGCACAGTGTTTCGGACTTAGGAACATTTTAATTTCATTTAGAATGTTTTGTCCAGTGTAAAAAAAAAAATTGGTTTTATGAAAAACTATAGGCAAATAGCCACAAAAACAAGTCTAAAAGTGTATTACGTTTGATATTTCTTGTATAAATTTAAGTATGTTACAATCTTGTTAGACAGGTCCGGTTGATTTTTTTTTGTTGTGTTTGATATATCTTTATAGGAAACATTCACATTTTTTCATAAGCATTTTTTTTTACAATAAATTTAATTTAGTAAATATTTTTCGTAGGTAAAAGGCACATATGCTTGTTGCACTGTTCCCTAATTTGAAATATACATAAAAAAAAGTAGAGTTATCCAAACTTTTGCATGAAATTGTGCATAGTATCGGGAAAAAAACATTTACATTAAAGGACAAATGAACTGCCTGCTACAATTAAATGAATGGACTACCCAGATCCCTGAATCCCAGTTTTCTATTTGTTGTTTTAAAGATTTCATATTTTACATTAAAGGACAAATAACTGCCTGCCAAGAAATGGACCCAGATCCCTGAATCCCAGTTTATTTTTTGTTTTTGATTTCACTATATATATATATATATAGAGAGAGAGAGAGAGAGAGAGAGAGAGAGAGAGAGAGAGAGAGAGAGAGAGAGAGAGAGAGAGAGAGAGAGAGACATTGCAGTAGTGTTTTTATAATAAAACAAACATATTCTCAAAGATGAGATGAATTGACTTTGGTGTATTTAAGGAATTACAATTTTTCAGCATTCAGTAAAACTAAAACATTTTAAACATAAGTACAACTAAACAACAAAAAAAAGTTATAAGTAAAGTAAAGTTATGTTTCAAATAAATGTAATCATAAAAGTGAAATCTGAATCCAGTAAGTAATTTAAATAAACATGAACACATTGTATGTATAGGGCAAAATGAAGACTCTTATTCAGTTCTGCCTGTTCGTTTTGAAAACTTCCTAACCTGACATTTTAGTGCTGAGATTCTTTTTTTGCATTTTAATGTGAGGCGCATTACAGAATATTCAATTTTGTTTAGAGATACTAAGCAGAATTCCTTTAAAATGCACTCTTAATGAATATTTGTAACAAGATTGTAAATTCCTAAGCCATGTATAAATGTTGTTAAGCATTTTATGTTAATATGTCAATAATCACAATAATGTAAAATATCAAATATTAATATTACTTAAATAACATATATATATATATATATATATATATATATATATATATATATATATATATATATATATATATATATATATATATATATATATATATATGAAAAATCTTTATGATAATTGACATCAATAATATGGGTATTTGGTATTGTTAAGAGTCTTGAGGGATTTGGGGTGATGGTTTTGAGTGTTTTGGATTTTTTTTAATCTTAATTTACACAATGTTGTGTGACGCATGTGTTTATTGTTCTATTGTATACTTTAAAATATCCTAAAATTTATCAAATTATTTTAGAATACAAGTTTATATTATAATTCACTCTATCACTTTGTGTTACAAATTCATGCCACTCCAGCACAACCTACTGTGACATTATACCTTTTCATAACAGAGGTCATTAAAATATATTTCATATTTCATACACCAATTAAGTATATGTTGTAGTTTATGTGCATCCTTCTATCTATCTAAGTAAAAAATTATTATAGTTTTTATTATAATTATTATAGTTTATTATAACACTATCTTTATAAACACTATCTTTATAAAAAAGAAAAAAGAAACATGCACAACAGAACATACTGTGAACCTTATGCACTGCAATGCTTTACACAAAATCTGCACTACCAGTCCCATTCAATCATTTTCCATGGATAGTATAAAAATGTGGGCAACATAGTAGCTTAGTGGTTAGCACGTTTGCCCTCAGCACTGGGGATCCAGGTTCGAATCACAATCTGGGTGGAGTTTCCATGTTTTCCCCATGTCCGTTGGTTTCTGTGGGTTTCTTCCCACAGTTCAAAAACATGGATTCAAGCTAAATTGAATGTGCTTAATTGCCCTATACAGAGTGTGTTTGTGTGTGCCTGTGTGAGTGAGTGTTCCCACTGATAGATTGGTGCCCTGTCCTGGGTGTATCGTTCCAACGTCTGAGACGTTGTCACCTGGATGGGCATGGGGAACCTGGGGGAACCTGGGGGAACCTGGGTGGGGGGGGCACGACTCTAGTAGAGGAAGATAATGAAAGAAGTATTGTTATTAATATAATTTATAATTATTGGTAGTAGTACCATAAACATGTTTTCTTAACTTTTTTCTTAACAATTTTCATGCAGACAAACTAGAATATGCTTGATATGCACATATATTCTTTTGATGTTATCAGCTTATAACAAGTGAGCAATTTCCTATAGACACCCCCACCCATTCTCAGTCCTTCCCCTGTGGAGATGCTGCTTAATGATCAACTAACATATACAAACAGCAGTGTATAATTACAACTTAATTGGGCCTTTACAGTTGTTTAAATCTCCAGCAGGCACACTGTAAATAAGTTGTTTGTTGAAACAAAAGGTTGGAATCACTGACCCACATCATGCTGAAATGATCATGGTGGCATCACATGCCCACTTTCTCAAGGATGTCACAGTTTTATGAAGGTATAAGTAGAAATGTGTCAGTGGGCAGTGGTGAAGGTGTCATATCCAAGACAGAAAATAAGTTATAACAGTCAGGAGCTGGGTGAAAGACAAAAAGAAGAGCTGAGGAAGAGAGCAGAGGAAAAAAGAATGTTTCTTGCTGGCTAGCATGTCACTTGTATGTCACCAGCAGAATTGCTGGAGCGGAAGCAGATCTTTTCCTTCAGTGACTCTATTAATTTACCTCATTTATCTTAGCCCCCCTCCATAAGTACACTAGACCAACCAAATGTATGAGCACAAGTGTGTTCGCTTGTGCCTCTCCACATGCACTGTGTGTGTGTGTGTGTGTGTGTGTGTGTGTGTGTGTGTGTGTGTGTGTGTGTGTGTGTGTGTGTGTGTGCTTGCGCATGTGTGCTTGTGTGTAATGCACAGTATGTGTGTATCATAGGGGATAAAAACAGAGCAGCTCCCCTTTCCATTCCCAGAGGACAAATCCGTAGCGGAAAAACTCATTTTCCTGCAAATAGTTTGTCAGTCGAGCTAGAAGGAGTGATAAATTATCGCAGACGGTAGGTGAGGGAGGGTGAGAGTGAGAGGCCCTTTTTGCTTTCTCCCCTTTTCCAACCTTTTGGGTTCTTCCTACACAGACTAATTGTGTTTCATTTTGTCATATTACCTGCCCTCTTATTTAGGACCATTAATTAATCAACTCTCTTTTTGTCAATTCAACTCTGTTTATTCAATACCATCTCGCATCCTAGAACATTAGTGACCACACAAGTGAAGAATGATGTTCAGTCCCAAATGATGTAGTGATGGGCAGTAAAATATATTTGTTTTCAACCACCAACACAAACAATAATAATAATAAACTACAGGGAATGTGGCAGAATGATGAATGGGTTCAATGGCAAGCCCAAAGTGAAACAATAAAGATAGAAGTAGAGAAACAGCAATGGTAAAGGGAGGTGGGAGGAGAGTGAGAGACAGACAGACAGAGAGAGAGAGAGAGAGGGAGAGATAAAGAGAGAGAGAGAGAGAGAGAGAGTATAAGCATATTGCACAAAACACTTTTCACTGTTGCTGTTGTGTTGCTTATATTGACTTAACTACCACTTTAAACAACAAATCGTGATCTCACAGAAATGTACACATACCAAATGTCCACCAATAGGCATTTTCACATGGTTTGTATTCAGTACATTGGATTGCATTCTACATTTTGCTTACAAGTTACAGTATAAAAATAATCTTATGTAACAAGCTGTTTTCAGTGACAGGTGTTTTTAATACGATTTTAACAACATTGATTAGAGATCTTGCTCCACCAAGTGTTGATGCCCAGAAGCAACAGCAGTTTAGTAGTTGTCCACATGCACAGTGATGGAAGAGGGAATGCTACTAAATAAGCCTCATTGTAAACACTTTTGGGGTAAATTGTAAACCAGATCAATCACCCAACATTAGTGCCCAAAATCTAACTTGTGTGTTTGTTATTATGAAAGTTTTTGTAAATTGATTTAATCCTACACAACAATTTACAAAGTGTCAAGGACGTTTCAAGCAGTACTTCCTACTCCATAACTACCTGTTTCACTAGGGAATTTATATGAAGTGACAGAGGTCAAGTTTTCTTATCCTCTTTATACCCTTATACTCCAGATAATGACCATATAATCAATAATGGACATGTTCCGATGTTGTGCTTCAACACATGCGCAAATAATTAGTTTTGTCATCAACAAGCCCACTTACAAGAAGTGAATACTATAGTATTTCACACATAGGTTAAATTATAAAAAAGGTAAATGACTTTAGGGGACTGTAGCGGACATTTGCTATTTTACCAACTAAAATCACAGAAAATACCAATAGTTAATACAGGTACTTAGCAAACATGCCTATATTTACAGTTGGAGCATTAAAATAGGTGGACTCTTTTCATTTTGCCCACATTCATATCAAAATGGGAATCAATACTGGAAATCCAGAAATAATTTTTTTAATAAAAGGCAGCTATAGAGCTACTGTGATAGAGCTTTTGTAACTTTAAATTTGACTACAGTATAGTACATTAAATGAATATATAATTATTTTACAACAAACACTCATGGCTACATTTGAAAGAGACTGTTATGGTCTACAATGTTGGGGATATTTTTTTCCAAAAGTCCTCGAAAGAGGGGATAAAATTATGTAATATGTAATTTTTTGTACACAGTGATTTAAAACATATGATTATCCATCTGGGCGGCACGGTGGCTTAGTGGTTAGCACGTTCGCCTCTCAGCGCTAGGGATTCCCGGTTCGAATCCCCATCTGGGTGGAGTTTCCATGTTCTCCCTGCGTGGGTTTCCTCCGGGTTCTCCGGTTTCCTCCCACAGTCCAAAAATATGGATCAAGTCAAATGAATTCTCAAAATTGCCCCATATAGAGTGTGTCTGTGTGAGTGAGTGTGTGTCCAGCGATGGATTGGCGCCCTGTCCTGGGTCTATCTGCCCAGCGCCCTGAGACGTTCTCCCCTGGATGGGCATGGGGAACCCCACCGCGCCCCTAATAGAGGATAAAGCAGGAGATAATGAATGAATGAATGAATGAATGAATGAATGAATGATTATCCATCCATCCATCCATTCATTATCTTCCACTTAATCCTATACTATACCATGCCCATCCAGGGAAGAATTCTTTGGGTAGAAACACCCAAGACAGGGTGCCAAATTATCGCTGGGCATACACTCACTTACCCACACACACACACACACAGACACATCAACCATATAATGTCAAATAGCAGAGTAGCCAATTTACCTTAAATCCATGCTTTCTGACTGTGGGAGGAAACTGGGGAACCTGAAGAAAACCCACACGGACATGGGGAGAACATGAAAACTCCATCCAGATTGGAATTCAAACCTAGATTCCCAGCGCTGAGAGGTGAATATGCTAAGCCAACATGCCACCCAACATGATCATAACACGACAAATAAGCTTTACTAAACATAGCACCATAACAACATCTTTAGACTTTAGATCTTTACACATTATCATATTTAGGTCTGTATCTTTTGGTCAGATAGAACATTATTACAATTAATAGTTTTTTTTTCATTTTACTTTAATATATTAGTGTATGAATACATAATTTATTTAAGTACATTTTAATGTTCGATTATTAAAGTTTAATAATGTGTAATTTAGCCAAATAACAAAACATTCAAAAATGTTATCCAAAATTTTGCAATATTTTTACGGAGCATCTTATGTTACTGAATGATTGACCTACTTACAGTACTGCATATATATATATACTGAGTGGGTTTTAGCTCAGGGGACTGTAAAGAAAACTTTATTACAGTCAGACTCTTTAGACTGATTTTGTCTCCATAATATTTGCCCCCTCCATAATTAAAAACATGGTTGTAAAATATGGACATATACTAAACTAAAGCATTTTCCGTTTCTATGGTGGATTTTTTGTGAGTAGTAGAAGCACAATGAAAGATGTTATATCATTAGAGTCAACTGGCTTTATAAATATGCAAATGATTTTGGATGTGAAGCCTGGGTGCCAGGTGTTCACAAACATTTACCAGTGTAGTATAATTGCTGTAATTCGTGTTTAGAATCTGGGCATCACTACAAATTTCAATGGAGAATCTCGTTCTCAAATGGAATAAAACCCATAGATTCTGAATTGGAAGTTTGATCCAATAGCTGTATTTAGAGTAAAAACTGACTGTGTCTTTTATATAAATGACGGAATTCACTGCATCATTTCCTTCATAAATATACTTTAGTTAGCTGAAGTGATTTATGAAATCTTATCTGGGGCCATTTGAACAGTAATCAAGCAAAGGCCGTGAGCTGTGACAAGCCTTGTTGATGACATTATATTTAAACCACAGTTATTATGGTGTGTTTTATTCCACATTGTACCAGATTCATGAAAGAAATAGTGTTTTAATAAGAATTCATTAATCTATGGTCATTATGCTCAGATCTAAATAATACATACTATTATTATACCTCATATTTTAATACTGTGGACAACTGTGTGTAATTACTTAACAATATCTCGTATATTGGTCTTGTTGCACTGGTTTGTAGCACAGTGATGAATAAGGTACCCGACTATTAACTAGAGTTGGGGGTTCAAACTGTAGATGCAATTATACAATTCTTTAATAATAATAATAATAATACATTTTATTTGATGGCGCCTTTCTGGACACTCAAGGTCACCTTACAAAGAAGGGGTTTTTAAGGGTTTATCCAGTCCTGGGCAGTCACTAATGCAAACTGTGTACACAGTGGATATACAATTCCTTGAAATAAAATTTATTTCAAACATTTAACATTAAAGAGAATCACAGAGATCTGATAAATGCTGTATTATTAGCCAGTCTTATGCGGTAATAAAATGTGCATCATCTCAATGGCATCTTGTTCAGTCATTACACGTTGCAAACAGAAACAAATACAGCACATTACATTTGCAAATGTTTTTCCTGTGATCTGCTGAAATACATACAATTTTATTAAATGTTTTTGATACTATGGCTACATTCCATATTGTACTGATTTTCTAAGTAAGAAAGGTAATACATTTTAATGCAGATGCAATTAAAAATTTTAATTAAATTATTCTATGCAATAGTTGTGGCCTGTAGGAAAGTTATAGCACATTAAAAATATGTTTCTTTTCTATTCAAGAGGCTGTCTCTGAGACTCATTGTATTCTGCTGTGTGACACTGACATCTTGTTAAGGTGCTCCAAGCACACCCTTTTAACCAGCGACTCATTTGCATATTAACTTATACCACTATTTCATTCAGAAATGCTTAGAAATTGATGCTTAGAAAGTTTTTAAAGTGAAACACAGTTACATTTAGTGTAATTGACAGCTTTTATTACAGTAAATGATTACTTTAAGAGAATAATGCAAAATAAATTAAACAACATTACATTCTGTCTTTCTAATATAGGCTCCACTAGACCTTTGAAGATTTGCTGTGATATCTGGCGCCACTATATTAACAACAGATCATTGCTGGCTTGGCTTTTTTTCAAAGTAAATCCTGGTTCCATGTGTTTCCAAGGTAAGTGACACACACAGACGCACTCATTTATGTAAAGTAGAAGAAAATTACATTTATTCGACCAGGCCACCTTCTTTCATTGTTCCACAGTCCAGTTCTGATGCTAACATGCCTACAATTGCTAGTTTGGACAGTGGACAGGGTAAACACAGATCTGCTATGCAGCTATGCAGCCTAATACACAACAAATTGTGATGCACTGTGTAATCCTACACTTTTCGATCAGAACCAGAGTTAACTTCTACAGCAATTTAAGATACAATAGCTTGTCTGTTGGAGCCAAACACACAAGTCACCTCCTTTAATAGAGACTGACCACTGCAGATGTGGACACATCTCTGCAGTTTTAGAGATGCTCTGACCCAGTCATTTGGTCATCAAAATTCAAACCTTGCTTCGCTCTTTAAATTTTTCTGATTCATCTTCAAGGATTGAATCTTCAGTTGCAGCTTAATACAGTATATCCCACATACTAACATGGTAAAGCAAATCAGTGTTATTCACCTGTAAGTAGTCATAGTGTTATGCCAAGTAGGATAAGAATTTGGTCAAGTAAACATGAACGCATGGCATTATTCAATTTGTTTAATAAATAAACATACTCTTTAAATTAATATGACATTTATTAGGATGCATATAAAAAGTTTTGCACCTCTCAAGAACTGTATTATTACTATTCAATATCAAATTGTTGAATTTAATGTGCCATTATGGTAATTATGGTAATGTTTATGGTTTCTAAGAATATAACTCATTGCTCATTCAAAACATGTGAAATAATTATAACAACATCTAAGAAAAGTAAATATTAATTCCAGAGACAAATCACACTAATTCATTCATGATTTAAAAACTGTGCTGTGTGTAATACATTTACGTGCTTTATGAAGGACACTGAAAAAAAATAGTGTTAATGCAGTTTTGAAATTGATTGATTGATTGTTTGATTGATTGATGATACTTTATTAATCCTACAATGGGGAATTCAGAAGTGAGAAAGATCAGATGGAATACATTGGGAAAGGAAAAGACAGGTGATAAAAAAACACACTAATCTTCTGTAGTGTCTTTTTTGAGATAATTGTATAAATATCTATCTATATAAAAGCTTTGCACATAAACTTTTGGACTCGAATTTGTGTCCTTGAAGCAAGTAGGATAATTTTGGCAGTGGTAACTAGATGGACCTGCAGTTGTGATTGAAGCACTCATAAGGATGCCTCCATCTATAAGCCTCAGACACACAGAGCCATTTGCATTGGTTATGCACATCGGTATATAAGCACATGTGATGGCTATAATTACCATCATCATCATCATCATCATCATCATCACCACCATGATCATGATCATTATCATCCTAATGACATCATAATTCCAGTGCTCTGAGTGAAATGGTACATTTATACACCTGCTTTATTTAAACACTGATCAACCCGTTTCTGTGGGGATCTTCATTTTGGGCACCATATGCATACTTTGCTACTGAAAATATCTCTCTGTTACCACACTTTTCCTAGTTGTTGTTCCTACGCTTGTTGTATTCATGACTTGTGTTACTTATTTTTTATCAATATATCTGTCTGGAATCTTGGTGGTGATTGATGGAGCGAACTGAGTGGAGCACTGGAGCGCAGAACAGCGTGTGGCCACTAGTCCAAAACAAAATCCTTCCCAGAATACACTGGGAGAGTGTGGACAGCGTGGGTAAGAGAGAAAGAGAGAAAGCAAAAAGACCGAACTAGTGTGAGAACGAGAGAGCAAGAGATCGAGAGGGGGAAAATGAAACAGGGAGAAAAAGAGTGAGAGGAAAGGAGCGGGGGAGAGCAGGAGTGTACGAGTGAGAGGGGAGCTCAGCTGAAAGCCGCAGACTTAATTCTATGCATCATTAAGCAGTCTCACTCAATGCAACATCCCCTATACATCATCCACGCTCAGTAAACACAACGATGACATTACATTAGCAAGCGCAAATGAATTTTCTTTTTAAAGGGAAATTGAGAATACTCTCTTGCTCCGTCTCTCTCTCTCTCTCTTACCCCCTCTCTTTTTTTCCCCTGCCTGCCATGTTGTGCAGGCACTCACGAAACCTCAAAGCACAAGCTATTAAAGAGGGGGACTATTTAAACAAACACAAACACAACTGCTGCATCTTCTCTTTCTGTCCTCATTTCTCTACTGTTTTGTGCATGCACTCCACACTCTCCAAGTCTAGCCATTAGCTGGAAAGGTTCTCCAGCACTGTGTATCCAACAAAAAGCCACAAAAGTCACAAAACCTGAATTAAGTGCTTGTATTGAGTTTCTCAACCTGTGTGTGGAGTATGATGTATAAAAGTTATGGAGTCCTCTCATGTTACTGTGAAAATGAAACACAACGAGAACTTTGTGAGAGACAGGTCTACACTTCATAGAGTTAACAGTCATATAAGAGAGCTTCTTGTCTTTAGGGAAATCTCTGATTTGCAGAAATCACAATTGACAATCCCAGTGTTTGCCCTAAAGCCCGACCCATTGTGTGTTTGTTTAATGATGTGACTCGGTGGCCGCAGGACTTATATTCTTGCTTTGCTTCAGTTTTTGCTCAATTTCATGTTCCCACATCAACAATGTCTGAATTACTCTGCTTTCTTCACAGCCTACACAACTCTCTATACATCAGCAAATGTAAATGGTGTAATTTACCAACCTAATTAAATAAATAATCACAAAATACTTTTCTCCTTAGAATTTGCTGGCCTGTCTACCTCAAGCCCAAATTATAAAACTCCCATTAATGTATAGCTATAGATCATGTTTTTCACCTGGGGTGCATGCCCATTGGTTGCTTCAGAGAGGTATTGAATCAGTTACAGTAAGTAACCCCCTCCTTTCCCCTGATTAGTTGAATAAATGTAAAAATCCATTTTGCTCATGCATGCATAAAGCACCTGTCACATGTCTCACTGTAACAGATGGGCCAAGTTTTTTTAGTTGAAATACAAGGTGGCATAAAGGCAAAGTGACACACACACCAAAAAAAACAAAAGACATGTTATTAATTAGCATGATCCTTTATATTTTGTATTGACATACATGCTCTCTGGTGCAACTGGCCTGTGGTTTTACAAGTGAAGTCTGGAGTTCATCTAGTAGTCAAAGGCATGGATTCTGTCTCCAAAAGTCTCCTCAAGAAAAGAGATTTTTATTTTCCCACCATCCTGAAACCCATTCTATATAAAGGAGATTTAATTACCTTATTTAATCCTTACCTTGTTAAACAGAAAACTACCAATTGAATTCCTTGAGCATGTCTTCAGTTGGAAAGGTGATGTTAGTAAAGTTAGTAAATTTCAGATTATGCAACCCAAGGTCACTACCTGTGTGAATAGTCATACATGTTCACATTATGCATCCAAGCATCCAAACATGATGGACTGGACAATATAGAATCTGATTTATATGTGTGTATGATCAGCAATGAATTGACATCTCACAATGAATATTTCCAGTGCATCTAAGCTTCAGACCCCTTACACTTCCCTAAACTAGATATCACTGTTATAGATGTTAATGAATATATCAGAATTACTTTATTCAGACAAGCACGTTAGCTTGTACAAAAATTTGCCTTGGTGCAAGTACAAACAACAATTGATTTGTGCTTTAACATAGTAGCTGCCTGATACCTGGATATATTTAATGTTGATTATTTTTAGCTTGGCTAGAGAACATATTTTTATGATTAATATACCAAGAAGGTATAATTAAATGTGTAGTATTAAATGTCTAATTAAGTTAACATTATTGGCACAATTTCATTCAGCAAAAAATATTGCTGATTGACACCGGCACTGAAACATTCACCATCACTTGATTCAGGACACTCTGTGTACTGAACATACTTGGGGCGCTGGGCAAGGAGCGATCAGAACCAGGGTTTGGAGGCCATCTTTGTTTATAGCACAAGCCTAAAAACCAGGAGGGGTAAAACCTGGGAAATACAAGTTTAGAACACTTAAAGTGCAACTTATCTGGTGTTGCTCTGCAGTCACATCTCTGATCATTTTCCCCCATCCAATTCACACTCCTGTCGGCCCCGTCTGCAAACACCATACACCCCAGTCTTTTAGTCTCTGAGCTTCACAAGGCTCCCTAGGTGTTAAGACAGCAGTGTCATAGGGCACACTTCTAATAACACAAAAACAGTTTTGCTAAAATGTATGTGCATCAAATAATGTGCATCATTGTTATATGGGACACTACAAATGTCGTCATGTTCCCACTTTCTTTTTCATCTATGCTGCACATGGGGACAGCTTTGCTATGAACACATTACTACTTAATATTCAGAATGGTATTCAGGGTGGCCTGTAAAACAAAAGCAGCTGGTTACACACTTGCAGTTAAACATGATATTCTTAACATAATCTGTGATTTAAACTGACACTTGTCTCTTAACTGCCATATTGGTTCTACTCTTATTTTTTTGACACAGCATCCATCTTTTTTCACTGAGTGTTCCATCTTTGCCAAGCATATTTTGAATTTTGGGGTAGGCAGATAAATTGACTATCCACCAACTCCCTTCAAATTTGGTAGTGATTGTTTCAAATTAATCCATTAACTATTACTTAAAATCTCTTCCCATGATGCTGCTGCTGCAACATCAGAGTGTGATTTGTACTCCCCAACTTTTACTTACCATTCTGTGGCACATCCCAGATCATCTGATTGCATATTGCTCTCAGGGAGCTAGACAAACCTCCTGAACCCCATGCTGATTGGGTACTCTCACTTTACCATAGTGGAGACTGTGACATCTCCGCTAAAGAAGCAGCAGCTGGAGTACCCCCTGACAGAACCAGGCTCTTTAACAGCTGTCGATCCTCCCCCTGAGCTTGTATGAGCCACTTGGGATCCTCAAGAAATGCTGAGATAACTTATGCCTGGTCCTGATGCATGCCCATCAAGATTTGGATGAGGTGCCAAAATATTGTCCATGTTCATACTTTTTTATGAAATATTTTTTATTTAAAATATTTTTTAAATTAAATGTCATGATAGTAATCTACAATGTAAACAACATGTTTTTTTGACAGTTTTAAAATATGTCATTGCTTTAAATCACATCTAATGTAACATTTTTCAGATAGAGATATTTTATTAATGAATACTTGTACTAATTTTGCTTTATATGTTTTTTAATTGTTTATTTATCTCATTGGTTAAATTGTGTTGGTTAAATTGATATACAAAACTGATTACATTTTATATCTCTGTATGCATTCCTTAAATTAATCATATGAAATATACTATCAGATACTATCTGTGAAGCTGCATCCCTATCCTACAATGTTATGTGAAAAGACTGAAATTACTAAATAAAATATTTATTTTGTGTATTGTAGATTAACTATGGTGTACATTTATATAAAAAAAAATATTAGCTAAGCAAATTCAAAATTTACACTATTTTAAAAATTATTATTACAAAAAAAATAAAACAGATAAGGCCAAGATTTTTAGTTACATTAAACTTAAACCTAAGAAATACATACTTTATTTTCCATTTAATAAATTAAAATGGTTCCATAGATAGTAATTAAATGTCTGTGACATGTGTTGATCAAATTACATTAAAGATTCAAATGTTTGAAAGTTAGTTCAAATACATATTTTAAAGTAGCTGTGGTAATGAATAGAATGACTCTATCACTCTACATGGTGATTGGCCAAAGTAACATTGCATGCGCAACAAACCCCCATATGTTCCCAAGATCAGCTACCTGAATTCTGAATTTGCATTGTGTTTGCATAAATATAAGCTGATTAATGCTCTGAGCTATAGCTACAAAATGTAACCAAAAGATAATTAATTCATATTATTTTACATTATATTATTGGTTAACACATGCCATTTCTTTATGCTTAGACAAGCTATCTTTTAAATACAACCAATGTCACTACATGGCAGTAATTATAATAACCTTTCATACTAATGTGTTTGATGTGTATCCTATACATAGTTTGAATAATCAAAATTAAGCTAGTGTTAAGTGTGTACAGTTGATACAGTGTAATACAGTTGAAGCCACAAATTTAACATTAAGGTTAAAATTATTAAAAATGTATATCTATCCCAGTGGGTTGAAAAATCCAGTGGGTTGACTTTGACATAAAATATTTTAAAATTTAAAGAAAATAATTTAATGGCTTATTTATTCTTCTGAATACATTGTTCAATTTATTAAAAATATGTGAACCTGTAAAAAATATTTTCAATATTACCTTAAAGACCTAAAGACCTTTTTGCTTGACTTCTTGGGAAAATCAAAAGAAATCAGCCAAAACATCAGTTAAAGAATTGTGGACCTTCCAAGTCTAGTAAATCCTTGAGAGTAATTTGTAAAAACTCAAAAGTATCATAAAATGATAATATACAAATTAAAATATCATGGAAATACACAAAAATATGCCTTTCATAAAAGAGGCATGTTCTGTCACAAAATAAATGTACTTCCTAACCAAATGTGTGTGTGTGTGTGTGTGTGTGTGTAGGAGGAATGCTATTTTGGGTGTGTCTGTCACTTATTGTGCACTGTGAGCTAATGTAACCAAATACAAATTCCTTGTATGTGTGAACATACTTGGCCAATAAAGTCTGATTCTGATTCTGATATAGAAATTAATCCAAGTAGACCTGTAAACAACCTTGTAATGATGCTGCTGGAAATGTATACAACAGTGCGCTATATTATTAACAAGAAAACATCAGATATCTACCTGACCTGTAAGTCCAGTGAGCAAGGACCGCAATGACAAAGCCAGGTTAGAGTTTGTACAGGGCATAGAGGAAAAGATGTTACTTACAAAAGAAATGTTATCTGGTCTTACTTCAAAATAAGAGATATTATGAGAAAGGAAAATTATTTGTAGATATTAATGACTCTAAAAATACTTTGGTATGTATAGATTATTTAAGACAAAAAACATGTAAAGCAGTGTAAATTATGCAAATGATGTAAAGGCATGACATTACAAAACCCTGACCTTTGCCAATAAATGATTTATGAGCAGAACTGAAAACCAGACTCCATTTCACCAGTTCTTTTAACATACATTTAATATATCTTTAGTATATATATTTTTTTAATTTTACATTTTTACATTTTAAATTAAATAAATGTATTTTGACTATTAAACATGTTTACTTAATGAAAGGAATGTTGTCCTACCAAATACAATAGAAAATAACAAAGAAAATAAATAAAACAGTACTATTGTACAATTGCATTAGCCTTTATTTTGTTTATCTATTATGTGTAAAAGGTCAAAAAATTAAATGGGGTCAGTGTAATTCTTGGCACAGTGTCACTGGTGTCTTGTAAACAGTAGGGCAGGCAATGCTGTAATGCCAGATTAGTAGCCAGACTAGTGTAGGACACATGTTTAGGGGCATCCCAGCTTGTATACATTGATCTAAATCAGTTAATGAGTTAGTAAATTTTAAGCATTTCAACCCGATTTGGTTTCTTTTCACATAGAGAAAGATCCATGGGCACCAAAATGGTCCTGAAAATGTTTTCTCTGCTTATAGGATTCCCGGTTTGAATCCCTATCTGGTTGGAGTTTCCATGTTCTCCCCGTGTCCGCGTGGGTTTTCTCCGGGTTCTCCGGTTTCTCCCACAGTCCAAAAACATGGATCAAGTCCAAATTCTCCAAATTCTCTATATGGGGAGTTCTCCAAATTGCCCCATATAGAGTGTGTATGTGTGAGTAAGTGTGTGCCCAGTGATAGATTGGTGCCCTGTCCTGGGTGTATCTGCCCAGTGCCTGAAACGTTCTCCCCTGGATGGGCATGGGGAACCCCCCTACGACCCTAATATAGGATAAAGCGGAAGATAATGGATGGATGGATGGAATCTCTAGGTGAAATTACACCAGAATGCTATATTAACTTTGAGAGCATGTCTTGAAAACATTGTATTGCTCCAGATTTTGCTATGAAGGTGTGCTAACTGGCAACATGTTAAATCAAAGGAGTGACTGCTAAATGAAGCATCTTTTTACACAAGTGATTACTTTAAATTTGTAAAATACCAACAATCTCGGATGTCTGGGTCATTCACCAACCGCACCAGAGCTCATTCACCTCCTGTAGATTTCATTGTTTCTCAAGTCTAGAAACCAGCCAACAATATAACATCAGTAACAGAAGTGGCTTATTCCAAACTAAATTGAAAAGGTGACATGAAAATTACACAGTTAACAATATGTTTCATATACTTTGCACATTTGTGTTATTAGTGGGGTTTTTTTAGATTATGAATATGAAATAAACTACTTTAATAGTAGGGATACATTCCCTTCAGACATTAAAATCATGCTTTAACAAATTTTATAACATTTCAAGCCATTATTCAGACTAACAGTGTCCCTATTGTAGATTTATTATTTCTTTCATTGTGTCTTTCTTTATACTCTAAAATGATTTGAATAGATAATGTTTCTGAACCTGCTCTTAAATATCTACCTTTTTGGCTTCACGTTAAACCACTCACACATCTTTATCTTTTTGTCTGCATATTCTCACAGGAGATCAGGCCAGCATGGGAATTCCCAAACGTGTTTATGTTCTCGTTCATCTCTTTCTCCGCCACTATCTATTTACCCATCTTTCTCACTGTCTATCTATCTCCACACTTTCAACTGAACGATGGCCCCCTACTAGGCTCCCTCTGAGTGCTCTGAAGTTGACCCAAAGTGAGGTGTGAACTCCCCAAAAACAGCCATATCACCCTTGCAAACTTTACTTTATGGTCTGGTCTTTGATTAGAAAAAAAGGGCTGTCCAAAGAGCAGTAAAGTTGCTGCGGAAAGGGACATCAAAGCAGCGCTCGCAGGAATGCCCATCACTCCTCTGCTTTTCTATCATAGTGGTATGCTACAGTGCAATCAGAGCAGATGAGGCTAGAGAATGAGTTCTCAGAGGAGCCATGGATCTTGCAGATCTATAAATAGGAGATGGTTAGATAGAAATGGCTATGATACTGTGACACTTTAGACTGTAAGTAAACTGTGGGACAAAAAGTGTATTTTCAGACAGAAAGTAAGCTGTTTATTTTAAAGCCTGTGTCGGTATAGATAAAAACCATAGATGCAGAAAAAAAGATTAAGGCTTGATTCAGTTGAGCACTAAGAAATATGTGCGATTGTGCTATAATAACTTTATATATTGCACATTGTAAATTGTTCTCATCATTAACACTAACTTGTTCATGTTTTTAGTTCATAACAAATAACAATGTTTTTTATTATTGGAAATGTGATATTTTGAAAATCCATTTTACCAAGTTGTCTGCCAATACTACAGCAAGAAAAAGAAGAAGAAGAAGAAGAAGAAGAAGAAGAAGAAGAAGAAGAAGAAGTTATAGTGTTTTTAGGTACTTTTTTATGCTGCTCTTTTCACATGATGGCAAAACTTTGAAAAACATACATACATTCTTTTTAGGAAATATATTCATGAAGAATATGTGATCACAAAGACGTAAACGCAATTTTATTTAAAACCAAGTTGATGACAGAGAAGCAAGTACATTATGCACTAGGTACATTATATTAAAAAGCACCACTGGCCTAAACTTAAATGTGTGTCCTAATTAATACATTTGTACTGATTGGTTATCTTAGTTACCATTAACTTTCTGTCAGCTTAGTCCTGTTAGCATTCACATACATACTCAAATGAGCTGATTTAACATTGTGATTTTTGTCTCAAAGTATCTTTGTTGTAGTGCAGAGGTATTCCTAGTGTTAACTAGTATTGCACTATTACTACTACTACTAATACTACTACTACTACTACTACAACTACTACTACTACTACTACTACTACTACTAATAATAATAATAATAATAATATTAATAATAATAATTATTATTATTATTATTAGTAGTAGTAGTAGTAGTAGTAGTTGTAGTTGTATATTTATTATCATTGTTGTTGTTGTTATTATTATTATTATTATTATTAATAATATTTTTAATATTATCAATATTATTATTATTATTATTTAGGTGTATGTTGCACTACAAACACAATCCAAAAATCCAAAAAAGTGGGGCAAAAATCTTATAGCTGTTACACCAGTACACAAATGTAACATCCAACAAAATAATAAAGTTGTAATAGTTTGGTAATAAAGTTCACTGATATAATGGTGCATTTTAAACAACTACAACTAAATAATAAATTAATTTCAGAACAGCAAATTAATATAATATTTAGGTTAATATTTAGAAGGCCCTAATGCTCAAGTCGAAGAATAAAAAATGGTTATAATGAACTGAATTTTTTCAGGTGGTTTTCCATGGTGTTGTGTATTTGTTTTTATTAAGGGTAGATAATGATTGCTTTGTGTGTGGGTGGACTGTGGGAGACTTGATTATTTAACTACACATAAGTAATCATGTTTGTAGTCCTTTCCGTTTATAGTCCTTTCTGTTGCTTCAATTTATTGTAAGTCACAGCTCATTTATATAGATGAGGTAGAAAAAACAAGGATGGGCCTTGTTAGTCGTTTCACAGGTGTGGGCATAAAAATCGCACAGTTTGGTCAGTACAATATATACGAAGCAGAAACCGGAGGAAAAAACAGAGTATTGGCTTTGTTTATTAGAACAAAGGAGAAACTAAGTAAAACAAAGCCTGTTAAGAGGTTGATAGGGAAGCGTAGAGAAGGGAATGTATAGAAATCCTGTTGGTCTTTTTATACTGTGAAATTTCTCGTCAGGTGCGTGAATATTGGATTACTTCAAGATCACCAAGCTTCTCTTGTCATTCTAACAAGACTTACAAGTTGAACCATAAACATCATCACGGATGATTCACTGACCCTTCCAGACCTGCCTCAGTGCCTCTTCTGTCAACTGGGTCATTCACACAAGTGAAATCCACTTGATTGCTTCACCTTTTCCTTTATTTGATAATCAAAGACAGTTTATTAGGATTGATTACAGTTCGAGTTCAGCACACACCCCCAAACCCTCACACTGTGGGTTATGAAGACATAATCTAAGTCAGGTATTGACATAGTTCTTACATTTGTCAAGATTTAGTTTAAGCTATTGTCAATAATGCTTAAACAAATAAGTAAACATGGCATTGGCACAGTGCAAATCCAAACGATTTTTTTTTATCAAACCTACAGACAAACCTATTTTAAAATACTATTGCTATGGTAAAATTAATATAAGTTGATGTTAGGTTTTGCAACAGAGCATGAGATCAAACTTTATTGTTATTATTAATGACCTACAATTTCCAAAATGGATTGCATTGTTTTTGCCACAATTTTTTCTCTTGTTAAATTGTACAATATTTGTCTTCCTTATGTAAATAAATAAATAACTTCCCTAAATCTTATTGCCTTCCTTTCTCAGTCAGACTGGTTGCATTATAGTTGACCCAAACCTGAAGCCTTTAAAGAAAAGAAAGGAATAGCAGTGGCTTAGCTCTTTAAGCCAAGGCCAGTCCAGGTTTGTTTTCATCATAGCAAAGCACCCACATCGTGTTCCTATGAGGTGAGCTATATAAATGCAAATGCTATTGGGCATCTATTAGAGTGCTTGGGAGAAAGGGGGCCATATGTAAATGTCTTAAAAGAGACCAGGGCACTCATCCTAAGCCGATTACTATAGCCCTCAGTTAAAAGCAGATTGCATGGGAAAGAAAGTACCAGCACTTTGTGGTAAATCATGGCAAACAAGGTGAAAAGTTGGGTAATTGAATAGTTATAGTGCATGCATTTGATTTATTGAATGTGCAGGAGAGTGAAAAATTGCTGAATTGTGCATATTGTTGGTAGAGTTTTATTTGAAATATCTGTTTGCTTGATAAATTAGTTGGAATGTGATGTTTGTCATTTAAAAGTTTTCCTATATTACATTGTCTCAAACCAACTTTACAGTGTTGCTAAGCCTGAACTCTTAGAAAAAAGCAAGCTAAAGTGACAGAAGAATGGGAAAGATCCCTGGTATTTCTTGGTTTTAAAGAAAGAAACCTTGTGAGGACCAAGGGTTAGTGGGGAACTCATCCTCATTAAGGAGCTTGGCAGCGGTGCCAGTGTAGGACACTGGAGTACAGATTGTGTGTATAATCACGTGTCAATTGTTTTTAAAATAGATATACTGATTCACTTTAGTCATCAAATTTAGGTGATACATGTTTTTATGTGGAATCGAGAGAATGATAATAAAATGAAATCAGAGAGACAGAGAGGGGAAATTTTTAAAAGCAATTATTGTTATTATTAATAATACCAAGCTTCTAAGAGAGAGAAAGATAGAGATATTATTTTAGTACTTCATATATCTTATTTACTTGTTTACCAATTGATGTAACTTCTGAGGCAGATCTGAAGGACGGTGTTCATTATAACAGTGAGTTTTGCTATATTTACTTAATATATATTTAATGAATATTAAACACAAAAGCCATATGGAATAATATTGTGTGAAATTAGAGTTTCAAAACATAGATCATTCTTCGACCTTCCACAAGTGAAATAGTCAAACTCTGCATGTTGAACCACTAAAGTGTAACTTGCACAGCATGGTGGTATATGCAGGCATTACCTGACATCCCCAGTAATAGTCTGAGAGGTCACGTCAGATAATAAAAACAATAATCCACATAATTTTGCCTCTCACATATATGTAATTTTGAATTATTTTTGTCAGTAAGTAAATAATCACGTTTAGTGTTTTCGTCACATTTCTTTGACTTGGATCCTTATATCTATTTTTATAACTTATTTAAAAATCTAATGAAGTTTCTAAGGGGCTACCATCTTTTAACCATCACTATATTAGTAAAAGCTCATTTGAAAAAAAAAATTAAATACAGATCCTAAGTTTGATCTACTTGTTTTGTGTATTTAATAGGCGGCACGGTGACTCAGTGGTCAGCACGTTCGTCTCTCAGCACTAGGGATTCCCAGTTCGAATATCAATCTGGGTGGAGTTTCCATGTTCTCCCCGTGTAGGTTTCCTTTTGAGTTCTCCAATTTGCCCCATACAGAGTGTGCGTGTCTGTGTGAGCGAGTGAGTGTGTGCCCAGCGATAGATTGGCGCCCTGTCCTAGGTTTATCTGCCCAGCGCCCGAAACGTTCTCCCCTGGATGGGCATGGGGAACCCCCCCCCCCCCCGTAATATAATGGATGGCTGGATGGATATATATATATATATATATATATATATATATATATATATATATATATATATATATATATATATATATATATATATATATGGTATCAGGAGTTCACCATCTTTTTGCATTGTGGAAGATGCTGACACATGGAGATAGGACCGTGTGTGTCCTAACAGGGGATCAAACCCAGAACCTTCACATTGTCAACGATAGAACAATGAAGTACGGAATAGTGCGATAAATAACCTTTTACTTCAAATAGCATTACAGTGGATTGCGCTATTACATCAGCACTGTTGCTAGAAAGCTGAAAAGGTAAACGTTTGGGTTTTGTTGGACAGTGTCGCCCTCTGCAGTTTAAACGCTGCGTGCACACTCACTTGCTAACACACGCGCGTACGCAGGCGCACAGCACTGAGAGCTGTGTATTTGTCGGGGCTTGCTTTAGGGAACAAAATAATGTCACTGGAGCTGTGGCTGTTGTGGCTCGATTTTTCAGCCGGTTTGATTTCGAACTAGCAGCGCCATGATATCGGCAGTGTTTTTAGCGAAGATGCGGCAAAGAACACTGGGCTCGATTGTCGGCGCACTATGCACAGGGACGTATATGGTGCAGGTAAGCCGAGCTCAGAGTTGTGGATGCGGCACCGTCTGAAACTCAAGCCGCGGGCTCACAGCTGGAAAACAGGCCCTCTATTGTGTTCTAGTTTTGTTTTCATCACAAAGAAAGGTTTACTAACAGAGTAAATGAAGGGAAAGGATGACACACACACGCGTTTAAGAGAATAACAGGGTTAAGTATTGTTTTTACATTTTTTTCAGTTGTTAACCTCCGTCGTTTTTTAACTCGGCTTCTTAAGATGCCTGCCAATGGTAACAGCGCCGAGGTGAACAATAGTTGTTTGTTAGGAAGAAAAATGTCAGTATACAGGTAATTTGTATTTAGCACTGGGACATTAATCTGAAATTAAGCATTGTAACTGTAAACGTAGTACTTTGTAATGGTTTATGTTACAGTAACACTTGTTACAGTTTCTTCAGTAGAGCTCGCTAAAATATTTTAACACTTGCTTTCGCATTCGGTTGATTGTTAAACTGGAATAAAAATGGAGATCACGTAATGTTTCGACTGGACTCACTTGTGATCATATGGACACATTAAACCTGAAACTTAACTGATGTTTTATATATATGTATATGAGAAGAAATGTAGTTGAGTCAGAAAATATTGAGTTACATTTTTGGAAACAATATATTAGATACTACAAAAATCTGACTTTTATGATGTACTTAAAGGATTTTGACTGACATCACTGATTTTCTTTTTCAAATGATAATGATACATATTAAAAATTGTAGTTTACATGTTTTAATATTTCATCGATGTTCAGAATTGTTCATAAAGATTATGCAGTAGTACCTGACCTAATTTCTTTTACTGACAAACTTGACCTACTGAATAGGAGTCTGAAATGTTTTTGGGCTGATTAAAGATTTACCTGCATAACTATATTTATCTTACTCAGCACCCTCTCCCTTTTTTTGGAGTTGCGTGCAGGCATAAAACCTATTTATTAACATTTGATCTTATTGCAGTATAAATGATTTTGTAGATGTTGATTCTGATTTTAATTGAATTGATGTCAGGTAACGGGTCTCAAATACTGTGATCACTACTAGTGCAGTGGTTACAGTACTACCGCCATTGACAATCAGCTGACATTAAGGTGTTGGAAAGAGGATATGATGGAACAAGTAAAGTGTTCAATTTGCTTAACAATGCTCATGTTTCTCGGGTATATTTTTATGTTAGATTGAAAGAATGAGGATTTTGCAGCAGAGACATTGCTGGAGAAAGTGTCAAGAAAAGACTTGTGCTACTTTCTGCAGTTAAATATTTAGTCACAAACAAATAATAAGACATTTTGCCATTTACTTTACGAAAGTGAAAAGCATGTGACTTAAAATGCAGCATGAATTTGGATTATGTAAGAAGAAAGCTATATTAAAATTTTGCTCACAACCAGTCATTTGATTTGGACTAAAAGACAGTGGAAACATCAGACAAATCCGTGGTTTGGTTTGTTTTTGAAAATAATATATGTGTAATTCTACATAACAAAGATCATAATTATCAAGTCTTTGCCATAAAAATAGCAAAAAACATTTTTAGTAACTTATAAGGCTCTTTCAGTTCATATATGTAAAGGTACCACTGATGCATACTAATTTTTTTAATTAGTATTTTAGAGAAGCACATCCTGCTATACAACTCCATTGTCTCCATGTATCAGCAGGTCAATCTCTGGCCTCATTTTGTATGAGTCACTATAGTGTGGTGCATGACTTAAAATTGCTATGACAATTTATATAATTACTGTAGTAATATGTAGTTTAGACAATTCTAAATGTAGACAAATGAGTAAATGTACTGTTGCATCAGTGTGACCGAAGGAAAAGAGATCTTTTTATTAAAGATTTGTTTGTACACATACAGTAACATAGCAGAACATTCCAACTCCAGAAGTTACAAATGACAAAACTTGCCATTTTTGTTGATCTCAAGCGATTTTTTAGGATTTACTTTAGTTTATTGATGACACAAACACAATTTATGACTGTAGTACCACATAAAGGGGATGTACAACAATACAAATGTAAGTTTTATGAACGATTTACATTGTCATTTAGCAGATGCTTTTATCCAAAGCGACTTACAAATGAGAACACCACAAGTCAGTAGTTAAATGATCCCTTTGATTTACAGTGATGTTAAAACTATTCCAGGTTCTTTACTGTATTTTTGCAGACAGAAGTGTACAACAAACCACATGAAAGTTAAGCACCATTGACTAACTAAAAGGGGACAGGAACTGCATTTTAATTAATCAAGATGGCTCCTTGGATTGTCAGCATTCTAGCACCACACACTCTAATGATGGGTTTGTTTGGTGAAGTGGTGAAATGACACCACTGACTGTGTCCAAATCATAAAATATTGTGAACAATGCATGTAGAAAATAGGTGAACTACAGACTAATTGTAAAACTAGAAAGTGGTGTAAAACTGAAATATGGTGAAGAGGAGTAAAATCATAAGATAACGCAGGGTGCTGTGGTAATTTACTTCAAAATGGCTTTTAATTTATTAGGTCATCTGGCAAACTTTATTTTATTTGTCTGCCATAATCTGCACTTCTTCTAATGTGGTTCTTAAGATTACTGGTATGTAAATGTCATTAAGTTTAAATATCTTGTTGTAGATAATGCAATTTTAATAAGATCAAAAAGCTTTATTTTGAAGATGAAGGTATAGCATCTTTAAAGATGAAGTTTTGTAATTTTAAAAGAAAAAAATATGTTTAAGCTTAGTAGGGCTGCAACAACGAATCGAAAAAATAGATTATGAAAAATGTCAATAACGAATTTCATTATCATTTCGTTGGGTCGCACGATTTCCGCGTTACTTGCAATGTCGTAGCTGCTTATGTGACCTGCACTGCTTCAACAACGCTGGGAAAAAAAATAGCGGGTTGAACAGAACGAGGCGGAATCTGCGAAACAAGTTGATAAATCGTACAAATTAAACACAGCCAACGCAGAAAAAACCTTGCGTTTAAATAATCATAACTGCGGGAGCTTCACGCGTCACACATATAAAGAACATGTAACATGCAAGCTCTGAAAATGAATTGACCTGCACGGAGCACCACGGTGATGATCCACCACCTGAAACGAAACATGCTGGAGTCACCAATGAGGATGAAGGAGCTCAACAGCAGAGTAAATCACTACAACATCCCGAGTTTCTATAGTTTTGAAGTGAATCAACGGTGCACTCACTATAATTTTTTATAATTTCCATTATAATTCCATTGCACAGTGTATATACAGAGTTAAATTTTATTTTATCTTTATTTTTATCTTTATTCTTCTATCTTCTTATCCTTACAATTAACAATTAAACTTTCTGTGGAGAGGTCAGATAAAGAATTTCACTGCTGGCTGTACCATGTATATCTACGCATGTGACGAATAAACCTGATTCTGATTCTGATTCTGATTCTGAGACCGGCAGAGCACACTACATGCTGTTTTTGGTCGTTAACTGGATAATAACAGTGATGGAGAACGTGTGGTCCTTTATATTTTCATTTAATTATCTTAAGCAGTGTTTAAATGTGCTTTATAAATACATACAACTTGTACACAATGGTGGTAATTAATGATCAAGCGTCAAGTTTTAATTTTCTGACAAAATATGAGTGAAGACACTGTACTCTATGGGAGTGACGGGGATGAGGTAACATATTACAGCTACACAAATTTGTGTAATTTTAGTATTTTTTCACATTATGCTACATATTGTGTCAGTGTGTGTGTTTGAGATTTGTGTTTAATTGCTCTTTGGGCTACTTGGATGCCTTAAACTCATACTGTAAATAAAACCAGACATTTATTGACCTCCTTAATAATTCTACAGTGTAGCTGGTTTTCTTCATAACCACTGACTTGTAATGTTCTCATTTGTCACCTTGGGTAAAAGTGTCTGCTATATGACTAAATGTAAATGTAAAGACATGGAAATTCCTTTTTTTTTTTAATTATCTGATTCATCGATTAATTGAAAAAAAAAAATCAACCGATTAATTGATTATCAAAATTATCGTTAGTTGCAGCCCTAAAGCTTTGTATATAGTTGGACTATTTTACGATTTTTCTTTATGGTCAAGTAAAACTAAATTGTCCGTTGATTGCCTAGTGCCCATGTATTACAATATTTAAGTCCAATGTTTTGTTAGTTAAATAAGGAAGTTAGTTACACCAATTCATTTTCAAATAATATTCCTTGTTTTTTTAGAAATTGTAATCAAAGGAAATCCTATTAATGTTCTATAAGTCTGAAAATGCTTCTTTTTGACTGGAAAAAATACTTAACCATGTTGTTCTAAGCATTCTTAATTACTTTTCATTAATTTTGTCTTTATTCAAGCTAAACTGTTCAGTAGTTTATAAAACTTTCTTCATATTTATCACAATATTTATTTGAACAATTTGAACCATTTAAGTGAGGTGTTCTTGTCCTGGTAGTTCTGATGGTTAATGGGTTTAAGTCCAAGTTTTATTCTTTTGCATTTTTCTAATTTTAAAGATTTTGCTATAACGTTATCTTGTGATCTACTATATACATCATATAAAAATAGTTTAATCTTCAAACTAATTACTTTCTGCTATAAAGTCAGAAATGCAATTACTATCCTAGTATATTCTTAGTATTTAAATTACAGTAATATTTTTACTGTTATAAACTACTCAAATGTAGAATGTCTAGTCCAAGTGTTGGTCATTCAGAATGTCTATAAATTAAAGCAATAACTTTCAGTCCATGCAATAAAATCCAGTGTTTGTTTTCACAGGCCAAGGAGTTTTGTTTTGGTGTAAACAATGAGAAATACAGATGTGAAATGGGCTACTGTTGTGGTGAGACAGAGTGCTGCACATACTACTACGAGCTGTGGTGTGAGTGTCCTCTTTAAACATTTAAATATTTAATTAAATCCAATAATATCCTGGGAGATACTATGTTGTTTTACATGAAGAAAGGTTCTGTTGGTTCTGTTCATATGTGTTCTGTGTTTTTCTTTATGCTATAAAAATTTGTTTTTAAATGGACATAAATGCTGTAAATGCTATTGATGTTCCACTTTCAGAGGGGCAGGGCCCAGACAAGGCATTAAGTTTATTAATCAGTATCAAGTTTATTGTGCATGAAAGTGCATGATCATTTACTTAAGTTTTTAGTCACATGGGTACAAGCACTTAGGTTGTTGCACATATCTTTAGTATAAAAAAAAATAAATTACAGAATGGAAGCATTCGAGCAACCACTTTTCTGCAATGTGCACTTTTTGTGGTGGTAGTTACAGAACTTCGCTTAATAGTACTAAACAAATCAGAAAGAAAAATACATAAAATGCAAAGGTGAATGAAGACATCGGACAGTTGCAGTCCTTTATCTTGATTTGCTGGTTTTACTTCTTTGCTTGTAGCGATGCTACTTGCACGGGAAAGATGTACCCTGCTCCCAGTGTGAGCTTAGAAATCTTTTGCTGAGAGTGAATGACCAGTTGTTTTAAAAAATAATAAACTCTATACTTTACTCTCAAAGCACTCAAATTTTACATGTCCTGTATTGGTGCTTTGATTTGAATCTAGTTTGCATATGACAAAAAAGATACTAAAGTCTTTTTGTGATCTTAAGAATGATAACTTTTATAGATTTGCTAAGTAATCTACTGTTTAATTTTACCTTCACATTTGATTTTAAACCTCAATTGATAAACTAATTCTTAATTTAGATTTCATTTTTACAGCTTTTATCAATCTAAAGCCCAGCTATTGAAATTCTTTCTCATTATTATCAATGATCTTTTTTGACAAATGCTTAAGTCCTATGTATTATTTGTCACTGTCTGGTTTAACTGCCCTGAGATAATGACAAAAGGTTTTTAGTAGGCAAAATAAGGGGTGCTGAAATTATTATTATTTTTTTAAATGCGTTTAATTTATTTATTTTTGGCGCCCCCTCACCAGCGTACTGCATATCGCATTACGGATCCGCTCGGCCACCGTACAGCATGCTTGTTTACCAGCTCCTGTTATAGTTCACTAGCATGCTAGTTCATGCTAGCGGGAAGCATGGAGCAGGGGGAGAGTGGGATTCGACCCCCCTGTTGGCGTTAAAAGCCGGTGTTTAAAGTCAGGAAGAGAGCGAGAGCTCGACATGAGCACAACTGTTTGCAACGAGTGTAAAATGAAATCGAGGTAGTTTGTAAATATGACAAATGCGCGAGCCCGTTTGTCGCCACATCACGCTGAGCTACAAGAAGTTGAAAAGTTGAAAAATATATTTAGTATTTAAGGTTAAGTTTTGAAAATATAGCGAATGTTGTTGCAATATAGTTAAAAAGACTGAAGTATCTTTTATTTTTATTGTTAAGTTTTAAAGCTTTGCAAAATATAAATGCACTATGACTAAAGTCTGTATTTTAGTTTCGTTTAAAGGTTAATGCACTATGGTAAACGCTTGTATTAATATATTTTGAATTATTTGTTCATTGATGGATGTTTTATTGTAAGAAAAAGCCAGGCAGTTAAGCTAACCTTATACTGCTCATTTTAATTTAGCGCAATCCTCTTTTTTTTGTATAAATATAAAATGATGCAAAAAGATTTGATACAGCTTATTTATTATGGACAATGCATACGAAGCCAGTAGATATCAAAACGAGCTGTAGAGTTATGCCAGGTTATCAATGGACCAAGTTTGGCAATACGGTCAGCTATTTTGGCATTGGAAAATGGCAAAAACATTCAGCTGCTATTAATAAAGTTTCATAGTGGAGTAATACTTTAGGAATTTCCCCTAGAATGGGGAGATGCTGTTAAATATTTTCTTTACACCATTAATAACAAATGGATTATCTATGATTATAACAGTATACAGCAAAGCACTTGTATGTGTCAAAACACCCATTCATATCTTGTCCCTCAAAGACACTAACAGGATAACGAAACATCACCTTTTTAAAAATAAAGTAACATATATTTGATGCTCTCTGATATAACATTTATTATGTAAACATGTGTTTTCATTTATAACTGAGCAGATAGCATACTGTTCCCAAAACATTTTTAAGCAAAAAATATATATATATTGGTTGTTTCTGCACAACTTCTGCTCCAAAAGGCCCAGTTCTACACATAACGTAACACCCCAGCTTTGTTTTACAAAAGACTGCCTTTAACACTAAACTGATGACTCCCTCATTTGTGTGATCATGTAACTGTCAGGATTATTGGTATATAATTTAATCAAATCAGATAGACTGTGTCACATGAGTCATCACAGTTTGTACTAATAAAGCAAATCACATTCTCACCAGTGAGCCGATAGTTATAAATATTTCTGGATCAAATGCTTCTCATCAGAATTAAGGTGACAGGACACCAGAGGACCAATCCTTTTGGTTTATGATGAAGGACTTAATCGCATGCAAAGAATTTAACCCAGACCAACAACAAGGCATATTGTAACCCTAAATAATGGGGAAAATTGAACTATAAAAATATTTACATCAGCAACAATTGTTGTCTTTACACGTGAAACCCCAAAACCAGGAAAAGACATACAGATCTGTTTATTGTACAAACACTTTTTTAACCAGATACACCAGGTTAACAAGGAACATGTCAATCACATGCTCGAATATTATTGCTGTCTTAAAAATTAAGTAATTAAAAAAATAGATGTAATTAGATGAAATGATTTATAAAATATTTTATATTGATAACTTATTCAAGACCCCTCCAAATACAACTGGTTATCCACAAAAGACAAATGCAAGAGAGAACAGGGTAATGATGAATAACTATTTTTTTTTCAAAGTTAACTTGTTAGAAGCAGTAAAAATTTGTCAGTAAAACAGCAGTAAAGGAACAGCAGTAAACCAATGTCCAGGTCACTGATTCATGAAGGGAGAGAAGGCTGACCACCTACGTGGTCATCCAACATTCAACAGGAGACTAATTTAGCTCAAAATTCTCAACAAGTTTATTATTATTTTACACAGAATACATAGTGCATCACAGTTGTATATGAGGCTGCATAGCCACAGACCAGTCTGGGTGACTGGTATCAGATCTAGACCAGAAGGTGGATGATCGTGTTTATCTGGGGAACACAGAGCAGCAGGATGCACTATAGGAAGAAAACAAGCTGGTGGAGACAGTGTAATGCTTTGGGCAGGGAAATCTTGGATCCTGCAATTAATGTGGATGGTATTTCGACACCTCAGTGTACCTAAACACTGTTTCAGAACATGTCCTCTCTCAGAATAGTAATGATAATTGCTTCCCTTGCATGCTGGACAAAGTCCTATTTTTTTTCTTGAAGTTTTCCTTGTGTTTGTGTTGATTTCCCCCGGGTGCTATGGTGTCCTCCCGCTATCAAAACAAAAACATGCAATTTATTTTAAAAAAATCTTAATTACGACTTGCAAATGAATTTATAGAAGTCATTGTGTTTCTCTACCATAATGTAAAAAGAATTGCAGTCTAGCAACCAGTTTGTATTTTGAAAGTCTCTTATACACCCACTCACAAAATGTACATGTTCTATTTGATCAGCCACTCCATGGACACACATAGACTTATTTTGAAATACAGCAGAACCTACCTAACCTTACTACCACAAAAACAGTTCAGTTACAGGCAATAGTAAAGCTTTAAAACATACATTTTAAAAACCCTGCTGGAAAACAATATGATCAATTGATCTTTACCATGTGTTCTGAATAGTTACAATGCTTACTTAAAACTACAAATGAGGGTTGATGTTACAATGTGTGTAGTGTTACAATCTTGGAAACTTTACCATGTATGATTTTATTCTATTTTTGTTCATTTGTAGGGTTCTGGTTGGTGTGGACTCTAATAATTATGCTGAGCTGTTGCTGCGCATATAGACATAGGCGGGTTAAGATGCGTCTGCAGCAGGAACAGAGGCAGAGAGAGATCAGTCTCATGGCCTACCAAGGAGCCTCCAGCTCTTATATTTCTCCACCACCTCTCAACCTGCGTGAGTGAATTTATCTATGTGAACCAATAATATTTTAAATAAGGAAGGAAAAAAGAGAAAAGTAGTTTATGTTGATTTGAGCTTTTCTTATGTCCTCCATCCTCTTACTGAATCATATAGTATCTCATTATCTTCTTCCATGTCATCGCAGTTGTCTTACCACTTCACTGTGTTGTGTTTCTTAAAGGAGACAGAAATGCATTTGGACATTGTAATACATGACATTTTCTCTACAAATTACAGGCTTCTGGACAGACTGCAAGCTCCCTGACTATGAGGAAGTTGTAGGACGTCCACCTACCCCCCCTCCACCATATTCCGAATCTCCTCCTGAACGATTGGTTCAACAATCTGTAAACCACTCACTGTCAGCCGTGGTTTTGGAAACAGCACGAGAAGTGGAAAATGATGCATCAGATTTGTTGGAATCAAACCTCGGGGTAGCTGTTATACAGCCAGGATGCCAGGTGGGTGAGGTTTCAGCCACCCCCACTGTGGAGGAGCTAAACACTCGGAGGAGACACATAACTGGCGACTCAGGAATCGAGGTGTGTGTGTGCCAGCTGGATGTGGATGAGTGCTCTGGGCTGGAAGAGGACGAGGGTAGGCTTTGCCAGGTCAATAGAGATGGATACTGTTCTGACAGAGAAGCTCACACACCCAAAGATAACTCGTGCTCATCTGCATCTCATGGAGAACGTCTGGTCTGAAGGACAGTGGGGCATGAATTTTCAACCACCCAGTTGGGTAGCATCTAGTCTGAAACATAGTGAGGGTCCCTAATGAGGAACAAATAATCTTAGCATCAATAATTAAGTTTTCAGGTGCTTCCTAGAAGGCTGCAGTCTTTTTTCTTTTTCTTTTATGGCTTTAACGGAAAGGGCAGTTTGGAGTAGGACATTTCAGTAAGCCAAATCTGAACATTATTGCCCTTCAATTATCTACATGGATTTGTAATTGTCCTGCCACAAGTTGAACAATTTGAAAGAATAAAGCTGTCCTAGGGCATCTGTGGGTATGACATCCAGAGACACTCAAAACCCTGGCCATCTGGATGACATGACTGTTAGGACATGCACAAGACAAACCCCTAGACTGTGAGTGCTAAATTTAGCAGGAAAAGTTTGGAAACATTTAATCATCTAATAAAATTTTTTTTTTCATAACAAGGAAGAAGCCGAAAGACCATGTCTTCTGGTCATCGCCACCACAAAGCTGCCTTGTTGTTACTGTAATTTAGAAGTAAGAACTGCTAGTCCTGCTTCATGTCTGATGTTGCCTTTTACGGAGTAAATGCATTTTATCAGTTATACTGCCATTTCTTTCCACATTTATCTTTAGATTGATAGCAGATAAGATGCACAGAATCCTTGGGTCTTTTATTTCAGAACCAATACTGCCAGCTTTTAATCCATATAGTTATGATGAAGACAGATACAAAAAGGTTAACATTGTGCCACTTGGAAAGATTTGAGGGTTCTGGCACAATCGCTGTTTTCTCAATGGCACTGTAGATAATAGGAATGCTTATTGAAAGGCATCATCATCCTTTGAAATAAGGTGCAAGACATCACAAACACTTTATTTATCTCCAGTGCTGCCGTTATCATAATTGTCACTCTTCTCAATTTTGTTTTATTGTTTTTTTTTTTTTTTTTCATTTGTGACAATTTCCCACCAATCCCACCCTCTTGTTTTCATGTAGCTCACAGGCACTTGCTAGGATAAGCTGTTTATAAATCACAGTGCAACTAGCAAGTATCAAAAAGGGCAAAACTTCAGGGCTTTTCAGGTTGGGTTATGATTTTTTGCTGTTCTGCAACAGGGTCTGTGGTTTATTTCCCTCCAATTTCTTTTCTTCTAAATGGTCTGTTTATGCATTCCCTGTGATTTATGTTGTTTGGTTGGGATTTAATTACCAAAACACGAAAGTCTAAATCTTAACTCGTCACTGCTTTTTTTTGGTGAGCAAAGTTGCATACAATGGACTAAGGGTATATGGACACCGGTTGCATTTGTGCAGATTAGTTTACTGAAGCCATTATATTATACGGGCTGGGAAACTCAGGGTTAAGGACTTTACTCATTGACCCAACAGAGACAGACAAGCAGTGAACCATTAACCTTTTGGTCTATAGTCCAGGACCTTAACCACTAACGTGCCACTGTGAAAAAAAACACACCTTCTGTGCAGCCTGCAAAGCCGAATGTTGTGCTGGTTTAGATCATAGTGCTTTTTAAATTTAGGGTTTTCATGGCTATTAAAATAGGGTTGCAGTTTATGACTATTCTACCACAAATAAAAATTTGACTGTTTTACTACTGTAAAAGTTCAAGTGCACTGATCTCAGTAGTTTTAACCCCACTTGTGTTTATTGTTATTGTGATTGCTTTCTTTAATTGTGCACATTTATACCTTTAAAAAATTGTTGTTGATGGCTGCAAATGTTATGTGCCACGGTGAATATAAACTGTAAGTACGATGTAGGCAGTCTCTTAGTAAAGACATGAATACATACATTCATACATACATACATACATACATGTTAATGTCTGCTATTTTCTTTTTCATTCGGCAACAACTTGGCCATATGGCCTGAAGATAAGATCTCTGGACATCATCCGCTGTGGCACCTCATTCCCATCAGAAAGTTCTGGCACTGGCTATGTACATAATTAGATTTTTTCTAAATATTAACAGGTTGCCTCAAAATGAGCTCTTGTGATCACAGCATGAAAAAGTCCAATGTAACCTATTTTATCCATAACTACAAGACAGATCCTACTGATACAAAAATTGTTTAAGTTTGATGGATGAACCAGAACTTTTGCAACAGTGACCGAGAGTGTTTTATCTTCTAAAATATATACATTCACAAGGCACTTTATTAGAAACACTGTACTAATAATGGATAAGGTTTCTGTGATTAGAGCGCATTTGCTACTACGTTTGACGAGCTGCTCACCATATTTATGGTGTGGTTTCTAATCTATTGTAGCGTCTCTGCCAGCTCCAGCGAGATTAGCTGTTCTTTATTGACCTTTCATGTTCAACAGAGCATTTATGTCTCCAGAACTGCTGCTCATGCTTTGTTTTTATTTGTTGTTGCATTCTGCATAACTTTAGAAACTGGTGTGTGAAAACCTTGTTGGCATAAAGAGTCCCAAATTACACATCATCTTAAAAATCATGCATTTTACCTAAACCTATCTAAAGCTGCATGGTTTTATACAGTGCATTGCTGTCACATGATTAAGTAGATAATTGCATGAATGAATAGGTGTCCAGTTGTTTCTAATGAAGTACTTGATGTGGTTTTGTTGTAGATGCAGAATTTTAGAAGCATATGGTGGCTATACAAGAGTTTTTCCACTGAGTCATTGAGTAAACAAGGTTTTTGAAAGAAAAAGAACAAAATAAATAATGTTATATTTACAAAATACACTGTTAATATAATAATTTGAAGAGTGATACTCTGATTCGCTGTTGAATTTAGAGCATTAGGTAAGATTTAAAACATATTCTGCATGCAGATATGTGGATGCACAATGGTAGAATTGTGTAGTGTGTGTGTGTGTGTGAGAGAGAGAGAAGCAGTTAAGGTTTAGAGAATGAGACATTTTGTCTCTTTCTGACCCTATAGGCCCTTTTCACAAGTCCTTATTGTTTTGGACAAAATCCACTTCCAATATACAGTAACTGTTCCTCAATGTAAAGTCCAATTGAAGTTTTGATGCATAATTTTGTTTAATCTGAAGCAAAATTTGAACTCTGACCTTATTTTTAGTTAAAAAGCTGATTCCGATGAAGTTAAAATAAAAGCCTTTCCAATGCTTTACCTTAGAATACTTAAACAATGTTTCTGGAATATGTATTGTTGGGTAACAGAAAAGAATGACTAAACTATCACAGGCCTACTTTCCAGTTAATTCCTAAAATGTTTATTGAGGGCAAGGTCAAGGCTCAAATTGTTTCACACTAAACTTTTCCATTCAATCCAATTTCCCTCTGAACATGCTTTTTACACTATGCCACAGTCACACTGAAATAAAATCTTCCTTTGACTGTTCACAATAATTTATAGGTATCTTTTTTCCAAAATGTATACTTTATTTTATATACCTGTGCCAATAGGACTGACTAAAACACCAAGTTCAATGATTAAAAGATGTGTTCCAATATGTTTGTCTGGATAGTGTACTTTTTTAAAATTGTGAAATAGATGTTTAAAACTAGGATCCTAAATCGAAATTAGTAATTTTATTTTTTTGTTTCTCCTGTATTCCTGTGTGTGTATATCAATACACACACATGTGTGTGGATTGTAGTTACAGCACTGGGACTTGACTTTGGCAGGACAGGACAGGACAGGTTAGTTCATTTTTCCATTTAGAATTGTTGGTTTGCAAATGACTGAAATCACAGAAAGTGATAAAGTAAATGGAAAGGGTGGAGGTTGTCTACTGTAGGTTAGAACAGGGATGACATTTTAGGGTTGACATTTGCTCCGCGGATTCCTGTGTATTTAGCCTGTTCGTGACTGTAGAGGCACAAAAAAATTATCATGAGCATAGATTGCCATAAAGTGGTCATTACGTAACAACATGAATCTTTAAATGCAATGCACCTTGTGAAAAGGGCTTATCAAACTATGGTGCATCATGATTAACAAAGATTGTGTTTGTCTTTATTAAGAGTGAAAAGCCTAAAGTGTGATAATAGTGTAGTTAGCTGAAGAGCAGAAAAATTGTCTATTCGTGTCATGTTTCTAACACAGTAATCATACCTTTTGTTTATTTAGAGATGCACCTCAGCTCTTAAGATCTACACATGGGAATCAGTTAATGTTTGTAAGAACATAAAGCTCCCATTTCTCCAGTGTGGCAGCAGAAACTCTAGAAACCAATGTTAGTCCAATGTAGCACAGTGATGAAAGTTGTGTTTCAGGAATCTCCCTTTGTACTGCTGTCTATAGAAATTCAGCACTGATTCAGAGTTCCCCAACACAACCAATAAGGATGTTTACACTCACTGTGCCTTGCTCTTCTCTCAACAGAAATTTTTCTCTCTCGATGCCGACAGCGGTGTACTGTCTCCATGCTATGCACCAGAGAAGCTCAGCAACTGTCTAATGTGAGCTTGTCAGTGGTTGTCCATAAAAGCAATACTATTTTCAAACCACATTGCACTGTATCTATACATTTTACTTGATCATTTTGTATGTCAACATTTAATGCTTTCATTTAAATGTGGTTTTCATCTTAAGAATAACCAGATTTATATTACCACTCTGCACTTGCTGTTACACTTATGACTGTCCCTTTAGACATTTTCGCATCAGCTATGTTTTTTATTCATGGGTTTGTTCAGAATCTTTCCTTCTCAACTAGATTGTTTACTCTTTATCCTTAATTAGTGAATTCATTACTTTTGCAGAAATCTTATTATTACTGACTGATATCCAAAGCATTTCCTTTAGGGATGACTGAATGAGTAGACATGGAATAACCAAGCAATGTCATGTGAGCCTGTTATATAAAGGCCTGTTTGATGTTAAAATTAGTTTTATTTTGTTACAAGCAATTTTTGCCTGTTTATTTGTTGGACATATATTTGTGTAAGGCAGCAATTAAAAAGATTCATGCTTATCTTCTGTTTAAGTTTTTTTCATTACATTTAAAAAAAAAAAAATCTTACATGGCACCTTGTTTAATTGTTGGTCAAATGCACATTATTTTTCTTCATTGCCATCACCTAGATCAACTGCTCACTAAGGTGTGAAGTGTTCTAATCTTAGGATTTATTAAGAGCTTGCCTGTATACTCTTTAGTTATTTGTATTTTATTTTTGTAATAAAAATCTTGTGGAACTCAACTGTGAGTTTGTGTTTGCTTTTGAGCTGAGAATTAACTTTGTTGGTGAGCTGGAACAGTTTGGTTGAGAGCCTTTTTGTTGTTTGGTGATGACTTCGGCAACAATAATGTCAGCTGTACAACCAGCCAATCAGCTTTAAGTAATGGAACTACACGTTTTATAACGTAGGTTAATCAGACTAAAGAACGGATAACTAAACTGAAGTCATGCAAATTTTATCATTAACATTTATAGAAGTGAGAATGTTGCAAAAAAAATTATTCATCTGTGTTGAATATGATAAACTTTCATCATAGTCAGTTCCCCCCCCCCACCCTTCTTTTTTAAATTTTTTTATTTATTGTTTTTGAGCATCGATGACTCATCCAGGAGGTCACAAAATAATTCAGAACAACATTTAAAGAACTACAGGCCTCACTTGTTATAGTCAGCATTTGTAAAATGTAAAATGACTAGTAAAAAATGGTATCCATAAGAAGAGACTAATCCCAAAACTACTGCTGACCAAAAGGAGCACTGGCCAATTAACCATCTTCAAATGGTTAAGGCTTTTATGAAAATATTTTTTTGGACTAACGACAATTTTTTGGAAGTTGTGCAACCGTTACATCTGCTATAAAACTATTTTCTTTGATGGCTTTTTTCTATTATGAATGAAAAAGCTGCATTTTTTATTCACATAACTTTCTATATGTGATATTTAAATTTGTTTAATAATCTAAAAAATGTGAGACAAACACCTTGATCCCAATCAGTCTGGTTTTAGGTGCGCTCACTCAACTGAGACAGCACTGCTTTCTGTGATTGACTCACTTAAGTCTGCCAAAGCTAACTCTTAATCCTCTGTCCTCATTCTGCTAGACTTTTCGTCAGCTTTTGATACAGTACGTTATCAGATACTGTCTCTCTATTTGAATTGGGCTTTTCTGATATGAAACTTGAATGGTTTTGATCCTATTTAACAGGAAGGACTTTCAAAGTGTCATGGAATGAGGAGATCGCTAACTGTCACCAAGTACTTACTGGTGTTCCTCAGGGCTCTGTACTTGGTCCTCTCCTCTTTTCACTATACATGACATCACTGAGCACAGTCATTTAGGTGCGTGGTTTCTCCTACGACTGCTATGCTGATGACACTCTTCATTTGTTTTTTGCCCCTGACGACACCACGATCTCAAATCGGGTATCTGCCTGCCTCACCGATATATGTTTGGATGAAGGCCCATCATCTCAAATTAAATTTAGCAAAAACAGAGCTTCTTATAATCCCAGCTAAACCCCCAATCCATCATGACCTAACATTCCAAATTGATGGCTCCACAATCTGTCCAACTGATTCGGTCCGTAACCTTGGTTTCACAATAGACTCCCACCTTAAACTCTGTGATCATGTTATTAAAACCACCCGTTCCTACAGATTCCTTCTTTACAACATAGGAAGATCAGACCTTTCTGACTGAACATGCTACCCAGCTGCTAGTTCAAGCCCTCAATTCAAGCCTGATTATAATAATGCGTTACTTGCTGGTCTCCCAGCTTCCACAATCAGACCTCTACAACTAATTAAAAATTTTGCAGCCTGACTTGTATTCAACCAGCCCAAGCGTCACTCCATTACTCATTTCCCTCCATTGGCTCCCTGTAGCTGCTCGCATTCAGTGCTGTCTGGTGATTCCACCTCACCGTGGATCTAATTCTAACTCAGTGGCGTTCACCACTGCAAAATGGTGGAACGATCTTCCCAATTCTGTCCGTAAGGCAGAGTCACTCGGAATTTTTAAGAAACTACTAAAGACGCATATTTTTAACAAATACCTGTTGTAGAAAAAAAAGGGGAGGGGGTGTGCAAGATCAGATAACGATCAGGTTTGATAATCCTACAGTGTAACTGGTTTCTTCATAACTACTGACTTGTGTTGTTCTCATTTGTCAGTCGCTTTGGATAAAAGCACCTGCTAAATGACTTTTACCAAGCCACAATTGGTGTCAGAAGGGGTGAAAGATTGGCTCATACAAGAAATTGAGTCTATCGAACGAGATCTACTCTCTCTGGCATAGAACCCTCGAGGAAAGAAGCAAGACAGAGTGGCTGACGTAAGCTTACTCATATATTGTAATAATGGACTGACGGTCGGCGGAGCACATTTTCAAATGCCGAAGTACAGCGGGAATCCTTGAAGGTGCAGTTAGAGATAGTCATGCAGCATTCCTGGTGGAAGTAGGAAGCCTGGCTCTTCAAGGAGCAGCATCAGTGGTGGTGGTGGATCCTTCTCCTGAATGTAGCAACCTGGTGGATCTGGAAGACACGCTGAAGAGATGTTTTGGTCGACAACCAGCTGCATTGACAGCGTAACACCTGACTGTGAGACAGCGTGAGAGGGGCAAGAAAGTCAACATGTTGGCAGTGGACATTGCTCTCATGGTGAGGTTGGCTTACCCCTCTTTTCCGATGTCCAGAGGAAACTTGCTTTGGATCGTTTTTTGATTGCGTTGGAACCTAGCAATTTGCAGTGGCATATCATGCTGGCAGTGTGGCAACAAGTCATAGAGCAAACAGGAAACAGAGTGGGTGTCGTCCGGTGACTCCAAGCTTACTTCGAGGTCCCACCACGTTCTACTGGGCCCGCATTGGTGGTGCAGGAGGTCATTACATCTGGTGCAAGATCGCGGGTACAGCTGTGTAGGCGCTGGTAGACACAGGCTAATCAGTGATGCTGATCGGCCCCGTGGTGTTGGCAGCCATGGAGAACTGTGCAATGAGTGTGACGATGAGTTGTGCCCTGCTCCAGTTTTAGCATATCCAAGGTTCGGGGAACGTTTCATTGTTGACATGGATGCAAGCGGATGGTTTATGGAACCAGCGGGCCAGCTGTCAAGATGAATCAACAATTTATAGGAACTTTGTGATCGAGTATCAGGAGAGGCTGAAGCACAGGAAAGTTACTCCACCTGGGCCTCCATGTCTGAGCTGGTCAGCCGCATGCACAAGGTCCACAAGCTGGACATGTACAGTGGCACGCGGTTTGCATTCGATGTTGGATACAAAGATTTTTGACATGAGTTCTGATTAACATCTGTTTAATTGCGAAAATGGATTCCCAACTTCCTCTGGATTCTGATACCATGCCACAATATAATCATTAAGCATCATCAAAAAAAAGAACGTTTTATGGCTGCTAAATGCAAATAATCCATAATTTATTCAAAAAGCCATAAACGCTACAAAGCTTGTTTTTTAGCATCAGTCAATCCAATTGAGTTTGAAAGCTTTTCCTCTCCAGACCCAAAATGGATTTCTACGGGTTACTATTTATGCCTATTAAGTTTAAGTGTTAAAATTTCAAAGGCATACTTGAATTTAAAACACATTTCATATCACATGCAAGCATCTTCCTATATGACATATATAATCATATAGTAGTACATTGTATCAAGATTATTATTCAGATTTGCTTGAAAATTATTTGCATATTTATTAATTAGTTATTAATTTGATTAGCATATCGAAAATAGATTTTTATAACTTATTAGCAACAGAGCTCATTAAGTCCAAATTTAAACAGTAGGTCACAATAATGCACATAAATTTTTGGTAACTTAAGCCTTGATGTGGCACTGTAAAATCTCAAATCAACATATCTACAATCATTACCATGTTATTATAAAACAATTAAAATAATGTACTGCAATTCAGGTCTTTAAGACAAACATCTGACAAACGTCAAAATATGGACTGTTTAATATTTCCACAAATGTATCCAAAGACCAAATTATTTAATACAAAGGTTAACCTAAACAAAAATCTTGCACACCGGTAAATAATATTAATTAAAAACTATATTTAAACTACATTGAGTCATTTTACAAAAATTGTTATTCAAAGCGACTTATTTGGATGTAGACGACATGACAATTGGGGTTAGAATTCAGAGTAAGTCATGATAGTCCACCTGGAGCCTAAAGGGTTAAGGGCCTTGCTCAAGGGTTCACAGTGGTAACTCAAGTTGAAACTACAACCTTCTGATTAATAACTGAGCTCCAACACACTCAAATGAACTGAAAAAGTTCAAGCCTAAGTAAAGACCAGTTAACTCTGCTGACTATGCAATACAGCTTAGTGTTTAAGGTGCTGGATTTACTTCTAAATTGTGGATTTTAAAGAACAGCACTTACTGTTATGTTGATGTGTGCAGCGGCTGATAAATCAGGCAAAAATGTTTTCTCCTGTTTATTTTTTAAGACTAAATACATTATGTACAAATACACATGTTTTAGAGTTGGGATTCTCACAAAAGTTTAGTCAGAACTGACATTCAGTTGTTTAGAGCTTGAGCTGTAGGAGAGGTGAGCAGCTGTAATGGAGATACTTACTGCTGAGACAGAGCACATTAATTAATCACCACACACAGGGAGGGAAGACGGGTCATAATAGGGCTTGACAAAAAGAATGGAAGACAGGAAATGTGAGAGAAATGAACACAGACCAATAAAGAGATTAAAAATGGCAGATAGAAAGCAAGCAAGCCAGAGAATGAAGTCACAGACAAAACTAAATCACCAGAAAGCAGAAAACTTTGTAAAGTAAGAGTACTTATAATGGGCAAGGTAAAACAGAGTCTGAAGAAAGTAAACTATCTACATTTAGGATCAAGGAAGGAATGAAGAGGGAAAAATCTCAGTTCGTACACCAAAATAAACACAAAGAAATGGTTAATGTAATTAAGTAAACAAGAGTTGTTTGGAATCTGAACTTCCGTTATACAGTGAACACAAAATTCCGCTGAAAATGCATTTTCAGACATTTAAGACATACAGTCTTAGGCAAAGGTTTGAGAGCCCTGATCAAAGTACATGTTCTATTAAGTTCTAAGTGTAATAAAAAAAAAAAAAATAAATAAATAAAAAAAAAAACTACTACATTTTACTGTACTTTCTACACCACATCACATTTAGTATGAAACAAATTATTTCACTGATATTTTTAAAGCCACTTGCACTAATTTTCTCAAAACTGGGACCGGAATCACAAAAACCTTTGGACAATTTATAATTACCAATTAACCTCATGGCATGACTATGAGAAAAACACTGGAGCTCTGACTGCATGCAGACATAGGGAAAACCAACACTACCCGGAGAAGAGGAGAAAAGAAAAAGAAAAAAAAAAAAAAGATTCTTGTTGAGGAAGGAGCGCTGGGATTTGTGACCAAACATTTGATGCAATGAACTAATACAAATAATAAACATAAATTGCAATTAACATTAGCTTATTTAATTCTCTATTTGGCAAACATGTTAACTGAAAATCAATTAAGGTGACATTAAAAGAGGGCAGGCCAAACGTTTGTATAAGACTGTATGTTCAGATGCATCCTGTCCCCTCGTCTCAGACCAATCGAATCTAAAGGTAGAAATAAGCAAACTACTTTCCAGCACTTTAAAATCAGAGCATGTGCAAAACAAGGGAACAAAAACATCTGAACAGTTTATTTTCACACAAACAATGCATTAAAAAGCCACTGTTCAGCAGATTGCTCTTCTTAGGCCCTACACCAGAAAACACAGGGATAAAACATTTCCACATTAGCTGGTGTCGGGCGTAACTTTTCAGCCTCTAGTTCAACTCTGGGGTGCCCGTTTCTCTCCCTCATCTTTTATTCCACCTTCTCATTACGTGTGACTGCAAGAAAAAAAAAAATCTGATAACATGACATGTGAGACAAGTCAGAGAAAGGTGCATGAGAAAGGTAGAGAGATCAATTATTGGTCAGTGCTGCAGTCACCTATGAGCATAGGTTTTTATTATAGATGAGAATAAATTAAGTGAATCAGGATCCCAACTAAAAAGTAAATGTCACAAAAGCCACCAAAAAAAAAGGAGGAAAAAAAAAAAAAGGTTTTAAATTACGCTCAATTTGCTTTGTATATAGATGTATTATTAGAAAAATTATATATATATATATATATATATATATATATATATATATATATATATATATATATATATATATATATATATATATATATATATATATATATATATATAGGTGTTGATCAATTTTAACAATCACTCATTAACCAATAAAGTAAAAGTGCAGAAGTTTATGGGTGTGGTGTGAAAAACTTTTGCCGCCAAAACAATAACTGTACAATTCTTTTTACAGCCCATACATAATGTACATATTGACTACCTAGATGAATTAAACATTCTAATTTTAAAAAAAGGTCTTCAAGTGACTCCAGACTTATCACTTACCACAGTAAACCTTTCTTAAGAACACAGTATCTACAATGAATCTCCTGAACATGTGTTTAAGGAAAAAAAAAAAAAAAAAAACTCTTCTAAGCCTTACTTAAGCCTTACTTAAGACATCATACACCTCAGACCAATACTGAAACAGATTAAAGTAAAAACCTAAAAAATAGATGTTGTTGACTAGAACGCCTTTAAATTCATAGGGGGGCATTAAATAATTAAAAATGATCCTCTAATGAACCACAGAGTCAATGGGAAAATTACAGAATTGTTCTTTAAACTATACTCATTTTCATGTTGTGAGCCCATTTCTACATTACAAGAAAATGACAGACAGCCTGTTCTTACTAATGAACTAATCAGATGGATCAGATCATACTCACATTAGACCATAAAGGCTTCGATGCAGCAAAGCTGCTGCACCACGACTTCAGCTCCTTCCTGTATCAGACGAGTCTTACCACCAATAGATACATGCTCAGGTGTGATGGAATACAAACCCTTACGTGTTCAGCTCTGGACTGAGGGGCGGAGCTACCAACACCACTAAGAAAGCTGCTAGATCCACTCTCCTGATGGAATGGTATGATGAGTGGAACACCGCTAGGTTGAACTTCTAGGTTTGTCTCGCTGGTAAACCGACATGGAAGGAGCAGCCACGATCATTTTGCAAAGTCTCAGGTGGAATCGAAGAAATTATTTCTCAGGTGTGTGGCACTGGAAACAGGATGGCTTAAGGTGCTTCAGAACAGGCCTCAGCAGGAATTTATCTGTACAGTCTATATGTGGGAACAATGGATTGATTAAAGATTCATGGCTTTGACGCTGGACAGGGTAGAAAGGTCACGCACAGATGACTAGGCTTCAAAGGCTACAGCTTCATCTTGGATGTAAGAGCATAGCAAACAGTCAGTGAAAACAGACATCGGGGAGCAGATGAGACTGTGGGTCTTTTTTTTTTTTTGCTCAGAAAAGAGAAACTTGTTGGCCATCTTTATCTTGCTTTATCTTTTTCTTGATGCCTTGTCTTCCTTTGAGCTATGAGGCTTAAGGAGGGAAAACATGAGAACACAGAACTGTTAGCTTTAAAATGCTTTGAGTCCTAGAACCTGGGAGACCCATAAAAGCCTTATCTTGCGCATCGGTCTGAACCCATGGGGTTGCCTATATGTGCCTTATCTCTGAATGGATTGTGTTATGTTGGTATAATTGGTTGGGTGTGTCACTGCCAGTTTCATGTAGATGTATGTGTTATTTAACTCTATAAGAGTAATAAAACAGCTTCATGATACGTCTGGCTTTTCATCATCTTCTAGGTAACCCTGACCCCATCCCATCTATGAGGTGCTAAGACAATTTGCGCTGATTTTGCAATCTATTTTGCTTGGATCTGAAGGGGTAAATGTAACCCCAAGCCCTGTCAGAAAAGCCATGCATGTATCTAAACATGGGAAGCTCAGACTTGATTGCACATACTCCACCGGCACAAAGGGCCTGAACCTAAGAAAAAGGGGAGACAAAGGACAGGGTTAAATCTGATCATCTTTTTGTTAATTTTTTTAGTGGTTAATGAAACTCACGATTTGAAAATGGCCCTTAAAGCCAGCTTCCTCTCTCGTTCCACAAATTTGTCGATAAGGTAGGCAGCCATACGAGGCGCTCGTTTGTACAGCTGAAAGAAGCGATGAAAGTTTCCAAGTGCCCAGGCAGTGCGAAGAGCCAGAGCATGCTTCACACATTCATCCTGACACAGCTCAGGTGTAAGATATACCAATTCAGTTGTCAAGTCTGAGAATAAAAAGCAAACAAGACGGGCTGTGTCCAGCATCATGTAAAGCTTAGCCTTTTACACACATCCTACGTGTCACAAGTCCAAAGCCTTACAGTCCACTGTACTAAGGTGTGAGTTCGTGCTGAAGGAGTTTTACACAATATAAAATACAGTTCAACTAATGTGACAGTTTAAAATATTAACAGCATTAAGCTGTGGAAGAAATGAACATAGCCTTAATTAAATTGTATCCTAATTTCACCACAGCTTTATATAACAATATAAACCAAAATATTTGTTTAGATGTTAATTTTTCAACAAAACATGTTAAACTCATAGCGAAATTGGTTAAGTCATTGTACTAATACCTTGTACATGTTGGTCGTTTTTCTGATGGATGGCAAACTGACCACCATTTAAATATAAAGTCAGAATCAACATTTTAAATAGGCCATTGATTACATTTGTTAATTTGTACACACAAAAGTATTTTGATTTAATGAAAGTCTTAGTAACACAGCTGATGTTTAGACTACAAAATCCTAATAAACCAGTATTCAACCACAGGCGAGTCAAATAATTCATTATAAAATTGGTGGTTCTGGTCCTTGAATCTAATTGGCGGAGCCATTTGTCCAGCAATGACACTGACAATAATGCACACCTCTGACCACGATACATTTCATGTCAATGCAGCAGGCAATTAAAAAAAATATTGGAAGCAATCTGATGGCAGTTATACTGGTATCCTAACTGGACTGAACAAAGATGTTGGTGCAACATCTTGTCTTATTAGTTTGTGTCCAGCAGGTAGCTAACTATAAAACATCATTAATTAACAAAGAAAACCTCCCATTTCTTTTGGTCGGAACATGGAGGAGAAACGGTACAAGATCAGAAAAAGAAAAAAAGTGAACATTACAAGACGATCAGCAAAGCTTCACTTTTTCAGAGCGACAGTCAAAATACTGTAGCAAAAAGTAATAAACAGTAACATTCAGAGCACCCAGGGAAGTCAATATTAAACAGGGGTATCTTTTGATGAGAAGGGTTGAAAAACATCCCTATGAATGTTCACTATACTTGGCTAAAGACGTAGTCAAACTGGAGTGGCTGTTTTTCATTGAACAATACAACATACACAGTAAAGAAATGGCAAGCATGAGTGTCATGTGTCCTTTTATAATTTTATTTTAATTGTTTTTGTGTTCACTTAGTTTAAAAATGGGTGAACATTTATTCTGCAGATTGAAGTAAAAACAGCAATTATGTTAATAATGTTTAAAAGATGAAATATGACAATGTTATATGATGATATATATGCTGAAAATACCTCCAGAGTTTTTTGTGAATATATAGTAGAGTATCCTGTAGGCTGTAAATTCTCCAACGTTGCTGGATGGACAGTCTTTATAAAGAGCCTTCAACTGTGTTTGACACTGATTAAATTCCTCATGGTCACCCTAAATAAAAGAAAAGACAATTTTCATATATACACGTATACATATATACATACACACACACACATTATATATATATATATATATATATATATATATATATATATATATATATATATATATATATATATATATATATATATATATATTACACACATACATATATACATTTCAAGCCCAAAATTATTCGTACCCCTGGCAGATTTTGACTTAATTTTACTTTTATTCAACCAGCAATTTTATCATTGACCAGAAACGACACTGGCATCTCCCAGGAGATAATGCGAAGATGTACAAGAGGCATCATTATGGAAAAAAAACATATTTCTCAGCTTTTATTCACATTTAAACAAAAGGTGGCATGTCCAAAATTATTTATACCCTTCTCGATAATAGAAAAGCCTGTATTGGCTATTACAGCAATCAAACGCTGACCAGCTTTTTGCATGTCTCCACTGGTATTTTTGCCCATTCATCTTTAGCGATGAGCTCCAACTCTTTGAGGTTGGAGGGTCTTCCTTGCCATCACCCCAATCTTTAGCTCCCTCCACAGATTCTCAATTGGATTCAAGTCAGGACTCTGGCTGGGCCACTGCAAAACGTTAATGTTTTTATCTGCTAACCATTTCTTCAAGACTTCTGCTGTATTTTTTGCTTTTTCCCAAGGCCAGATTTCTCTGTAGGCTGCCTGATGTTGAGAATCTTGATGTATTGCTCTTCTTTCATGGTGCCATTTACTGCGATCAAGGTCCATTGGCTGAAAAACACCCTCAACACATTAGGTTTCTACCACCATATTTGACAATGGGGATGGTGTTAATAGGGTTGAAGGCTTCTCCTTTTTTTACGCCAAATGAAGGACACATTATTGTGGGCAAACAATTAAATTTTTGTTTCACATGACCATAAAACAGAAGACGAGCATTTGCAAAGGTCAAGGGGGCTTTTGTATGCCTTTTATCGAGAAGTGGCGTCCTCCTTGGTCTGCGTCCATGGAACTCAGCAATGTGCAGTGTCCGTTGGACTGTCTGCCTTGAGATGTTGCTACTAGCAGAGCCCAGATTCACCAGGATGGCCTTGGATTTTTCTTCACCTCTCTCACTGACACCTGTGCTGGCCAGGAGGATACTTTTGGCTTCCTGACCACATCTTCTGAGATTTTCCACAGTGCGGAACTTCTTGTATTTTTTAATACTTTGCATTTTAGTCACTGGAACTTGAAAACATTTTGATATGGCCTTATAGCCCTTTCCTGAATTGTGAGTGGCCACAATGCACAGCCACAGGTCCTTATTGAACTCCTTTGTCTTAGCCTTGAGTGTCCACAAACCAACTGCAGAGAGCTGCTGTTTTTCACCCATTTAATTTTTTTAAAACAGCTGTTCCCAATGAATCAGGGTAATTAGGATGCTTTAAAACAGATTGGACTATTTGGAATGGTATCGAACTTTGGATTTTTCCCTTCGACTGTGACAGTTTGCAAAGCATATGAATAACTTTGTAGAAAAAAATATTTCTCAACTTTTATTCACATTTGAACAAAAAGTGGAATGTACAATGATGGAAACCTCTTGTCTCTTGGGAGATGTTTCCAGTCAAAAATAAAATAGCTTTTTGAATAAAAGTAAATTTGAGTCAAAATATTCCAGCGGTATGAATAATTTCGGGATATATATATATATATATATATATATATATATATATATATATATATATATATATAAAAAACAATAGTTTAATAATAACTTATTAAAAACAATAGTAAATAATAAAAAATATTAATTAATAATTGTGTTGACAAATAGTATTCTTCTTACTTATTGATAATGTATCTTGAGCAATGTAAGGAAACATTGGTTACCTTCTCCAGGGCGATACGGGCATGAGTCTCATACACCTGCACTGTGAAATCAGTTCTTACTCCTTGAACCTGAAAGCAGTAACAATAACAGAATAAGAAAACAGAAGGTATATTTTGACAAAAGCTTGTCCCCAAAATGCCTCTATATTTTAATTACAGTCAGGTCCTGTCGTATTGACTTCATCTGTTCACAGGCATAGGGGTAGTCTTGATTGGCCTTCCAGTGAGCCTTTACTGCAGTCAGAGACTTCTGTAACACCTGTGAAGTATGACAAGACACAAAATATGCGATAGTAGATTACTATGATTCCATTTAAGGAAAACTGTTTTAGTTAGTTTTATATTTATATCTCTTTTCAGATTTATAATACAAATTATTTTTAAACAATTTCTGGATTAGCTGAGTCCGGTTTCCATTTAGCGTATTTGGGTACTTAGTTTCTTTCTCTGTGATGTTTTGGTCAAATAAACTATTATAGATTCATCACATTTGTTTGTGAGGTTGGTGTTAAAATATACAGCTTTTACAATTCAGATAGTAAAAGCAATGGTAACTTACAGATACAGGCCTGACTGTGGACGGGTCGGGTGCACATGTAAGGCGAAGGTAGTTCTTAGTGATGTCTTGAGAAGTTCCAACAATTGGGCAATCGTCCCAGCTCAGGCCCTCCTGTGAACCATTTGGAAGCTCAAAAGAATTAATGTTTAGAACAAGAGGCTCTGTTCGTTTGGTGAGGAACCTAGCTGCTCGACTCTGCTTTTTTGCCTCACGGTTCGGGTCGGCAAAATCCATACCCGCATTTCCTCCTTTCCGCTTTTTATTGCCGACGCCAACCAATTCATCAAGATTCCTGAGAAACAAAATTATCCAGCATTGATTAAGGTAGCATGGTTTGCTTGTGCTAATTATAGCTTATCCAGTGGAAACAATCACACTTTACTTATTACTATTTTAAATACTAAGTTAAATCACATCAGTCAAATCAGTCTGGATGGGTAATAATGCCTCACCTTCGACCCCGGTTTGCTTTCCCTCCCCTCCCTCTTCCTGCAGCTGCACCTTTCCCTTTCTCCCTGTCCTCTCCGCGGCCTCTGCCAGCCCGCTGCTGTCGTCTAGACAGAGATCTGAAGTCACTTGACATACTGCTGTCTGACTGTGAGCCTGAGTCACTGTGTGTAAAACAGATCATTGCATCATTTATCACATTTTAAGCTTTAAAGAGAATCTTTTTAATGGAATACCACATCCTGAGATACCTGCGGTGATGTCGACTCCTGCTTCTGTGACGATTATGGGGGGAAGGAGAGCGGGAGGAGTGGGATGAACTGGAAGAGGGGCTTCGTTGAGAAAACACATTTCGGTAGTTTCCAAGTCGGGCTCCACCTCTACCTCGAGTTGCCCCTCCTCGACCCGTAGTTTCCTGAGTGCGCTGGGATGCCATTTCCCAACGAGATGGTCGAGATTTCACCCTGAATTGACAAGTTTGGTTTATCTCAATGGTAATTACTATTAGTACATTTTGTGTAGTATCTTCTGTTGAGCAAGAATTTAGCCTCAAATTGTTTTAATGTTCCAACTTATTGCTTTGAATTTTTTCAAAACAATCCATAATTTTAATGAATTTAACATCACCCGAGTGACAGAACACTGTCATCTTTGGCACTGTAGTGCCTCAATGATTAGCATGCTCATCTTACAGCAAGAAAAACCTGGCCTTGAGTCCAGGCAAAGTCATTTGTTTCTGAAATTTGCTTGTTCTCTTCATACCCGTGTGGGATTATAGCCACAGTACAAAAACATGCTATAAGGAAAATATAATCATTAAGTTAATCTCAAAGAGTCAAAATTTAAGGGAATTTCTGTACATCTAACCTGCAATGTACTGTTTTGTTCTTCACTCGTTCATACATTTGTGACCTCTCCGGTTTTAAATGTCTAGAATTACAAACCATAACCCTAGGGTTCTACCGAAGAAACAGTAAAAACAATTCACTCAACTTGAACTCACAACACTTAATCTCAGTGTATATATAACCTGTGTGTGCAATGAGGTAAGATAATAGTGAGAAAATTTAGTAAAAATGTAACTGATTTTTATTCACTGATTTTTTGTTTAAAATGTTCTGATTTTTATTCACACAGAGCACTAATGTTTTTACTCACTCTGGTAGTGGTTCCCTGTTCCAGTCAATAGTAAATGCTGAGCCATCTTGTAGTCTGCTCTGCAGAATATCCTTCAGCACCTTCTCTGTGCTATCCTTGTCTTCCTCAGTCTCACAAGCTGTAAAGCAGCGCTGCACATATTCCTTCATGGCCTGGGGCCAGTCTTGAGGGCTGCACAACCAGAGATACTTAACCTTTACTTTGTTGCACTAATTCTTTGCAGTCTGAATTACAGTACATGCTTTGGGCAGCAGCAAAATATCTGATACCACACAAGGCTTGAGTCGGAATTTAAATCGGAATTTTGGGTTTGTTTGTTTGGGTTTCAATGACATGGATCACATTTCGGACTTACTTATGGCAGAAAGAGGGTTGCAGTTTATACAGTCTTATTATAAAGCTATAATTGGGCCTTTATCACAATATCAAGAAACAAAACGTTTTGGAGCATGTTTTTGAATTTAAAGCAGATTTCAAGTATTTCTTGCAGTATTTTTTTCCAGCATTTTAGGAAGGTGAAGAAAATTATACATTTTATGCAACTGGCATGACTGATATTAAAGAGAAATACCAGCTTTTTTTTATTTTTTATTTTTTAAAAAAAGAAATACCAGCTCTTTGAAGGAAGCTGGACAGGTCCTTTTGTTACTTGTCATTTCTTGAAAAGAGAATTTTAACTGTGCTGTCTTATTTGTGTAAAATCTATTACTACATACACCTAGTCAACTTGTTCAACAGCCCTCTCAACTTAAGTAGAGCCAAGATTTGCCAAAACTCTTAGAAACTTACCATTCTGATGCTAAAACTAGTCCAAAATACACAAAATCAAAGCCAATATATTAATTTACAAACTGGATTCCAAAAAAGTTGGGACACTAAACAAATTGTGAATAAAAACTGAATGCAATGTTGTGGAGATGGCAAATGTCAATATTTTATTTGTAATAGAACATAGATGACACATCAAATGTTTAATCTGAGTAAATGTAACATTTTAAAGGAAAAGTATGTTAAATCAAAATTTCAGTGTCAACAAATCCCAAAAAAGTTGGAACAAGTAGCAATAAGTGACTGGAAAAAAGGAAATTGAGCATATAATGAACAGCTGGATGACCATTTAACACTAATTGTCAATTGACAACATGATTTGGTATAAAAAGTGTTCTCAAACCAAAATGGTAAGAGTATCACCAATTCCACCATTGTTGCGCAGAAAGTGCAGCAATACCAGAATGGTGTTACCCAGTGTAAAATAGCAAAGACTATCATTATTCCTGCATAACATGATCAAAAGATTCAGAGAATTTGGAACAATCGCTGTGCCTAAGGGTCAAGGCCGTAAACTTCTATTGGATGCTCGTGATCTCCGGGCCCTTAAACGTCACTGCACCTCAAACAGGAATGCCACTGTCAAGGTAATAAGGAATACTTCCAGAAAGCATTGTCAGTGAACACAACCCACTGTGCCATCCACTGTTGCCAGCTGAAACTTGGGTTATCCTTGTCCTCTCTGGTCCGGATGACATGGCGTCCCAGTGTTCCATAAAGAACTTGAAATCATGAACAGAAGTCTTCCATTTTGCCACATTCCATTTTAAATGACCCCTGGCCCAGTACAAACATCTGAGCTTATGGAGCTTGCTTAGAAATGGCTTCCTCTTTGCACTGTAGAGTTTCAGCTGGCAACGACAGATGGCACAGTGGATTGTGTTCACGGAGATTTAAATTTACATTTGGTCATTTAGCAGACGCTTTTATCCAAAGTGACCACAGGGTTAATAACATCCCCGGAGCAATGAGGGTTCAGAGTCTTACTCAAGGACCCACACTGATAACTTCAGTGGACCTGGGATTTGAACCACCAACCTTCAGATTGATAGCCCAACACCCGAACCACTGAACTACCGCACGAGATAACAAGCATCCAGTAGATTTTTACAGCCTTGACAGTGATGACACTGAAATTTTGATTTAACATTTTTCCTTTAAAATGTTACATTTACTCAGATTAAACTTTTGATCTGTCATCTATGTTCTATTACGAATAAAAATATTGACATTTGCCATCTCCACATCATTGCATTCAGTTTTTATTCACAATTTGTTTAGTGTCAACTTTTTTGGAATCCGGTTTGTAGTTAGTTAGATGGGGTATATAAAGACAAGACAGCTTATAGGCTTTTTGATCTCAAAAGGAGCCCCAGATGTCTACAGAAACAAGACTATGACTATAATAATAGCAATAAGCATGTATTACTATTGATTCACAAATCCAACAAATCAAGAATCTGATGTTCATATAGTCAGCATATAAAGACAAATAAAAAAAAAATTGCACAGCAACATTTTTTGGTATAAAGATTTACTACACTTGGTAGATCTTCCAATTGATAATTTATTAAAAAAAAAACTTTTTTATTGCAGGATATCGAAAATACAGTCACCTCTGTAACCCAGTAACAGTAAAATACAAAAACAAACCCTGTGTTTAATTAGAAATAATGGAAAAAAGTAATTAAACTTACCCTGCATTTCCTGCAGATGTAGCTGTTGTGATTGAGGACATGGGTACTCCTGTGGTGGTTGTGGTGGAAGTCACGCTAGGACTATGCTCACCTTCTGTAAAGTTCTGGTTGCTTGCCACATATGGCCGTTTGGAGATGTTAAATTTTACCCCGATAGCTCCAGGAGCCTCTGTGAATTTAAAAAGATACAATTTAAACAGTATAGTTAGCATTTGGTTTGAAACAAAGATGGTTTTGGAGCATTACATTTTTACAGGATTTAGAAAAAACGCTCATTTAAAATATTTGTAACAGAAGTAAGAAGAACTTAAAAAGATAATTATTGTAACAGCTAAATCCACACATACGTTTCATGCGATTCCACAGTTGCTGCCCTCCTTTGTTTATATTTGCATTGTTAGCTTTCTTGTTGACATCAATTCTTGCTACTCCTCCATACATGCTCTGCATTGCCCCTTGCTGATGCTGCTGCTGGGCAGGCTGGTAACTCGATGGCTGAAAGCCATGGTAGTTGGGCTTGTTCTGCATATGACTGTAGGTCAGCACAGGACTGGAGTCAGTGGGACTATAGGAGAGGTTTCCATTAGGATTGTAGGGGGTTTGGGAAGTGGTTTGTATGGCCGAGGGAGGGGGAGGTGGGGGCTGTTCCGAGCCTGTGGGACTATGTGGGGGAGGCTGGGGGACGGCAGGAGGTGGAGGCTGAGCTTCACATGGGTAACTGGAGGATTGATCCTTCACCACAGACATACCCGGGTGCTGTAACAAATAAATTTGTGAATAGCTAAAACACTTTATGACTGAAACATGTTTAGCAACAACGTGAGCACACAACTATTTTGCAGTGTTGATCGCTAATGCAAGTTTTAAAAGGAGTAGTGGAGGATAATCTTGTACAAAAAGTGGTGCTCCATGCTGGAATCATTGCTGTTAACGTTCATTTAAGATGTATAAGAGAATATTTTCAACAGCAAATGATTATATATGAATAGAATCAACTACAAATTCTACAGGTTCTGGCAGAAAAAAAAACAAGTTTGGTAAATTGCTAGTATGTAAAGCACAGCACAGTTTGGGCATTTTGTTAAAAACCTACTATTGGTAAGCACTGTGCAATTATTTTTTTTAAAATGACAGTTCAATATTTACTGAATCATTACTATGATAAATAAATATATGCCAAGATAGCCCCATAGTCAGAGTGTAAACCAAATATCACCATGTTTTGAATTTTTCTCTCTCGCAGGGCATTTAAATGCTGGTTGTTTCCAAACATAAGCAAAGGAAAATCAAAGAGCTGCAACACATCATGAAATCAGTGATACCACAAGAAATGACCAGATGAGCATTGTAGAAATTAAAATCAAGGTCGCACATTTGTATAGATAAGGGTCATGTTAAAATTCTTAAATTATTATTTTTTTTAATTACAAACAATTTTACATTATATATTTTTATATCGGGCGGCACGGTGGCCCCGTGTCTGCGTGAGTTTCCTCCGGGTTCTCCGGTTTCCTCCCACAGTCCAAAAACATGGATCAAGTCAATTGAATTCTCAAAATTGCCCCATATAGAGTGTGTCTGTGTGAGTGAGTGTGTGCCCAGCGATGGATTGGCACCCTGTCCTGGGTCTATCTGCCCAGCGCCCGAGACGCTCTCCCCTGGATGGGCATGGGGAACCCAACCACGACCCTAATAGAGGATAAAGCGGGAGATAATGAATGAATTAATATTTTTATATCAAAATTATTTAAATGTTTCATTATTTAATTACCCTGTAGTTTACACAACTGCGATTGAATTGTGAATCCAACACTGGAGCATTGTGTAGAACACTTTGAATCAGTCATACATACCTGTGCTGTAGGTGTTGTGGGTTGCTGATATGCTGCTGGAACACCATACTGACCTGGAGGATAGCCTCCTCCATACTAACAAAAAATATAAAAATTAAATGGCAGTATAATTAGTGTAAATTAAATAAGCGACTCACAAATGTAAGAGTCTGTGGTAAAAGCCCGGTAGAGCATAACAGAAGAAACTAATCTTTTGGTGGCAAACAAATATTAAACCACATGTAATTTACAATTAATTAGCATTTTTAAGAAAATATTTTGCTACAAATTTGGTGATCTGATATAGAAGAAGTAAATACCTGAAATCTTTAATCTGAAACTTTGTATTTTTGTTCTCTAACCCAACATTTACACTTTTGAATTGGACAGTAAACATCACACAAATAATTTGTGCGGCTATAACATTAGAAATAATTAGGTGTATTTACCGGAGGCATAGGGTAGTAGAAGTTGTATGGGTATGTGTATCCTGCATACTGTTGCTGGTTCTGCTGGTACCACTGATAGTACTGTTGTTGCTGCATCGCAGAAGAGTCATTGGCTGCCAACTGATACTGTCCAGCCTTAAAGCACAAACCAAAGTTGGCAAGTGAAGTGTGGTTTTATTTATTTCCCACACACACATTATATATAGGTTCTTACTGTTCAGGTGTCAGTAAAAGATAAATAAAAGAAAGTCATGTGTACTGTAATTAACAAGAAATCTTATTTCTTGTCAGGTATATCAACCCTGGGCAGTGTGTTACAATGTGTGGGCTTGTGTGTGTGTAACCTGTGTGCTGGTGAGGCTGCTTGCTGATGTTTTAGTGGATGTTTGGCTCTTGCTGATAGAAGCCAGGGCCTGACGAGCTTTTTCCCATTCAGGATTTTCATGCACAGGTGTTTCCGAGGCAGAACTTCCTCCATATGGCCTGCAAATCACAAATGGTAACAAACCGAGGATCCTCAGCTTAAATCAAACCCATACCAATGTCTCACTCCAAACACAGCTCAAATAATATAAAACTAAAATTGTGCATTAATATATATATATTTTTAATTGACACAGTCTAAATTCATGGGACTTGTTTGGCAAAATGTTAGTATTTTTAATACTAACATTTAAGTATCTTTATAACTTGCTGACGCATGTTGTTTTGTCACTTAAAATACTGACATGGATAAAAGCATCTGCAAAATTTCAAATACTTCCTATAGATGATTTTAAAAATGATAATGGTCTGAAAGAGGGAACTTAACAAATATACATCAAACAAAATGCAAAATAGTAATAGCAAAACTAATAGCAGGAGCTCAAAAGCATTTCCTCCTGTGGCAGTTCCTGGCACAGATGGTGTTTCTGATGCCACACACTCCAAATTCACACAAGCACAGCATACTATATTATACTTGTATGGCAACTCATTTCAACAATATAGATACATTATAAACTTATCATAAGGCAAAATACACCCCGTAAAGTTAAAATCGATTATTTCGAGATTAAATCTGACATTAAAATGTCTTGAATTTTTCCAGGACATATTAAATGACCTATATATATATATATATACACACACACATACACACACACACATAATGAATCGCAAAAAAAATAAATCAGGACCAATTAAAGATCACAATTATTAGACATGAGACTCAATGTAGATCATTTATTACATTTAAGCAGTTATATTTCTGTAAAACTAAAGCAGTCCGACACAATATTGGCTATATATAGAACCATGTTAAAAAGATTTAAAAGTTTATTTTAAATAATTTTATTTAGAGCCATAAAATACAACACCAAAGAATTCCTCGAGCGCAAATAAATGTAATGTAATTATATAAGCGTGTGGCATAAATAAACACAGGTAAAATTCCATAAAAAGCATTTGTAAACACTCACCACGATGAATTTGAGCTCTGCTGGCTCGAGTTTGTCGCCATGTCGCTGCGAGAAAACCGCAGCCCACTGTTCGTTAAATACCGATGTATGTCTGTACCTGCACTGAAGAATCCGAATTTACTAACTTGAAAGCAATCCAAACACAAGGTAACAACGAGTTATATATTTTTAACACAATTTCGTGACAGTTTGTGAAGAGAATATAGCAAACAAGACCGAGCCACCACCTCAGACAAAATGGCACCTACTTAAACACCAATGACGTTCAACGTTATCGTCCCCTTCCGTTTTCTGGTAATCCAGTCAAGTCTGCTGTGATTGGTCGGAGTTAAAATATACTATAGGACATGGACTGTGTGATGGTTAAGTAAAGCCACTAAGAAGTAATATAAGTGTATCATAATATATGTGAAAAATAGATATTAAATATATAATGTCGCAAATATATATATTGTCGCTAACATAAATTTGTTTATCGGGTACAACTTTTATTTTGAAATCAGGCACCATTTCATAGGGGCGATGGCTGCCAGTTTCAAAGGAATTTTAGAAGCCAAACCAAGCATCTATTTATGAATAAATTTAAATAACGAACAAAATGCTTTAAAATCTGCATATGCACTATATCTACTTCTTTAAAGCTTATGTTGTGTCTGTAACAGCATGTAGCGTTTTAGCATAAGTGGGGTTAGAATCAGTGTTGGTCAGCTCAGTACAACCATTTTGACCAATCAAATGTTTTTGTTGCCTGTACTAAATTCTTTGAATCCTCAAAACTTTGTCTTAACAAAATGTAGTCATCATATCGACTGAGGCAGCTGACCAGCACAGTCACAATTAAATTAATTGACACCATAAAGATATGGAGGGCTATAATAAGATCAAATCAGCAGCGATCTGTATAACTAGGGAAATCTTTTAAATATGCATCTACATTAGCATTAATGTATTTGCTGAATGGTAATTAGAAATTCGTTTATAGCTGTCTTACAACATAATTCAATATAAATTATAAACAAATAAAAAAAGTAGAAACAAGACGAATAGAAGTAAAGTAGGGCCTTTAGCTGCAATAATATCTGGAGAATAATTCATGCAAAATTTCAAAATAAGAATATTTGTCTTTAACACGGGGTGGGTTTATGTTTGTGTTGGGTTTGTGGTACAGGCAGTGACAACAACTTTTCCCAAATGCCATAAAATAAATATAAATAAAATAAATGAATAAAAAGCGGCAGGAGAATCATCCTAAACTCACATCAAAAACCACAATCAACTTTAAGAGGACTATGAAAGAGTTTACCATGAACCTCTTGAAATTGACTTGAACTTGTCGATGGAATATAAAAAACATGTACATACTATATTATTTGTAGCTGTCAAAATACATCTGTATCTTCACTCTGTACAAACGGTTTATACATTTATCCATCTATAAAAACTATGTATATTCTATGTATAAAATATGCATATTCTTATTTATTATAACATTTATACTGTATATAATGTTCATGTTTTGTCATATTATTTGGACGATAAAAACTAGATCGCTACCTGTAAGCAGCTTTAGCTGTGATTTATCGACATGATGCACAGATTAAGAGTTTTATTAATTCAGTTATTATTACAAATAATATCTGTAAACAGTAAACCATTTAGAACGTTAAAAACTATATATATATGTGTGTGTGTGTGTGTGTGTGTGTGTGTGTGTTGTATGATATATAGTCAGAATTCTGACATAAACGTCAAAATTCTGATATAGCTAGTCGGAATTCCGAGATAAAAAGTCAGACTTCTGAGAGAACTTTACCTTTTTTCTTATTTTTTTTGTTTTTAATATTCTTGTAAATTCATAAAACCAAAATGTTAGATTAGCCTGATTGATTTAGTTACGTGCAGTGAATTTGAATCTTACCAAAACATTAAATAATGCTTAACGCTTTACGTAGTTGAATTGCGCGACATATTTCAGGTAGTTAACTTTAACATTTTGTGGTACACGTTACTGATACCGGGGAGGCACGGTAAAGAAACAAATAAACGCTCGCGTGCTGCACGTAGCGCACATTAAGGTCGGGTTTTGTCTAATCTGATTGGTCGAATTTACCGTCTGTAGCTGAATGGCAGCAGTTTTCTTCAAGCAGCGACCCTCGCTCACACATTTGTTTATTGAAGTACGATGACGTTTTTAAGCCTGTCACAGAGGGTCCGGCTTTCTAATTGGCCGAGGCGTACGCGTAGGCGGGACGCACTTTGTTGTTGTTTTTAGCAAAAATCGAAGCTTCGACATTTTTAAAAGATCTTGATCTGGTGAACTAGTGGTTCTAACAGTTTAATAACTGGTTTATTGACGCTTCAATCGTTTCTCTCCATTACCTGGTAATTAAAGAAGATTTAAGAGGCGTGCCTCTGGTGCCGTCTGTTTAAAACGTAAGTAAAGTTTGAGACTCTTCTGTACTAAATTATTTTTAGAATTGTGCGCTAGTGAAACCGATTAGTCCCGAAACACTGACTATTTCTACAAATAAAAAACCCAAATACCTAAATTACTTCATTTGTGGAAGACGTTTAATGTTCTGTTTGTGCGTTACAAAGTATCAGGTGACAGCAAGAAACGTGATCATTCTAACTACATTAAATTTAGTAAACCTACGCTTTTACATTACAACATGCTCAGAACACTGCGGACTTTTATATAAATACCATGATATTTAAGGCCGTGCGACCATTAACTTGTTTAGACTATTTGTACTTTTCACTTGATAAATTGTAGAATGTCACTATATGTCTGGCGTTGAAAATATCCATATAGACATCTGTACATGTTCAACATAATTCTGTAAATGTAAAGAAAACGTATACATGATTCTTACCTAATTATTTATTCCATTGAGACACAGTGAACCATTCAGGCATGCTAGTTAAGTATGGGGTTATCCCCATATTATTACCTATAGTAATAAACACAGGTTTAATTTGACTAAACAATTTTGATCATTTTAGCCTCAACTGAAAATTTGGACCCAAAGCAATGAAATTTCCCCTCCAAGTAGGGTTTCAAATTTATATCACTGTCCCATTGATAAAAGTTTAAAATGCTTAGTAAAATGTCAATACATTTACATTTAGTAATTTTATATTCACAGTTCAGGTTCATTATTTAATTTCATTTTTATAAATTTTATCTTTTTTATTTTGGCCCAGAACACAGCTGTAAATTGACAAATAAAAGTAAAGTGTATGTGATATCCTCCATCCTCCCTTCGATCACCTTTAGAAAAGCACACTGGGATAACATTTGGCTTAAAAGAGGTTAATGTTTGGAATGTTAAGACCATGTCTCTCAGGTCTGTGCAGGATAAAGTTGGAAGATATTTGCTCTAGGTTACTCTTTAATCTCCTCTATTTAGGCTGTATATAATCAGTTGTAATAATTTATTCTGATCAGTAATTCAACATGCAACAAACATTAAAACTTATGTTTAACCTATATTATATTCTAAACTGAAATATTATTTCAGTTTACAATGTATCAAAACTAATTATATAATATCAGGCCAGGTAACTGTAATTCTCCTCTTATAGGCTCTTCTAATAACTTCTAATAATAAAATCATAAGTGGTAGCAGCAGTTGGCTTTAATCCTGTTGTCTTTAACGCTTTAAAAAAAAAAAAAACATTTATTTACTCATACTTTTGCTGGATTGAACTGTTTATCTTATATTTACAATATGTTAATTTCTTAAAAGTTTATTTGAATAAAAAAAGCCTATACATAATCTACAATATGTTTTAGTTAAATACATGTTAATTTGAAGTTCTGTAAAGTTCTTCTGTCTCTATGTTCTAAAAATGACAGTGATCCCTCGAAGAAGCAGTGTTATATTTATTTTATCATGTATATATATTTAAGACTTTATAAACCCTTTCCACTCACAAGCATCTCCCACATTCTTATAAACACTCCATATGCTCTTAAACACATTTTAAACCGACCTAAATTTAACATATAGTGCAAAATCCCGCAATATACAGACAACGCTGCGATGCAGAATAAATAAATAAATTAAAAAAAAACTGTGATAGAGTGAAGCCGCAATAAGTGAACCATGAAAAAGACTGTAAATAAAAAATTAAATTAACTGTTCCAGCAAGGTTTGATGCTGTATAGGTATGTGCTCTACATCAAGTTGTTTTTGTTCTTAGATGAGTAGCCATTACCAGCGCAGTGTTCCCTTTGATGTCAGAAGGTCGGAGGGGGAAAGAGTTCGTACCAAACATCCCGACAAAATTCCTGTAAATATAAAAAAAAATTAAATAAAATTAGGCAGTACATTAAATGGAGCTAAATAATTATGTTCACATTTTTGGCAATGCGTCTTTTTTTAGATCATTGTTGAGAGAGCTGCCAGATCACGAGCACCTGAACTCGACAAAAAGAAATACCTCGTACCCTCAGACCTGACAGGTGAGAACTCTTCTGTGTTTGACCTGCTACTTTGGTATGCATGGTACTGAATGGCAAAAACATTTTACCACTAAAAGGCAAAATAAAAAGATCTTGACCCATCATAGCACTGAATTAGTTTGTTTTATACATAATCATAAAAGCTAAGTGAGGTAAGCAAAGTCTTGATAAATTAACAAGACATACAGGTAGTGACATTGTTTTTTGCTTTGTGTGCTCATGCTGGTGCTGCTGTTGTTGCAGTATAGCTTAAGCATGCTTATGCAATCAAACGGATTTACACATATCACATGCTCATGTTTAGTAACTGAAAACAAAAACATTTAAAATGAACAAATTCTGTTTTCACAAATAAAGGAATGAATAAATAATGGATGATGACGACAGAAGAATCAGGCACAGTGCTGGACTTTTATAGGTGCATGAGCAAGAGATCACGGACACATTCTTACCTGTTCCAGAAGATTGTTTTCACTATAGCAGAGAACATGACAAAATCCTTCCTAACATTAGTTTAAAGGGATGGCTTGCAACCAGCCTTGCGACCTGAAGGTCCCCTGTTTAGTTGCTGGTCCCACCAAGTACTTTGTCTGAAGTGTCTTTGGGCAAGGCACCCAACCCTAATCGCTCCCCTGTCGGTGTATAAAAGGGTGCACATGTGATTACTTTACTCAATGTGTGTATATTTGTGTTTCACTGCACAAATGGGTTAAATGTGGAGGACAAATTCCTCTGTGTGCACGCACAATAGGCAAAATAGATCACTTTATCTGACATTTGCTGAAGCTTATTTTAGTGCTCATGGGGCAAAATGTAGGAAAAGGCTATGGACAGGTAGCCAGTCACTGAACAGTAAATTCTTGATCCCAGAAGTACACAGAGTATTACACAAACTCAACTCGTCGTGTTTGGAGGAAAAAGAATGCTGAGATGCATCCAAAGAACACCAGACCTAATGTAAAGCATGGGGGCGGAAACAACTTTGGGGCTGTTTTTGTGTAAAGGTGACAGGACGGCTGATCCATGTTAAGTGTAAATAGGAATATATATTGTGTGATTTGAAGCCAAAACCTCCTTCCATCAGTGAGATAATTGAAGATGGAATATGGCTGGGTCTTCCAGCATGACAACAATCCCAATCATACAACTCGGGCAACGAGGGAGCAGTTCCGTAAAAAGCATTTTAAGGTCCAGGAGTGGCCTAGCCAGTCTCCAGACATCAATCCCATAGAAAATATGTGGAGGGAATTGAATGTGTTATCCAGTGACAGCCCCAAACCTTCACTGCTCTAAAGGAGATCTGCATTGAGGAATGGGCCAAAATACCAGCTACAGTGTGTGCAAACCTGGTTGAAGATTTACAGGAAATGTTTGACTTCTGTCATTGCCAACAAATGTTATATCAATAACAAAGTATTGACTTTTGTTATTGACCAAATACTTATTTTTCCACCATCATTTACAAATAAATATTTTTTTAAAATTACAGACCTCTCATCTTTCTAGGTAGGAGAACATTCACACAGAAGCATTGTTCTGCTTTGTACCATGTATTTAATGCTCTTCATGTACTGTGCTCTGAACAAAATAATTGTTGTGTCCTTTGCTTAGTTGGACAGCTGTGTTTCCTGATCAGACAGCGAGTTTCCATGAGACCAGAGGAAGCCTTGTTCTTCTTTGTTAAAAATTCCCTTCCTCCCTCCAGCTCCCCTCTTTCTCTTGTGTATGAGGTAATTAATAAACACAGCAGTGCAGAATCATAATTATTCATTATATGTTGTCATTTTATGCACATCTAAAAATATTTATTTATTTAAAACTAAGACACTAGAATACAATTTTCAAATTATGTAATTAACCAAGAAATAGTAAAATAATTGTGGGTGTGGTCTAAATATATTCAAATCTATAGAGTGGAAGGAAATAATTATTAAATCAATAAGGCAGGAGAGGGTGTGTATTATCGTGAATAAATCGTGTGTTATTAGCCATGAGGCAAAGTGGAGTACAGTACAATTCTTTCCTGTGATTTATTCATGTTGATGCGCAACCTCGAGTAGCTTATTGCTTTTATAAAACAATTACAAACACACTAAAATACCAAGGTTTGATTCATACATGTGAACACAAAATTAATATACTGGACTTCCGTGATGTATTGTAGTCCGTTTTTTAGAGTGAATGTTGATCGCTGTGTAACAGCTCATCGCTTGCTAGTATGGATATTAATCCATATTTCTATTCATGGTAGATGATTTAAAGTTATTTATTGTATTTCATGCATTAATACCAATGTGAAGTGGACATAGGTTTGCATTATTGTCAATGTATTAGCTGGACAAACGGCTCAGCCAATATGATTTAAGGACCAGAACCACCTGTTTTCTAAGTTTTTTAATAACCGCATTAACTTAATCTAAGACTGTAGACAGCAGTACTGTTGGTAAATTTAGGTTTGAGTGTCATTTAAGTAAATTTTTGCATTTATTTACGTTTAGTGGTAATAAAGCAAATAAACTGAATGTTATTTCAGCAGCAATGTATTGTCCATCTTCATATGTATTAATTTCTGGTCAGTATAAACACTAGTATCTCTAGGAGGTTGCATAGAAAGATGAAACTAAAGTTGTACTGCCTGGCCAAAAAAAAAAAAAGTCGCCACCTGGATATAACTTAGCAAACAGGTACAAGCCTCCTATTGGATAATTACTGCATGGGTGATTATTTTTCAGCTGGCAAAAAGTTTTTAAGTGATGCGATGAGTTGCTTCTCATGCCTTTTTTCGCCCTTGTCGAAAGACAAATCCCATGGTTGTGGACAAGATGTTTTGTTGATGAGGGTCGAACTATTGGCATGCATCAAGCAAAGAAAACATCTAAGGAAATTGCAGAAACGACTAAAATTGGGTTAAGAACTGTTCATCAGCTGTGTAGCCTTACGAAAACCACTAATCAGTAAGGCTAAATGGAAAGAAGGCTAGGGAGCACATGGATTGGACATTGGAGCAATGGAAGAAGGTCATGTGGTCTGATGAGTCCAGATGTACCCTGTTACCAGAGTGATGGGCACAACAGGGTGAAAAGAGTCAGGTTAAGTGATGCACCCATCATGCCTAGTGCCTGCTGTACAAGCCTGTGGAGGCAGTGCCATGATCTGGGGTTGCAGCAATTGGTCAGGCATAGGTTCAGTATGTGCTCAAAGAATGAGTTTAGCCGACTACCTGAATATACTGAATGACCAGGTTATTCCATCAATGGTCGCACGGGCATATTCCAACATGACGATGCCAGGATTGACCGGGCTTAAATTGTGATAGTGGTTCAGGGAGCACGAGACATCATTCTCACACATGGATTGGCCACCACAGAGTCCAGATGTTAACCCTATTAAGAATCTATGGGATGTGCTAGAGAAGGCTTTGCGCAGCAGTCAGACTCTGCCATCATCAATGAAAGATCTTGGTGAAAAATTATTGCAATACTGGACAGAAATAAATCTTGTGACATTGCAGAAGCTTATCAAAACAATGCCACAGAGAATGCATGCCATAATCAAACGCTTGCATGGTTTAAAGAAATTTACTTCCAAAACAAAAATGTAGGAAATTAGGTCAATGTACGTCAAGTTAACTTTGACCTAGACTGTACTCTTAAATTTAATTATTCTTTAAGGAAGTGTTTACATTTGGTTTATCATGAATCATTGCTAAGCAACATTGTTTTTATCTTCATAGGAACACCATGAGGAAGACCTGTTTCTGTACATGACCTACAGCAATGAGAGTGTGTATGGAGCCTGAAATAAAACAAAGGAAATGAAGAGAGAAGGAGAAAGTGATGGTTAGTCAGAAAGAGCGCAGTGAAAGCAAATAAATAAACGAGTGCAGTGAAAAGCTGATCATTATTTTACCACTATTATTCTTGAATAAATGAGGATGAGCTGAATACAGCTTCAAAATCATAAAATGTAAAAAAAAATTTAAGGGCCATTACATGGTTTAACATTATAAAGCTATTTTAATAAAGCATACAAACATACAAAATTCTGTGCACCCCTTATTTAATGAAATGCTTTGTTGAGTTAAAACATTATCAACAGGAAACACTGAAATGTTTTGTCAATTTATTTTTTTTATGAAAATGAATACAATGAAATATGTGGCAATGAATTTGTGCTGAACTTGTTTGTTTTCTGTAAATAAAGTTTTTTGGTTTTAAAACAAATCAGTATGTATCAAATTATAAAAAATATCAAATTTACAGTTGTAAAAGGTGCCCCCCTGGTCAAATGTTATACTGTACTGACTTCCTGAATGAATAAATCTTTATAGTGAACAAACTGCAGCACATTTAAAATAACAGTTTCACATAATTAGATACTTCAAAGTGTGACCAGTTCATAATAATTGCATTTTCTGTTTCTTTTTGTTCCCTAATAGACATAAAATACATTTAGATTTTTTTCTCTGCTGGAGTTCTTTTTGACATTTACAATGCCAACAAAACCTAAATGAAGTGGGAGCAAAACCTCTGCATAACATAGTTGATAAGGCGTAATGTAAGCACTGTCACCTCACAACAAGATGATCCTGGGTCTAATTTCCAAGCATAGATAAGTTCTATGATGTTTGGAGTTTGTCAAAGTGAGTTTACACTGGGAGCTTCACACACAGTACAAAAAACATAATGACACATTGTTATTGGTCTGAATGTGAAAGTTGGTGTGTCTGTCCTGTGATAGACTAGTAACTTTTCCAGAATGTTGTATTACCTTTTGCTCTGTGAGAGCTAGGGGAAAAGTAACTTTTTTGTTTTTATTGAGTATATTTTATAAGTTGGTTCCCTCTAATTAATTTAATGAGGCATTATTCATTAACCATCTTATTGTGTGAAAGTACATCACACTTCTGTATATATATTTTTACCTACAGGACAGTAATTATATTGGTTTATACATTATGCTCCCTTTGTACAGATTTAAAAAGATAAATCAAGTGAAAGGAAAATGAAAAAAAAAAGCATGTTAAAACCTCTCTTTAAAGAGTGTGTAATTCATTTTTTGTAAAGTTTAATAAATTTAGTTTTATTTAATTAACAGTATTTAATTTAGTCAGTTTAATTATTGACTGGTGTGAATTTAATAGCCTCTTCGATTTTTTGTTTAATAAAAGATGTACAGTGGAGGAAAAAAAGAATTTACTTAATCACCAATTGTAATCACCAAAGTTTTCCCACTTAAAAAGATGAGAGATGCCTGTAATTGACATCATAGGTAGACCTCAACTATGAGAAACAAAATGAGAAAAACAAAAATTCTGAAAAATCACATTGTCTGATTTGTAATGAATTTATTTGCAAATAATGGTGGAAAGTAAGTATTTGATCACCTACAAACAAGCAAGATTTCTGGCTGTCACAGACCTGTAACTTTATCTTTAAGAGGCTCCTCTGTCCTCCACTCATTACCTGTATTAATGGCACCTGTTTCAACTCATTAACAATATAAAAGACACCTGTCCACAACCTCAAACAGTCACACTCCAAACTCCACAATGTTGAAGACCAAAGAGCTGTCGAAGGACACAAGAAACAAAATTGTAAACCTGCACCAGGCTGGGAAGACTGAATCTGCAATAGGTAAGCAGCTTGGTGTGAAGGAATCTACTGTGGGAGCAAAAATCAGAAAATGGAAGACCTATAAGTCCACTTCTAATCTCCCTCGATCAGGGGCTCCAGCAAGATCTCAGCCCGTGGGGTCAAAATGATCACAAGAACAATGAGCAAAAATCCCAAAACCACATGGGGGGGACCTAGTGAATGACCTGCAGAAAGCTGGGACCAACCTTACAAAGGCTACTGTCAGTAACACACTACGTCACCAGGGACTCAGATATTGCAGTGCCAGACGTGTCCCCCTGCTTAAGCCAGTACATATCGTGTCTGAAGTTTGCTAGAGAGCATTTGGATGTTCCAGAAGAGTATTAGGAGAATGTCTTATGGTCAGATGAAACCAAACTGTTTGGTACAAACACAATTCGGCGTGTTTGGAGCAGAATGAATGCTGAGTTGCATCCAAAGAACACCATATGGGTTTTTTCTGCAAAGGGACCAGGACGACTGGTCCGTGTACATAAAAGAATGAATGGGGCCATGTATTGTCAGATTTTGAGTGCAAATCTTCCATCAGCAAGGGCATTGAAGATGAAATATGGCTGGGTCTTTCAGCATGACAAATGATCCCACGCACACTGCCAGGGCAACAAAGGAGTGGCTTCATAAGAAGCATTTCAAGGTCCTGAAAGCATTTCAAGGTCCAGGCCTCTCTCATCTTAAGTGGGAGAACTTGCACAATTGGTGACTGACTAAATACTTTTTCCCCACTGTACAAGCAAACATATTAATAAAAAAATAGGATTCCAAAAAAGTTGTGACACTAACCAAATTGTTAATAAAAACTGAATGTGGATATGGCAAATGTCAATATTTTATTCAGAACAGAACACAAATCACAGCACAAAAGTTTAAACTGAGAGAATGCATCAACGTAAGGGAAAAATGTTTGAAAATTTCATGGCGTCAACAAATCCTAAAAAAATCCTCCCCCCAAGGCCATTTTCACCACTATGTGGCATCCACCCCCTTCTTCTTACAACACTCAACAGGCATCTGGGAACAGAGGAGACCAGTTTATTAAGTTTAGAAATAGGAAGGCTCTCCCATTCATGTCTAATACAGGCCTCTAACTGTTAAATCATCTTGGGCCTTCTTTGTCGCACCTTCCTCTTTATGATGTGCCAAATGTTCTCTATAGGTGAACGATCTGGGCTGCAGGCTGACCATTTCAGTACCCGGATCCTTCTCCTACGTAGCCATGATGTGATTGCTGCAGAATGTGTTCTGGCATCATCTTGTTGAAAAATGCAGGGTCTTCCCTGAAAGAGATGACGTCTAGATGGGAGCATATGCTGTTCTAGAACCTGAACGTTGTTCTCTACATTAATGGTGCCTTTACAAACATGCAAGCTGACCATACCACAAGCACTCATGCAACCCCATACCATTAGTGATTCAGGCTTCTGAATGGAGCGTTGATAACAACTTGGGTTGTCCAGATGACATGGTGTCCCTGTGTTCCATAAAGAACTTCAAATGGCTCATCTGACCACAAAACAGTCTTCCATTTTGCCACACTCCATTTTAAATGACCCCTGGCCCAGTGCAAACATCTGAGCTTGTGGAGCTTGCTTAGAAATGGCTGGCAACGGTGGATGGCACAGTGGATTGTGTTTCAGCTTAGTTTCAGCAGGCAACGGTGGATGGCACAGTGGACTGTGTTCACTGACAATGCTTTCTGGAAGTATTCCTGAGCCCAATCTGTTGTTTCCTTGACAGTGACATTCCTGTTTGAGGTGCAGTGATGTTTAAGGGCCCGGAGATCACGAGCATTCAGTAGAGTTTTACGGCCTTGACCCTTAGGCACAGCGATTGTTCCAGATTCTCTGAATCTTTTGATGATTGTTATGCACGGTTGATGATAACTTAAGTCTTTGCTATTTTACGCTGGGTAACACCATTCTGGTATTGCTGCACAATCAGGTTGTCAATTGACCTTATTAGTGTTAATTGGTCTTCCAGCTGTTATATGCTCACTTTTTTGATTCAACATATTTTTCCTTTAAAATGTTACATTTACTCAGATTAAACTTTTGATTTGTCATCTGTGTTATATTACAAATAAAATATTGACATTTCATCTCCACATCATTGCATTCAGTTTTTAATTCACAATTTGTTTAGTGTCCCAACTTTTTTGGAATCTAGTTTGTAGATCTGGGACAAAGAAACACATTGCTACTAAAGTGGGCAGACATTTCCTGCCATGTTCGTGATTAAAATGCCTATGGTTTGTAAGCACAATGCAAAACACAGGTCATTGCTATATAAAGTATTTATGGAAGGTCATATCAGGTTTAACAGTTACCTAAAGACAGTTTAACTTAAAATGTTTAATTATGACAAGAACAGTGCCTTTAATTGACAAAATACAATGGCTGTATCCATGTTGCACTGTTCACTAAGGCAGCATAGTCACACTCAACCTTGGGCTGCAAGGCAGTCATTTTTCTTCCTGATGAAACAGCTTTCTTAAAGGCTTTTAAAATAACTTATTTATTCCACTATCGAGTATGTAGTAAATCCAGTATATAGAGTTGGAAAACAAGCAACAGTATAGCAATTTTGCTGGTGCATATCAAAGTAAAGAACATAAAAGTGTCTAACAACATAAAAATAGCCAAGAATGCTGACCTGTACATTCACCTCACTACAACTGCAAAGCTAATCTGTGATAATTGGACCATAGTAGGCTAAATCTCACAGTATTAGGTTGTGAGTTTAGTCAAACTGCATAAAGATAGTGTGATGGGTTGCAGTGATCAATTTCCACCAGCTGCAATCTAAGACTTTTGAGTTCTGGCATTATTCAATGCTTTTGTAGACATTCTGACATTTAAAACACAATATAAAGTATATAATCAGTATAAAGGCATTTTGTCACGGATTAATGGAAATAAACGTGTACAGTCTGACATCTAAACAATGTTATTAGAGCACTGAGTAGTGATATGTCACCTTGTGTTTCCACCTCATCGTGGTGCTAATTCTCACTCTGTAGCATTCACCACTGCAAAATCATGAATCTTCCCAACTCTGTCTGTAAGGTGGAGTCACTTGTCATCTTTAAGAAACAACTCATGACTAATGGGTCATCTCACAGTGGATGATGTTAGTATGGGGCACGAATATTAAGTGTATATTTAGAAATATACATCTTTATGAATTGTGTGCGGTTTCCATTTAGTAAGCATTAAAATCAGATTCCCAATAACAAAACTGCATAACCTGTCTGACAGAAACTGGGAGAAGACTAGATTATAGGCATTGTAGGTTCCCCCTTAAGATCATTTCCCAGAATTACTGAAACATTTACAAGAGATCATGTTACAGACACTTTGGATAAAAGTGAGCTTTGGGCTCGAACCCCCAACCTTCAGATTTTATGATGAAATGCTATGTGTTTGAATATTTTTAAACAAGACAACATACTGTTTTCTTTTTGTGAGAAAACTTGAGATACTGAAGCTCTTATAAAAGCTTCAGACACTTGCTCCTTATAAAACTCTATAAACATTTCTAGATATTAAAGTGAAAGTTTTTAGATTTTTTTTTAAATATGAAGGTTTTAGTACTTAGGATAGTCTTCTACTAATTTAACTAATTTTGAATTTGTTTTCAAAGGTTTGCCTTATGATCCGAAGTCTTTACAAGAAACTGCCAACTTTTTTGGTGAAAATAAAAATGAAACTTATTAATATTAACACAGGAAACATTACAACACTTTGAATTTTTTTATGACAGATCAAAAAGTCTTATTAGGAAGTGTTTACTGATTACACCAATGTTAATAATAAAAATATATATTTAAAAGCTGTGAAAAATATGACTTACTATTATTTGTTTAGAAACAAAACATTTATTAAAATGAGAAAAAAAGAAAGAATTCCTGCTTGCTACAAAACATCTGTCCAATGTAAATAGAATCAATTTACTTGCAAACCATATTTGTGTAAAAATGTTGAATGTATGTAAAAATATTGTAAAAAAAAAAAAACTCCGTAATTTATTACCATAATATTTTGGAACATGTATAAATTCATTCATTCATTATCTCCCGCTTTATCCTCTATTAGGGTCGCGGTGGGGTTCCCCATGCCCATCCAGGGGAGAGCGTCTCGGGCGCTGGGCAGATAGACCCAGGACAGGGCGCCAATCCATCGCTGGGCACACACTCACTCACACAGACACACTCTATATGGGGCAATTTTTGAGAATTCAATTAACTTGATCCATGTTTTTGGACTGTGGGAGGAAACCGGAGAAGCCGGAGGAAACCCACGCAGACACGGGGAGAACATGGCAACTCCACCCAGATGGGGATTCGAACCAGGAATCCCTAGCGCTGAGAGGCGAACGTGCTAACCACTAAGCCACCGTGCCGCCCTCATTTTTCATACAGTTGTTGAAGTGTACCCATGATTAAAATTACAAACCTCTCTAATATTTCTAAGTAGGAGAACTTGCACAATTGGTGGCTGAATAAATACACTTTGCCCCCATTGTAACCTTTGATTCAGGAGGCATGTTTTATAATTGCATATTAATTACTATTGGTAACTACAAAAGCAAATAAAAGAAGAGAGAAGTGTGGCTTGATGGAGTGTTGAAATAAAAGTGAATGAGGAAGTGTGAAGAAAGTCAGACAGTGCGGGAGTAAGATCTATCATCTTTCTTTGGATTATAAACACGGTACATGTTTTAGCAATCTGTTGACTGACTTCCAATAACTGTTTTTGTAGTCTTATGTTACACTGACCATATAAAAATTTTATCATTAATAGGAGAGAACTTTTCATGAGACATGGAGACTGAAATGGAAATGAAGGAAATCACAGAAGCAGAAGAGAGAAATGGTGAGGATGCAGAAGATAACATGCCCAAGACTGAAGGTAAAAAATAACTAAAGATGAGAAAGACCTGAGATACTTTAATTAAACATACATACTTTAATATGCTTTTCTAGTCAGATTTTCAAAGTGCGTTCACAGTTTTTACCTAAATTATTTCAGTCCAATTAAATCACTTTGTTTATTGTTTCTTATTATTAAAGCCATGATTAATGTAGATGAGGATGCAGCTAATGAGTATCAGAAACTGCAAGTTCAGACAGAAGATATCTACAGTGTTGCTACAATGCCTTATCCCTCTCCTAAACAACATGAAGGTAAATTATATCGCAGAACTAACTGTTATTCTCATTATAATTCATTGTTTCTAAAACAAAATTACCCAAAGTAATAAAAACATAATAAAATGAATATATAATTTATAATAAATTTTACATTTTGACAAAAATTCATACATAGCTTAAATTTAATTTGTCCAACTGGATATTCAGCGGTATAAATTGGAATGTGTGAAAAATGTAAAATCAAAAAAAGAGGAACAGAGAGACTCTGCAATCCCACAGTAAAAACAAAACTTAAAAAACTTGTTTAAATAGAGTGTACTTTGGAATTTTCTCCTTTAAATAATCACTGGTTTGGTATAAGGATATGTTCCACTTGGAGTTCAGGTGAACTTTGATCCTCAAAACAGCTCAGAAAACTCATCAGATACTACATCAGCTTTGTCTGTGTTTATGGACTATTTTATCATCTAGAGGAATCCATGCCATAAAAATTCAAGACAATGATGTCTATTGTGCCGATACATTGCTGGCCCTAATAAAAAAGCTAATAAATTCATAAAGTGTGTGTATTTATAAATAGCTTTTTCTAACCAATGCCATGGCGGCTATAAAAACCTAACCTTATACTAAGTAATCACATGTAAATTTCCCCATTGTGGGGCCAATAAAGGCATATTTTATATTATCTTATTAAGTAAAAAGCAGAGTAAAGCTCTGGACATTGTCAGTCCATTGCTGGTCACATAGGCCTATACACATTCACACCTATAAGCAGGTAATTTTTCATTTAATTTTCCAGACTTTTGTCTTTGGTCAGTGGATAGCAACAAGAATCTCCAGAGAAAACCCAAACAGACAAGGAGAACATGCAAATTTCACAGTTAAATTTAACCTTGTATACACTGTAGATTGTGTTAAAACGGGTAAAATGTAATTTTATGGATATAATTATGAGCAGTTCGTTTACAGCTCTGTGACTTTAAGAGGCGGTGGGCTCTGTCTGTTTACGACGAATAAATTAATTCTTCTTTGCAGTTTACCTCGAACTGTCCCCTTCACTGACTGCAGAACTCATACTTCAGCAATTTATTGTTTTAAGCCGATAGAGGTTTGTCAAATTTTAGTATGAAGATAAAATTGTGTAATTTCAAGAACTATACGGATGTGAAAAAGCCCGATGGCCGGAATGAGCAGCAGAGCTCAGGTGAAGAAATACGACACCGAGGCGGATAAACACCACACGCCTGGACTGATTGTCTTTATTTAGTTATTTTACACACTGTGTCAGATAAATTTACCGCGTGTTTGCTGATTTATTTTTCGGTAGATGTTCACAGGAAATCTCGGATGTACTGGAGGCTTTCCGTCTTTCTCCTCGTCCTGTGTTTAATCCTCCTGGCTGTGGTTCTTGCGTTGGCACTGAAATGTGAGTGAAATATGTTACACATCAGATTAATTAGTCACATGTGCCAATTAATGTAATTAAATGTTTGCTTATCGTCATCTTGTAAGTCATATAAGTCATCGTGTAAGTCAAGCAATTGTTATTCAATTAAGCAATTAAGTTGCGCATCATGAATGTGGGAGGAAACCGGAGAACCCGGAGGAAACCCACACGGACACGGGGAGAACATGGAAACTCCACCCAGATGGGGATTCGAACCGGGAATCCCTAGTGCTGAGAGGCAAACGTGCTACCCACTAAGCCACCGTGCTGCCCTCGTACTAAGATTCAGAACGATAATATATAAATCCAAATTAAATATTTATGTAAACGAGATAAATCATAAACCATAATTCCATGTGTGTGAATATTTTAATACATGTGAAACTAGAAAAAAAAGAAAAAGGATTTGTATTTTACAGCATTTTACATTTCCATCCATCTATTATCTTCCGCTTTATCCTCTACTAGGGTCGCGGTGGGGTTCCCCATGTCCATCCAGGAGAGAACGTTTCGGGCGCTGGGTAGACACACCCAGGACAGGGCGCCAATCTATCACTGGGCACACACTCACTCACACAGACAAACACACTCTACATTGGGCAATTTGGAGAATTCAATTGATCTTGATCCATGTTTTTGGACTGTGGGAGGAAATTGAATTCTCCAAAATTACCCCATATAGAGTGTATGTGTGTGTGAGTGAGTGTGTGCCCAGCGATTGTCCTGGGTGTATCTGCCGACCCTAGTAGAGGATAAAACGGAAGATAATGGATGGATGGATGTTTGTTGTATCACTATGCTAAAATAAAGTTCCCCAGACATAAAAAATACAGCAATAAATAAATTAAATAACTGGCAAAGCAGCTTTACTGAATAAATGGTTAAACATCAGTTGACTGAAAAAGGGCCTATTCAAAATGAATGTAAATATTTTTAAACATGACTTAAAGAAAGTAACTTTAAATAGAGTGACCACAGAAAAATAGGTTTAAACTATGTTGTGCATTCTGCTGGTTAGACCCTATGAGCTCTCTCTCCCCACATCACACTAGTCTGTTGAACTACAGAATAATCCAAAATACATTTCTTAAATTGAAATCTCATGATAAATAAACAACATGCATAAATTATTTTTTTTATTTTATAAATATTTTAGACTGAACTATTTGTTTATTTGGTGATTCCACTTCACAGACGAGCTAATTCTCTCTCCGTGGCTTTCACCACTGCAAAATGGTGGAACGATCTTCCCAACTCTGTCTGTAAGGCAGAGTCACTAGGCACTTTTAAGAAACTACTGAAGACGCAACTTTTTAACAAACACCTGTTGTAGAGAAAAAAAATTGGGGCTGGGCGGGGGTGCAGGATCAGATAACGATCAGGTTTAATAAGTCTACAGTATACCTGGTTTCAGCGATGGATTGGCGCCCCGTCCTGGGTCTATCTGCCCAGCGCCTGAGATGTTCTCCCCTGGATGGGCATGGGGAACCCCACCGCGACCCTAATAGAGGATAAAGCGGGAGATAATGAATGAATGAATGTACCTGGTTTTCGCCATAACTACTGACTTGTGGTGTTCTCATTTGTAAGTCGCTTTGGATAAAAGGGTCTGATAAATGACTAAATGTAAATGAAAATATTTAGTATTCTCAGATTTATTCTTATTGAATAATTGTATTATATACAGTGGGTTGCAAAAGTATTCATACCCCTTGAACTTTTCCATATTTTGTCACATTACAACCACAAACATAAATATATTTCACTGGAATTTAATGTGAAAGACCAACACAAAGTGGTATACAATTGTGAAGTGGAAGGAAAATTATACATGAATCAACATTTTTTTTACAAATAAAAAACTGAAAAGTGCGACGTGCAAAAGTATTCAGCCCCCTTTTCCCTGAGTGCAACCAATTGCATTCAGAAGTTGCCTGATGAGTGCTAATGACTCAAAAGGGTCCACCTGTGTGTAATCTAATCTCAGTACAAATACAGCTGCTACGTGACGGCCTCAGATGTTGGTTAAGAGAATATTGGGGAGCAAACAGCATCATGAAGTCCAAAGAACACACCAGACAGGTTAGGAATATGGTTTTGGAGAAGTTTAAAGCAGGCTTAGGTTATAAAAAGATTTCCAAAGCTTTGAACATCTCACGGAGCACTGTTCAATCCATCATCCGGAAATGGAAAGAGTATGGCACCACAGTAAACCTGCCAAGACAAGGCCGTCCACCTAAACTTACAGGCCGAACAAGGAGATCACTGATCAGAGAGGCAGCCAAGAGGCCCATGGTGACTCTGGATGAAATGCAGAGAGCCACAGCTCAGGTGGGGGAAACTGTCCACAGGACAACAATTAGTCGTGCACTACACAAATGTGGTCTTTATGGAAGAGTGGCAAGGAGAAAGCCATTGTTAAAAGAAAACCATAAGAAGTCCCGTTTGCAGTTTGCCAGAAGCCATGTTGAGGACACAGCAAACATGTGGAAGAAGGTGCTTTGGTCAGACGAGACCAAAATTGAACTTTTTGGCCACAATGCAAAACGCTATGTGTGGCGGAGAAATAACACTGCACATCACTCTGAAAACACCATCCCCACTGTCAAATATGGTGGTGGCAGCATCATGCTCTGGGGGTGCTTCTCTTCAGCAGGGACCGGGAAATTGGTCGAAGTTGATGGGAAGATGGATGGAGCCAAATACAGGGCAATCTTGGAAGAAAACCTGTTGGAATCAGCAAAAGATTTGAGACTGGGGCGGAGGTTCACCTTCCAGCAGGACAACGACCCTAAACATAAAGCCAGAGCTACAATGGAGTGGTTTAAAAAAAAGAATATTCATGTGTTAGAATGGCCCAGTCAAAGTGCAGACCTAAACCCAATTGAGAATTTGTGGCAAGAACTCAAAACTGCTGTTCACAAACGCTCTCCATCCAATCTGACTGAGCTTGAGCTGTTTTGCAAGGAGGAATGGGCAAGAATTTCAGTCACTAGATGTGCAAAGCTGGTGGAGACATACCCTAAAAGACTTGCAGCTGTAATTGCAGCAAAAGGTGGCTCCACAAAGTATTGACTCGGGGGCTGAATACTTTTGCACGTCGCACTTTTCAGTTTTTTTATTTGTAAAAAAAATGTTGATTCATGTATAATTTTCCTTCCACTTCACAATTGTATACCACTTTGTGTTGGTCTTTCACATTAAATTCCAGTGAAATATATTTATGTTTGTGGTTGTAATGTGACAAAATATGGAAAAGTTCAAGGGGTATGAATACTTTTGCAACCCACTGTATATTTGGGGAAAGGCGTTAGTTCTTATAAGTGTCAATGGGATTTCTCAGTCTTACCTTAGGAAAAAAAGGGATCTTTCTCTTTAAGAAATATGTAATGGTTGTATGTCTTGTTACAGGAGCTGTAAAATATTATATATGAATTGTGCTTTATATAAAAGTTGTTGATCAGTGTTTGTTCTGTCGTTAGTAAATGACATTCAGTCTTCTCAGCCATGCTCAGAGAGAGTTATGGTGGTAGACAGGACGCCTGTTCCAGCAGTTTGTAGCTATGATGTGTGTCAGAGTATGTACCCACCACCAGCCATCCTCATCAGTGGTAAATACTATAATAATTTTTTGGATTATGCTTCTTTTTACTGTATATTGAACTCTGTTTTTTTTCTGTCAGAACATCAGTGCTCTGAATGCAGGAAGGACTGGCTTAGGTTTGAGAATACCTGCTACTTTATGTCTCAAGAGCGTCTGACTTGGCAAAAGAGCAGGGAGATGTGTCAGAAACTGAATGGTGACCTGGTCATTATTAACAATGAACGTGTACAGGTCAGACAAAAACATCTATTCACTGCTTATTCCTTAGTCAGTCAATCAGTTAGTTAATTAAACAGGCACAGGTTACCCAATGAAGTTTACCCAATGAATCAATCATTAACTTGATTAGCTATATTATCTCTCATTCTCTCGCATATATATATATATATATATATATATATATATATATATATATATATATATATATATATATATATATATATATATATATTGTCAACCTAAATAATTATTCAAATAACACTGCTAATGACCCAGCTGGTTAACTTTTTAAATTACTTAACCAAACAATACATGTGACAAACTAACTCACTAGCCACCCAACGTGTACCACCAAACCACCCATCCACTCACCCATTAACCCAGCTACCAATTGACTAATTTTCCAACACATCCACCAACTAACAAACCCACCGCTTTACTCAACAACCGAACCACTTACCCATGATCTTACCTACCTACCAATAAGCCATCACCTCAACCAACAAATTATCTGCTAACCAACTGTAACTTTGTTTTATCCTAAGGTTCGTACAGGAGTACTGCTTATTGAACACTGTTAAATGGATTGCCCCCATTCCAACTCACAATAACACACTTAGACCTAGTGATATAGGAAAAACAGTTCTGTATAGTAACATGCCAAATTCAGATCAAGACATACCAATGACATTTATTTAATTTAGCTTTTGTAAACTTTAAACAAGTACTGTGTAATATAAAATGTAAAGATAGATAATATAATCTAATGGTAGAACAAGTTGCAGTGAAAATATAAAATATTAAATGCATATAAAAAAAATCTGCAAAACCATATGAATGACCATGGATTAATGTGAAAATATAAATGCAGTTTATGAAAATAAAATTTTTCTGGTAACCTATATTGAATCCAAACCCCCCCCCCCAAAAAAAAGAATGTAAAAGTCTTGAAGATCTGAGATCTCCGATTACAATTTGAGAGGAAAAAAAATATTCAGAAAAAAAACACAGCTTTGTGTCCCTTTTCAAAAGCACAGTTCCCAAATGGACCAAATTATGACCATGTCACGTGGCCATAGAAGATGGAGAACAATGTGGCAGTGACGACAGTGGGCTCCAAAATGGTGCACGGCACTTAAAGGAGGGAAGTGATTTGGGGGGGGGGGGCAGCCAGGATATCTTCAAATAAAAATAGATATATAGAATATATATATATACAAATAAAAATCCTCACTTTTAAGATCAAAACCTGTTGTGTCAGTGTGCAGGGTTGTATATACATTATTGTATTAAAATGTATAGGGGTGAGCTGCAATATTCGCTGATTCAACGATTCTATTCGGAGAACCGTAGTCGACTATGAACCTCATAGACGAATCTACCATTTTGACCACATGGGAGTTCCCATGGCTGCTGCTAAGCATTAGTTTTTACATGAAATGTCTTTGTTTTCGTTATATATATAGCCTTTTGTCAAATAAAATCATCCTAATTTCTGTTAATATATTTTTTTAAATGATGTGTGCGCTTTATTAATATAAAATATATAACAAAATATAAAAAAAAAATCTTTTTTAAAAACCACGCTTATAGCGCCATCTTGTGGTGAAATTTTAACTGATTCGACTATCAGTCGACTATAGGGAAAATCTGACGAATCAGCTTCGACTATGAAAATCCTTAGTTGAAGACACCCCTGAAAATGTATATACATACATTTCAAAACTAAGTATCAGTGTTTTACCTGCTCATCTACATGTCACAGTGCATGCAGAGTGTGGGTGGGAGCAAAAATCTGGATAAATCTTAGGAAGTATCTGACAATATCCCACTATCATTAAAGGACACTAGGCAAATCAATGAAAAGAGAATGGAGTAGAAATTAAAGGGTTACACAACCAGCTGACCACTAACACATTTACTTTCTAATCAATTAACCCACCAAGTAAATTCCAGTCCACCTGCTAAATAAACTCACAAACCAAATCTTCATATAATCCCCATTTTTTATTTATTTTTATTAGGAAGTTGGTCAAGATTACACAATAGGTCCTATTAATATATTCATAAAATGTGTACCTTCTTTTTTAATACAGTATTTGTGTTTGTTTTTGAAGAAATTTTTGACTCTGAAGGGAGGCCTGATGTACTGGATTGGTCTCACGTACTCTGATACAAACAAATGGATGTGGATTAACAATACCACTCTTACTCAGAAGTAAGTTATCTGCTAGTATTTACATGAATAGTTTTAATATTACGTTTATAAATGTGCCATTTTTTTTGGTATATTTTATCTTTCATAACCCACCAGAGATTTAATCCAGATTTTGAGCTGTTGCTATAGCAACCATGTAAAGTTGTGTTCAAAATTTTCCAACCCCTTCTACAGTAAAGTGTTAAAAAAATAATAAACAAATATCATTTTTGTTATTTCATCAGTGACAAAATTATTCAACCCCTAAAAAATGACCACTCTCAAGAACAGAGGTCTTAATCAGGTGTCTTCAGTCAGGCATTGAAAGCACCTGCAGATGTGAACAGAGCCAAAAGGACAGATATACTCAGCTCCTTCTGAACAGTTAATAGTATCTTTACAACAGTCCAGGGAATGGTCAAAGAAGTCAAGAGTGGAGGTCATTTCTCTTCATAAGCAAGGATGCAGATATAAAAAGATAGCAAAGACATTAAACATTCCAAGAGACACAATTGGAAGCATAATTCAAGTTTAAAGCTAAAGGCACAATGCAAAAGCTACCTGGGCGTGTCAGAAAAAGGTTGCTGTCAATGACTGCTGTCCGTTACCTGAAACGAAAGGTGAACTAAAATCCCCCGCTGACAGCTGAGGCACTGCGACAGGACTTCTCAGGTTTCGGCCCAGACGATGAGGCGCACACTGCGAGATAAAGGCCTGCGTGTCAGAACGCACCCCTTTGCTGATGCCAAAGCATATGAAGACTCGACTCCAGTATGCCAAAAAACCATGTGGACAAACCACAAAGGTTTTGGGACATTGTTCTCGAGCCAAAATTGGAACTTTTTGGGCCTATGGTTTAAAGATATAATTGGTGGAGGAAGAATGAGGCCTATAAAGAAAAGAACACCTTGCCTACTGTGAAGCATGGCGGTGGGTCACCCATGCTCTGGGGCTGTTTTGCTTCTTCTGGTACAGGGAATCTACACTGTTGTGCAAGGTATCATGAATTCAGTTAAATATCAGGAGATCTTGGATGAAAATGTCATGCAGCCAGTAACAAAGCTGAAGCTTGGGAAGACGTTGGACCTTCCAACAAGACAATGATCCCAAGCATACCTCAAATTCTACCAGGGCTTGGATGCAGAAGAAGGGTTGGAAGATTCTGAAGTGGCCATCACAATCACCTGACTTAAATTCCATAGAAAATCTCTGGTGGGACTCGTAGAAGGTAGTTGCACGCAAGCCCAAGAATGTCAATGAACTAGAGGCCTTTGCCCATGAGGAATGGGCTAATATACCTTTAGATCGCTGCAAGAAACTTGTCAAGTCATTTTTGACACAAGGGAGTTGTACTGAGTCCTAATGATGTATGTGACTGAGGGGTTGAATAATTTTGTCAATGAGGAAATTACTAAAAGTACATGAAAAGATGAATAGATATTGTTGTAAGTTAAGTTGCATTTGTTTATTATTAAAGTCTTTCTTTGATCTGATTGTGAACAAGATAAAAAAATAAACGTCAAACTTGCTAAAACACTTTTAGTAGTGGGGGTTGAATAATTTTGAACACAACTGTATGCATAACACCTCTGTTATTGTAACCTACCTGGCTAACAATGTAAGTCGTTGCATTATTGCTATTAAAGAGCTCAAAGATTGTGGAGTTTAAGGTGCAAATGTTTAAATGCAAATAAATTTTTAAACATTTTTAAGCTTCGTGGTCATACCTTCAATTTTTCTATTATAAATGCAATTAATTTTATTGTTAATAACAGCTACTGGGATCCTGATCTTCGGCTGAACAGGAGAGGCCAGTGTGCACTACTCATAGGAAGGAAACCATTTATGAAGAGTTGGTATTTAAATCCATGTGATGTTTACTCCCAATACATCTGTCAAAGAGATTACAGCTGAAGATTCATCAACAGTTCACTCATTCCTTGTCAGTTTAAAATCTTTAATCTTTGAAAATCCTACCAACAAACTCAGTGTGGTAACAATAACAGATTTAGTGCATGAAAGAAAACTGCTTATATAATGGATAATCATTTCTATAATCAACAGAAAGGTGCTTGTTTTGTGTATTTACTGAGAGTGACTGCATGTTTTACTAGTTAATGGTACTTGTACCTATCTCTATCAGACCTTACTTTCAATAAAATATTTAAAACTTAAATGTATGTAGCTGCCTTTATAATATTTGTGTTTTAACTACGATTATGATTGAACTGATTTAAACATTTATAATTATAAAGTACCATGGCTAAACTTTATGACAATTTTACATTTTAACAAAATTTGACTTTACAAATCTATTTTGTCTTTTGCTTTTCACCCACAAAACTTATTCACATTAAAGAAGTCATAGGTTCAATTCCTGCAAAGAATGGTCATAGTCCATTCCTTTCAGTCCAAAAACAGATTTGCTGCCATTCCCATTTTAATACACAGATCTGTGAGAACATTCAAAGTGTTGCTATATTAGTATGCTTAGGGTCAAACGCTCTTATGTCTCCCTTATGTATTGTTGAGGAGAAAACGTAAATCATGGCATATGTGGTGATATTTTGCTTTCTGTTCTTCTTTCCCAACTACAACATTGTACAGCAGTGATTATTTGATATGTGATTATAATTTATAAGGATGATAATGAAATGATTTTTCATTGCTGTACTTTCATTGTTTTTTTTTTTGCATTGATCAAAACAGTTTTCATTTCCTAATCATCCAAATTCTGTTCATTCTTACACTCAAAGCCAAGAAGGCTTTGCCGTATAATCTGCCAACGATGCTCTGATTTCCTGTTAGGCTTCCTCATTGCCTCACTCAAGCTGTTCATATCTACGGGGGTCAAAGTCATGTCAGTCTTTGCAGATCCATCTTTGTTATCTGCCTCATCAGTTTTTGAGAACACATCCATGTATCGTCTGATCTTCTGCACAAACCGAACCTTGTTGTCCTCCACACTGTAATAAATTTATTGGTAAGAGCTTAGAACTTATGATTATTGTAGTAATTTCACACTGTCTTAAAAGCAGACATGTTCTCACCGGAGATACCAGCGTTCTCCCAGGCCGTAGTGCAATCCACACAAGCCCATCCTCGGCCACATGCATCGTGGCAGCCTGTGCTCCAGCATCAGTGTGGTGGCCACAACCTGCAAATAACCCACAGTACCTAATAGAATCATTCATTGAGCATTGTTTATGCATTTTTTAAATTTCATTGTGTATAGTCAATTGCTTTCAAGTTTTCCATGTTTTTCTTCAAAAACTTAAATACCCACAATAAAGGTTTTACTGAAAAAAACATGGACTTTGTGGTTACTAAAAAAAAACAGAAACTAATTTGCATTTAAAAATGTTAATAAACTATAGAACATTCTATTTGAAAAATGGCCTATACCAACAAATACATGTCATATATTTATATGTCTAGATATTAAACCCTTGATAAAAGTAATTTTAATTTAAAAGTCATGGACATTGTACATTTGCTTTTTCATTGACTTTAGTTCTCTACACAAAGAAACTAGAAGGTTTACATCCCTAGGCCTAAAAGACCTGAGGCACAAAAATATGTGGAATTGTTTCACAACTCAAGAAATGACTATTGTGTATTTCAGAGAGACATTCATTTGGTTGATCTGTGTGGGTTTTCCTTCTTAAGTTTTCATGGCAATTACCTGGGTCCTCCAGACCTCATCTCTCTCCTGCGCCACCCTCCACTGGGTGTCACTCATCATGGCTGTGAGAAGACTGATTAGGAGGAGGTGGGACACTACACTGAAGCAGCCAAAAACCAAATGCATGATAGGGTGGGTCCATACAGTGTGGTCCACGGGCAAATCAATCAGACCGATGGTTAGCTCTAACATACTGAAGAGTGTGATGGGGTATGAACGGAATGCTGGTATAGACAGAGGTTCCTGGGTCATGTAGAATGTCCACACAGCTGGGGGACCAGAGAAAAAATGCCCAAATGTGAAAAGTAAATAATAATAATAATAATGACATAAAATTGTTTCTGAACATCCAGTTTGATTTTTGATCATCTATGTAATTCCACTGTATTGTAAAAGTCTTACTCACCTGTGGAAAATCCCATGAGTGCAATAGCGCTTAGCCACATGAACTTACGTAAATCTCCAAATATGATCTACACATGTAAATATGGAAAATAGTTGTGATTTAATTAATCAGTAACTGCAAGTCAAAATTAAATCTGAATCAAGCCATGTTGTGATGAGAAAAATAAGTCGTTAACACAAGAACACAAGATATTTAATAACACATGTCCTCTCTGGGTTTCTGTAGTTTTATGTACATCAGCAACTACATATTCAACGATGTGTTTCATGGTGGGTTGTGGTCTATGACGTTGATAGCAGGTTTAACATGACATGTCAGCAGTTTGTAATTTGTATCTGACAATTAAACCTGGACCGATAAAAAATGATCACAAATTAATTTGTTGTTACTGCTAAATAAAACTAAAATATAACCATTAAAATACTAATGCTACATTACTCTGCACCATTAAGCATTTTTATAATAGACAAATCAAAATAAAATATCTGTAAAACAAAATAATAAAAATAACATTTTAATAACAAAAGATAAAAATAAAAAAATATTCAGTAATAGCATTAGCAACCTCCAGCCTGTTATCTAATGTCATGTAGCCTTTATACCTGCCCTGTAGAGAACACGACTAATGAATGAGTCTACATTAAAAATGTTTGTTGAAGTAATTTGCCAAAAATGGTTCCTTATTATGCCATATTCATTGGCAGGAGATTTTCACCTCTTTACCATTATCATTCATTCATTATCTCCCGCTTTTATCCTCTATTAGGGTCACGGTGGGGTTCCCCATGCCCATCCAGGGGAGAACGTCTCGGGCACTGGGCAGATACACCCAGGACAGAGCGCCAATCCATCGCTGGGCACACACTCACTCACACAGACACACTGTATATGGGGCAATTTTGAGAATTCAATTGACTTGATCCACATTTTTGGACTGTGGGAGGAAACCGGAGAACCCGGAGGAAACCCATGCAGACACGAGAGAACATGGAAACCCGAACCAGGAATCCCTAGTGCTGAGAGGCGACCGTGCCGCCTCCCCCTCTTTACCAGCTACTTAAAAATAAGTCATCATCACAAGAAAACAACTTTTGCTATCTTAACATCATAAGAAAAAAATAATAACATTTGGATTTTTATAGGTGGCACAGTGGTTTATTGGTTACCATGACTGCCTCTCAGCGCAAAGGATTCCCGGTTCGAATCCCAAACTGGGTGGAGTTTCCATGTTCTCCCCGTGTCCTTGTGAGTTTCCTCCGGGTTCACCGGTTTCCTCTCATAGTCCAAAAACATGGATCAAGGTCAATTGAATTCTCCAAATTACCCCATATAGAGTGTCTTTGTGTGTGTGTGTGTGTGTGTGTGTGTGTGTGTGTGTGAGTGAGTGTGTGCCCAGCGATAGATTGAAACATTCAAAACATGTCCTGAAACATTCTCCCCTGGATGGGCATGGAGAACCCCCCCATGACACTAATAGAGGATAAAGCGGAAGATAATGGATGGATGGATGGATGGATTTTTCTAGTTTATTATATAGTGTAAGATAAAATTAAACTGTTTAGCTAACAGTTACAAACCAAAGACATTTTTTATAATAGAAGTAAAGAGAGGAAAGTGCTTTGATCACCTTCTGGATGACGATGACAAAAGGGCCAAGTGTTTCAAAACCTCTAGCAAAATATAAAACATTGCACCAGCCCAGGACAAGACACATGGATATCAGCCCAGTCTCACGTTTCATCTCTGTGATTCTTACCACACAAAGGAACACCACCATTATAGCGTAGGTGATTCTGTAGACCAGAGAAATAAATGTTTGCTTTTTGAAAATAGGATTTTTCAATGTCTTTGAAGTTGGCAAATAATGATTATTTGGCAATTCTCATTCTGCAAATTTATCCACAAAACAAGCATTTAAGACTTATTCCACCCAAAAGCACCACAGATCGCCAACAATGGTCATTCTTACCTGTGGGATTCAAACTGTGTTCTCAAACTTATTAACTCCTCAATCAATTAAACATCTTTTATGTGCAATATCGTAATTATGATTAATTATGATTCAAATGAGCAATATTAAACTATTACCTGACTCACAAAGTAAAAACTTACACATGCCACTCTACTTGTACTCACCACTTTATTTTAACTTTATTCACTATTATTTTGTATTACTTTAATTTTGCTGTATGTTTTGTTAATTCTTACTCTACTTCTGTATATAACACGATGAATAAAGCATCTGTAAAAACTGCAATTTCCCTCAGGAGATTAATAAAGGATTTTGATTCTTTTTAATTTTGATTAAAAAAGTCAATAGAAAAGACAACTTCTTTAAACTTTTTTCTCACTCACTTTTTTGTAATAGGTTCAATTTGGTATTTTGCCCATTTATTTTAGATTTATTGAAAAAAAGAAAACTTACAGAGTGCCATGGAATGGACCCCCAAGTGCAGTTTGTCCAAAATATCGCTTTGCCCCTACTCTCAGTATGTCAGGCACCTAAGCAAAATCATTAGAACAGTTTATAACTCATGAGCACAGAGATGACCTCATAAAACTCCTTCACAGTCCAACAGACAATGTTATCAAGGCACCATATCGCATTTAATTTAATATCACATTAAAGATCTGCACACAGTGCTTAAAATAAGGTTAAAACTGTGTACCTCTAGTAGCAGGATAATGATGGCTCCTATAACGCTGATAATCTCTCCACCTAGACGCAGGTGATCTTCATAAGTCACATAACTCTCCTAAAAACAGACAGTTATAAATGGTTTATCATTCTTAAGTAGAAACAGATACACACATATTAGTCAATAAAAAGAGATGAGAACCTTTAGAGTTTTCTGTATCTTTATTGTTGCATCGTTGTCTGCTTTTGAGAAATTTGCAGGAATGTCTTTCAGGGGTCGGAACATACAACACAAAGTAAATATGCCGATGTAGAGCAGATACACCAGCAGCAATAACCTGCAGGTTAGAAAAGAATCCAGCATAACACCAGAACAACATACAATCTACATGTGGGCCAGTGTTTACACTTAAAAAAGAACATGCAGATGATCAGCGTAATGCGATACTCTGATGTGCCATGGATATTTTTCCAGTAATGAATAAATGAAATCTGATATAATCTTCATGTGTAGAACATTTAGGGTGACAAATAGCCACTACTTTGTCTTGTGCAAGAGGTGGAAAAAACACCTTGCAAACCTTTGTTTATTGAATATATTTTATATAATGTGCCTGCTGTTACCTGAAATAGTACTTTCCATAAAGATTCCACTTCAGGTTGATTAGTTGTTGGACCGGAGTCAACTCTAGGATCTTTCTGGCCTGTGTAAGAATAACATAAATAAATGATTCAATATTTTATAATTCTCTTTAATATTGTGTAATATAACAATATATACCTCTTTTTTATGACTACAAACGATAAGTTCAAGCACTGAGACATCATCTGTGCGAGAATCTATCTCAGTGAGGTCATACAGATATGAGTTTAAAGATCCCATAGTCCACTGTACAATCCGCCTACGATTCACTATGTGCTGAAAAACCTAAAAAAAATGTGTTTCATAATATTAACGTTATTATAAAACACTATTTAATTTCTTTAAGAGTTACTTATTTTAATAACCTTCTTGTTTGGTGTATTACTTAGAAATGAAGAGTTAAAAGCAGCCAGTGTACACATACACTTTGTTACTTTTCAACTTTTTATTTTTATAACAATCAGTTAATATTTATCATCACACTAAATCACATATTCATACATAAAATCTCTCACCACTACATTGCCTTTCTTAGCAGCAAGTTTGAAAGGTGTGAGGCCTTTGTAGTTTTGTAGCATGTCCAGTGGAACTGAAGGTTCCAGTACAGCATCCATTTTTAGTAACAAGTCCATAACCTGACATGCAGTTATTTTATTGGGCTGCATCACCAAAATGTGCAAAATAGAGTTTCCTGTTAAAAAAAAAAAAAAAAAAAAAAAAAAAAAAAAAAAAAGATTAATTTGGAATATATATACAGATACTTAACCAAAGTTGACAAACAACCTGATTATTAGATCTGGTTTTAAATGCAATATGCGCTGTCCTAACCACACTTACCAGCATATTACAACACATTACACCATGTAAAAGCACCACCACCACATCAGTGTTAGTACTGTGATAACAAAGATGACCCCATAAAACTCTTTCACAAGAGTTAGTACAGAATAACAAAGTATGTTGAGAGACAGATTTACTACAGTTTGTAGTTGTAGAACTACAAACTGCATCTAAGTGGAAAAAGGGTAAGTGAAACAGACTAAATGTAAAATAATTATATAAACAAAGAAAGTGGTCAGTAAGTATATAGATATTTTTTTCTTACCGAGGGAATCCTGAGCTCTAATATTAGCCCCCGCTTTTATTAACATAAAGATGATTTCTTCATTACCAATGCAGCTTGCAAAAGCCAGTATGTGCTCACCTAGAAACACAAATGAACAAAAGCTTAATAATTAAGAAAGCATTATCCAGTAAGAAATGATAAGCATTATCCAGTAATATATATATATATATATATATATATATATATATATATATATATATATACCATTTCTTTACTGGATAATGCTTTCTGGACAAACTATATATATATATAGTTTGTAAAAGAATATTTTAATTTTATTTATTACCTGAAATTACATTGATAATAAGCTTTAAGCAATAATAATGAGTCTTTAAGCAATAATTTTTTATTATAACTTTTTTTTACTTTTTTACTATTTTACTTTTATTTGTAAAATGTTAACACATTTAGGAATTAATGCTGCAAGACATTCAAAAACGTTTGGACAAGGGCATGTCTACTGGGTCACATGACTCTTTCAATTAACAATACTAATAATCACAATTTTGTATGTTAGAATTTACTGCTTACTCTACACAAGACTCATTAGGCTTTGATCGCTGTTGTATGATTGGTAGATGCTCCTTTTATACATGATTTTGATGTCCTTATCTGTTACAAGTTTTGGATTTTTTTAGAACAGTGCATTTAGAATATTCTCAGTTCTATTATGTTAAAACTTATAAAGTGTGCTGTAGGATCACATTTTAAATTTGTGAATATTTTAGAAACACAATGAAGTTCATTATTGAAAACACTGAAAATCTATATGTTCTTGTATTTGTTAATAAATATTTAAATGAACTAAAAACAGATTTTGAATTTATTGCATTTTTAAAAGGTTTCCCAACCTTTCTGTAAATAGGGTTTGTAGATATTTATTACCGTAATACAAAGGTACTCCTTTTCTTTTGCGAAAGTAAATGCCTGTTGCTCTGGGTGTTGTTACGTCAGCTCCTCTCTGGATTAATTCCTGGATCAAATTTACATTCTGGTTGATGACAGCAATATGAAGAGCTGTTACACCTGCAAGAACCAAACTTTTTTAGATACAACCTTTATTTTGGCACCTAACCAATGTGCAATAAGCGGTAAGGGCATAACACACAAAATATGGCAGTTTGTTTTTATAAAATACACATAGTATACAGGTAAATATATTATTGACATTAACATCTGGGTGCTATAGGCATAAAGTTCATGCACATATTACTCTGGTTATGTACAATATGAAATAAGAAGCACACCTTTTATAAATGCAAAATAGTGTCGTGAAGTCTTTGGCATTATATAGAGATGATAGGTTATATGGAGATATAAAGAGATATATAGAGATGACGGGATGCAAACTATCTTATGTTCATTTTGTGTGGATTTGTATGATCTCTGTGGCTATGGCTATGGATTTCCTTTAAAAGCTTTAATTTTTCACACACTTCAAATATAATTAAATTGTTGATTTTGTGTAAACTTTGTGTAAATATGTATGTATGACTTTGTGTAAATTTGTCTGTGTTTCTGTGTTACAACTGCATTTTCTTAACCTGAAGATGAACCTGAAGATGAATTTTTTTTATATTCATATGTATTAATAATAAAATACACCATACAATTATTTATATTTGATTTACAATGTCCTATGAACCTCACGTGGATCGTACAGAGACAGTTAATGGGCCGGATTTGTTCCAAGGGTTGAAAAATGCCCGTGTGTGGGTTTTCTAGGGTTATTTTACCTTATGTACAACACTGTCTTCAAACTCATTTATTAACCAATTTTGGATAAATTGTTTTAAAATTAATGAGTTAATGAATTATGTGATATAATTTTACCTTGATACAGGTCACTAGCCATTGGTTCATTTATAAGCTCTGGTGCCCCTTCCATCAGGGCCACAGCTGCTTCTAAATTATCATTCATCACAGCTACATGTAAGGCAGTTTCACCGAGAGCACCTATATGCACGCACACAAACACACATGCCAGACTTATTCTCTAATATTAATGTTGCAATTGCTTATAGCACAGCAGCTTAAAGATTGTTCTTACCTCGCTCAAAGATGTTTGTAGTTGCACAGTCCAGCAGTTTCCTAATGCAGCCTACATCATTTTGCTTAGTTGCATAAAACAGGAGGATTTCATTCACCCTGGTTTTCAGAAATTTTTTGTAATAGTTTACATCTCAAAGAGTCAGTTTATATTTAGTTTAGTATTCATTTGAATAATCAAATTTTACTGTGTAATTATATATACAGTGGTGTGAAAAACTGTTTGCCCCCTTCCTCATTTCCTGTTTTTTTGCATGTTTGTCACACTTAAGTGTTTCAGAACATCAAACCAATTTAAACAATAGTCAAGGACAACACAAGTAAACACAAAATGCAATTTGTAAATGAAGGTGTTTATTATTAAAGGAGAAAAAAAATCCAAACCATCATGGCCCCGTGTGAAAAAGTGATTGCCCCCTTGTTAAAACATACTATAACTGTGGTTTTTAACACCTGAGTTCAATTTCTCTAGCCATACCCAGGCCTGATTATTGCCACACCTGTTCTCAATCAAGACATCACTTAAATAGGAGCTGCCTGACACAGTAAAGTCCACCAAAAGATCCTTAAATGCTACACATCATGCCGAGATCCAAAGAAATTCAGGAACAATTGAGAAATAAAGTATCTGAGATCTATCAGTCTGGAAAGGGTTATAAAGCCATTTCCAAAGCTTTAGGAATCCAGCGAACCACAGTGAGGGCCATTATCCACAAATGGCGAAGACATGGAACAGTGGTGAACCTTCCCAGGAGTGGCCGGCCGCCCAAAATTACCCCAAGAGCGCAGCGACGACTCATCCAAGAGGTCACAAAAGACCCCACAACAACGTCCAAAGAACTGCAGGCCTCACTTGCCTCAGTTAAGTTCAGCGTTCATGCCTCCACCATCAGAAAAAGACTGGGCAAAAATGGCCTGCATGGCAGAGTTCCAAGAAGAAAACCACTGCTGAGCAAAAAGAACATTAAAGCTCGTCTCAATTTTTCCAAAACACATCTTGATGATCCCCAACACTTTTGGGAAAACATTCTGTGGACCGATGAGACAAAAGTGGAACTCTTTGGAAGGTGTGTGTCCCATTACATCTGGAACACTACATTTCAGAAAAAAGAACATTATACCAACAGAAAAATATGGTGGTGGTAGTGTGATGGTCTGGGGCTGTTTTGCTGCGTCAGGACCTGGAAGACTTGTTGTGATAAATGGAACTATGAATTCTGCTGTCTACCAAAAGATCCTGAAGGAGAATGTCCGACCATCTGTTCGTGAACTCGAGCTGAAACAAACTTGGGTTCTGCAGCAGGACAATGATCCTAAACACACCAGAAAGTCCACCTCTGAATGGCTGAAGAAAAACAAAATGAAGACTTTGGAGTGGCCTAGCCAAAATCCTGACCTGAATCCTATTGAGATGTTGTGGTATGACCTTAAAAAGGCCGTTCATGCTCGAAAACCCTCTAATGTAACTGAATTAGAACAATTCTGCAAAGATGAGTGGGCCAAAATTCCTCCAGAACGCTGTAAAAGACACATTGCAAGTTATTGCAAACGCTTGTTTGCAGTTGTTGCTGCTAAGTTATTAGGTTTAGGGGGGCAATCACTTTTTCACACAGGGCTATGATGGTTTGGATTTTTTTTTCTCCTTTAACAATAAACACTTTCATTTACAAATTGCATTTTGTGTTTACTTGTGTTGTCCTTGACTATTGTTTAAATTGGTTTGATATTCCGAAACACTTAAGTGTGACAAACATGCAAAAAAACAGGAAATGGGGAAGGGGGCAAACAGTTTTTCACACCACTGTATATATATATATATATATATATATATATATATATATATTTAAATAATTAAAGTTATGTGCATGGTACATCAATAGTACATAAATTAACCTTTTAGATTGAAGAAAGAATGTCTCATCTAACATTTCATTCCAGCCCTTCTTGTTTTGGAGGCGAAACTGAAGCTGAGTCCACCAGTGGCCTATTTTTCTTGGGGCAGACCATGCCATGTCTTTACGGACAATGACACACACACACACACACACACACACACACACACACGCTTGCGCACACGTGCAAGTCATACCACCGAACATAAGAAACCAGGTAAAAAATAATTACAAATAAATATTATTTTTAAAATAATTATTTTAAATTACTTTAAATAATGTAAATTAATATATGTTATTTTTTTTTTATAAAACAAGCAAATCTAATAAAGTTGTGTTTAATCAGCATCTGAATTTAACCATAAACACTATACATTCAATTGAAACAAACAATTCTTAAAATTAATTATCATATTTTATTAAAATTATAATAACATCCATAAATTTAAAGTTTAATAATCACATTATAAATGTAATGAAAATAATGAAATAATTTTTAATTTTAACTCTAGCTATTTAATTATTAACTTACCGTTTGGGATCTTTAGGGTTCCGGAAAAATACACTTGTAAAGTAAACCAGAAAATCACCACATAAAGAGCAGTGTTTAATGCCCTGACAATAGACAATAGCTTTGTGAGTGATGTGCTACCTGTGTAGTGGCAGTGCTTTATGTGCAGAAAGACAGTGGGAGGGATGTGAAAGCAGATAGAAATGAAGGTCAAAAATCTGCAAGGGACTTGTGGAAGATGAATATTTAAAGCATACAAGACAAGAAATATATACACTACTGGAAAAACTAAAAAAGAAATTTTATACTAAAGCAGTGAATAAAATTAAAATCAGTCTACATTTTTAAGATGAACTCTTGCCCTGACAGTTTTTTTTTACACTGTTTTACTTGCTCAGGTTGTCTTATCAGCTAAAACTTGACAGTAATATAATCAGTTTATCTTTTTCCAGAAGTGCGTATTTAACCCTTTATTGACTTCTGTTGTAAAAAAAAAGTTTACTTTAATACTGCATCTTAGCTTGCTTGAATTATGTCAAATTTACAAAAGCAGACCATAATTGGATTGTGTAAATTATGCTTTTAGTAAGTGTAGCAGTTTAGTTTTGTTGCTTTGCATGTAATTGAACTTCAAAGCTGTAACATCTAATGCATTATGACTATAAAGATCACAAAATAAATTACAAACAATTAAACATTTAGTCTAACATAAACATAATCTGTTTAACAATCATACCTATATTTAATTAGTACAGACTTCTTTTAAAAATATGGTGATTTATTAAAGGATTGTGAGAAAAAAACAAGCATAAGACCTAATTACATGTTTCATTCATAAAGAAAGCTTTTGCTGCTATTTGTGGAATGAGATTTGTAGGCATGAGTCCAAGGTAATGTTTAAAGCCAGACACATGTCAAAAGGATTTAACTTTATTGTCAACAAATGTGACTGAAAAAGTCATTGTTCATCGGGCCTTTACTTGCTTTGTTTTGACAACACTGACTAAGAGGGACATAGAGAAAAATAGAGAGAGGAGAGGGAAAGAAATAGGTGAACAATATTTATTTTGTTAAATAATGAGTCACAGTGGTCAGTCTGTTGCTATTTAAAGGATAAGTGATCATGTGGAAGCTTGACAGAGTCTTTACTAATGACTATTTCGGCCTCACCACTGAAATACTTTGTTTTGTGCTCTAAGGCTGTGTGGCTGCTGTATCATTTTTGGTAAATTACATCCATTTTACATTGTTTTTAAGACCTCTGGTTCACTGTGATGAATAAATGAATGAAATTACATGAATTATGAATTAAAATAAATATTTGTGATGTTAGAGCATGATTGAATTGAAGCATGTCAGACATAGATTCATAATCACAAAAATTAGGGTTCAAGGAGTTTACAAATTACAAATTGAGTATTTATTTACAATCAATACATTTTACATAAACTACACTGATCTTCAATGTGAACATTTGATTAAAAGTGTTTATCAATTAAGTGTATAAAATCAATTACCAATTTGTAAAGATATATATATATATGTTTTTTTATACATAATATAAACTTATTGGTGTATTAACAAATAACAATTTGTATTACACATATTAATTAATTAATTCATTCATTAACTCCCGCTTTATCCTCTATTAGGGTCGCAGTGGGGTTCCCCATGCCCATCCAGGGGAGAACGTCTCGGGCGCTGGGCAGATAGACCCAGGACAGGGCGCCAATCCATCACTGGGCACACACTCACTCACACAAACACACTCTATATGGGGCAATTTTGAGAATTCAATTGACTTGATCCATGTTTTTGGACTGTGGGGGGAAACTGGAGAACCTGGAGGAAACCCATGCGGACACAGGGAGAACATGGAAACTCCACCCAGATGGGGATTCAAACCGGGAATCCCTAGTGCTGAGAGGCGAACGTGCTAACCACTAAGGCACCGTGCCGCCACACATATTAATTGTCATACAAAATATTTTTTAAAAATAATATAAAAATAATATATGAGTATGAAAGCAAATAAATTGTGTTTTAATAGCTCATCAATAATAACAAATATTAATGTACACAGTTAAGGGAAGGCCTATTTCGATTTTAAGATAGAACAAAGATTGTGAGCCAGGCCCTCTCATCCAACATCGGTGTCTCATGGTGATCTCACAAATGCTTTTCTGGATAAATGAGCAAAAAAAAACCCCCACAGAATCGTTTTTCAGAAGAATGTAAGCTGTAACAGCTGCAAAGAGGGACCGTCTTGCACTGGGATTTCACATGAAATCTTTTATAGATATTTTAATACATTTGTCCATATAACGTATTATTAAACATGCTAAATATAAACCCTTATTTAAGCAGCTTTACAACATATTTTATTCTACACTACAACAAAAGATTTAAAGTCTTTTTTACATTTAAAATTCTTCTTCTCCAATGAGTTAAGAGTGTTCAACTAAAACTGCATTTGCTGATTTGTTTATTTATCCCTATTGTAGATTAGAATCTAACACTGTGTACACCACTAATCTTTTTATCTAGAGCTGACTATACAGATATTTACTCTTTATCTAAAGCTGACTAAGGTTGATGTGTGTCACGCTATAGAGGTATATGCTGATCTGCAGTCTTTAATGGAAAAAGGGAAGTAGATGACAAAAATGCGCTAGAATGAGAAAAAAAAGACAAAAACATTAAGAAACTAAGTTATCTATGTAACAAGCATACAAGGTGATCATGATAATGATTTTTCTTATAGTAAATATAATAGCTATAAGATATAATAAAATAATAGCATATAAATAGAATGAAAACAAGAAAACATGAGCTCATATTCCAGCATTCATTAAGTTGATATAAAGACTTTGAAATGTAATTCTTAGGCAGACAATACTAAATAAAATGTGTGTATTTGAAAGTGATTTTGGTGTTTTACATCCTCTTTAACACAGAAGATAGAATTCTATAGTCATGTGTTTTTGTTCCCCTCTCAGTCACTTAGTTTTCTCCTTTCCTCTTTCTTTTTGTCCTAATGCTTTTCTTTTTACTGTCTATTAAACAAAAATGTACAGTTGCATATTCATAAACATTTGCAGATTTTTTTAAATGCAGTGATTTGTTTATTATCTTAACCTTAATTTAACTGACAAGCAAACAAACAACTTTCAATGATTTTACTGACCGCCACTTTGCATTGTACTAGTAAATGTATTTTGTTAACACATTTTCTAAAAGATTCAATGTTTCTCCTGGATCTCATGGGTGCCCAATAGATAACACCTTACTTTACTAAAAAACATTTCTGCAATAACTTTTAACAACCAAAACTGATGCCTTTGATGTAGATTTTGCACACATGTAGCCTGTGTTTAATAAAGGAAATAAAGGATGAATGTTGTGGCCTAGGGCGGCACGGTGGCTTAGTACTTAGCACGTTCGCCTCTCAGCACTAGGGATTCCCGATTCGAATCCCCATCTGTGGAGTTTCCATGTTCTCCCCGTGTCCGCGTGGGTTTCCTCCGGGTTCTCCGGTTTCCTTACCATATAGTGTTTTTGAGTGTGTCTGTGTGCGTGTCTGTGTGTGTGAGTGTGTGCCCAGCGATGGATTGGCGCCCTGTCCTGGGTGTATCTGCCCAGCGCCCGGGACATTCTCCCCTGGATGGGCATGGGGAACCCCCCGCGACCCTAATAGAGGATAAAGTGGAAGATAATGAATGAATGAATGTTGTGGCCTAATTAGATCAACACCCTATATTAAGGTGTGCATAATTGTTAGTCAGTTTCTTTTCCTCAGGCAAAATGGACCAAAAAGAACTCTAAACTGAAACTAAATGCTAAATATTTAAAGAGAATTAAATGTGCTGACAAAAATGCCAGGACTTCCGCTACTGTCATATTCCAGAACTGTAACCTTCCTGTATGTACTGATATGGGATGGTAAAGATGAGCTAGTTTGACCTTTTCAGTTTTATGGTGGCCTATTGCCAGAAGACATTTTCTTTAAGTAGTGGTGCAAGAAAAAGCGAATCTTCTAAGACCATAATTTTTACAGGACAATGATGCTCTCTGAAGTTTTCTACAGCATGGTACTGATTTACAGTGAGGGGGAACAATACACCTCCATATACCTCTCTAAACATATACCTCTCTGAAGCTAATAGGCAAAAGATTAAGTAACTAATAGACTCTATAAATGGAAGGCTTATTATTATTACTTACTGATACTGTAAATTTGGTAACGATGGGGGGAAGGAATACAAAAAATGTCTAGGTTAAAAAATCATGGCTTGCTACTGATTTTTTAAAATCATTATATAATCATGTGAATACATATACTGTGTACTTTCTTTCAGGTGTTAAATATTATACTGTTTATTAAGAGCAAATAACAGTTAGTGGTGTTTATTAGATTTTTTTTTCATCACAGTATATTGCAGTTTACTGACAGACAGTACATTTGGAACCATGGTTTACTGTTTGTAAACATTATTTATTATCTTTTATTTACAAATTTTCATACATGTATCATAATAATGAATAGTTAAAAAGAAATTATACAAAATCATTTTACAATGTATACAGTTTATACTCATAATAACACCTAAAAAGTTTTAGTAAATATTTGCAGTGCAGTGTGAGTTTACCAATTTTCATTAGTTTAATGTTTATGGATTTTTTGGGCAAATGAAAATTTTATTCAAGAATTAACTTTATAATACTTCATAACTTTTTTTGTAATATTTATTGCATTTAGAAATCTAAACCTAACACTCACTTACTAAAAAGCAGGGATACACCCTAGACAGGGAAATACATTTACGTCTTACATTTAATATACCTACTAACAAGTTTATGGACTCTGGAGCTGTCTGCCTGTGTTTATTTCCTGGTTCGCCAGGGAATCAAACCTTCTTGAAGTACACTGATGCCTTTGGAAGAATTTTAGATTGGGCATACAAATTATTTTGTGGCATAATGACCTGAAACTAAAAAATAATCATCATATAGAACTATCTTTAGAAATTTAAGGGAGTCCTGCAGCAAGTGGCTGAAAAACCACTGAGACCTGAGATTAAAATAATTAATGATGACAAGGATCAATAAAACATAGGCAAGTGAGAAAAAAAAAAATATTAGTAACTACCAGATAAACACCAAACCAAATTAAATAAATGCATTTGCCAAAATTGTCACCAAGTATCTGATATTAGTCAGGACATCCCATATTTGATTCAATATAATCAGGTGTCAGGTCCATGAGATTCTTTACAGAACATCTAAATATGTTTTTTTTTTTGCTGTATAACAAACAAGAGAGATACTGATAAAAATGTTTAAACAACATGCATAGGTCACCAACTTCTAACTGCAAACTGATAAATGATTAACTCTTACCTGTCCTTTCTCTTCCAAACATAACAAATTCATCATGAGCAAATAAAAAGTCTATTACCATAGCAGAAGAACATGGTAATTATATTTTTATAGAAATAGGTGATGATAGAGTGAAATTGAAAAGAAGTATTAATAGCTAACTAGCAGTTCAATTGTCAATTAAATTAACTCATAAAAAAACTATATTAATCTCACCATATCACAAAATTTGTTTATAATAGTATTAATGTATTGGTAGAGTAAATGAAGTATTAACAGAATTTTCATTTACTATGCTGTTTACAGTTGTTAAACTTTTTTTTTCTATATGCTAGATTAATTTAATGTATTTTATTTAAATAATTCCACAATTTTTGCAAGTACTTGTATATATCTAAGCATTTTATTTGTTAAATGAGTTATAAACTAGTATTTACAAAAAATATATAATAAAAAAGAAACCTGGAAGACCATCAATAATTTTATGTTTGAGTAGGGATTGTTCTGTCATTTCTGTCCAGATTTTTAGCTTTTTAAGTGGTCCTCCCTGTTGTTATTTTGCTACCAAAGTCATTTTGTGAGGATTATTTATTTGATATTTATATTTATTATGTATCCACATTAAATACTCTTAAAATAATGAAACCAATAAAGTGCTTGCTGTATCTGTATTTGAAAGGTGAACAGATAAATAAAAGGGCAGTAAAACACTTTTTGATACTTAAGCAAAATGAAGTGGCTCACAGATCAGTTCCCATATGCTATAGTTAAAAGTTACAGTTCAATATGGATACAGTTCAAAGGATTAGTGGTTTTTATTTATTACTTGACAATAAAAAAAATATAATATTTAATACTGTTTCTTGAGTACCTATAAAGCACCAATAAAATGTAAGTTTCCTCCTGACAGTTGACTGGCTCTCACCATCCACACCACTATAGAAACAATCAGCTTGCATAAATATTTACTTTTTTAAGGATCTTTATTAAGAAATAATAATTATTGCCATTACTGGTGCATTTATTACATTTTAATTCATCAGATATGTGCATTTATTAAAATATTCTATTTTTTTATAATACTACCTTAATATTAATAACGGACATAATTAAAATACTTAATGGTGGTATTTTTATAATTCATAGTTTGTTAAACACATAAGAAATGTCAAGGGGCACTATAGCACATGTGATTTTACTGATTGATAAAATGTGAAGGTGTCTTAGGTGTAATATGTAAGAAAAGCTGAGATCAGGTACCATACAGGACTATAAAAGTCAGAGAACATGATCAGAGTTAAAAACTTCATCCTTTAGGGATTGCTGAATAATTTGGTTAGACAAGGCACTGGCCAAAATCCCTAATTTGTATTTTTTTATTAATTAATTATTATCTTTTTTAAAATGCTGATTAAGGTTTCCTTAATGTTACAAACTTAAAAATGCCTGAAAGTTGAAGACTGATCAATGTATTGCTCTTGAAATGATCTGATTATCCATAATAATCTTCAAACTACATGGGATGTGTGAAGATTTTGTCTCTGTAAACTGTTCAAGTAATTTCATGGTGATTAAATTAAGTAAAATTGTTATGATTAATCATCTTCTGCAATAGTTTTGCGTATTCTTGGTTAAGTGAATGTGGAGGAACGCATGCTCACAGTGTTTATTGTTGCTAATATTTGAATAATGTTTTTTTTGTGTATAATGTTTTTTTTTCAGTTTGTAAAATTAACAATTTACAAAGAGTAGATTCAAGTTCAATTGAATGTGATTCAGAATATTAAATAAAAAATAGTGTCAATATATAAATACAACCTCATTACCAATAAATATTAACATTGCACTTCTGTACACAAACAAACCAACTGCTAAACATTAAGCTTTGAATAATCTTTAGAATAATTTATTAGTCATAAGCAATTAGCCAAAATTAAATAAATATGGTTTCTGCTCTATGTTTTAGATGTGTATGAAAATACTGCTTCAGACACACATTTTTTCTTGTACATTATTAAAGAAGATTTTTAGACCTTTTTGAAACAAATTTATTTTATGAATTGAAAAGTTTAAACACTTTCTAATTTAGGTAAATTTACACCATTTTATTAATTAATTAAATTATTTAAAGCTTAATGCTTATTTTTATTTGGGAGTTGGTTTGTTTTTTGTAATGATTGTAGATTCACAGTTTATTTTGCAGCTGCCAGTACTTCCTCAATCTCAAGTAGATCGTATTTGTCTGTGATTTATGTCACGTTATGTATTGGGTCACTGAGCATTAAAAAGAATGTGTAACGCGGAAATGTAAAAAAGCATAAACATGTGGGGTGAGATAACCATTTGTACATGTAAATAAAATAGATAAGTTAGGCAGAAGAATAAAAAACAAGAAACTGACAATATTTGTTCTTGTTGTGTCACATCATCTATTGTTGTTTGAATTGTTTAAGCTTATGATCCTTGTATCAGGCTCTGGATAGGACATCTGTGAACTGTGACCAAGAGGAAAAAGATAATTGTGCTTTACACTTCCACCTGTCCCTGAGTGAGGTGAGTCCTGAGCTGCTGAGCTGCATTCACAATTTTCCTCTGATGTCCCAGCAGGTTTATTCCCAATGTCTGTACATCCCTATATATATATAAGAGAGAGAGAGAGAGAGAGAGAGAGAGATGTAATCTGACCTTTATTCTAAATAAAATGAAAATCATTAAATAATTTGTTTTGCTTGATTGTCTGATGGCGGCACGGTGGCTTAGTGGTTAGCACGTTCGCCTCTCAGCACTAGGGATTCCCAGTTCTCCCCGTGTCTGTGTGGGTTTCCTTCGGGTTCTCCAGTTTCCTCCCACAGTCCAAAAACATGGATCGAGTCAATTGAGTTCTCCAAATTGCCCCATATAGAGTGTGTATCTGCCCAGCGCCCAAAACGTTCTCCCCTGTATGGGCATAGGGAACCCCACCGCGACACTAATATACAGTAGGATAAAGCGGAAGATAATGAATGAATGAATGAATGATTGTCTGATTTAATTATACCAGCGCTACATATATTAACACATCAACCTTTTTTAAGTGTCACTGCAGTGTCACTGCATCTATCAGTCAAGAAATACCTGCTCTGTGATGGTCCTTGTTGTCAGGCAACTGGGTAAAAAAGGACTAACAACACTTAAACAAATGTAAAATAAAGACCACAACAAAGTGCATCTATAAGAGACCTATTTTGTGGCTTATATGTGTAGATCACAAGCATCAAATTTAGTACTGAGTATGTTTAAAAAATAGCAATATTGTCATTACTGTATTAAATATGTAGTGTTTATATATATATATATATATATATATATATATATATATATATATATATATATATATATATATATATATATATATATATATATGTGTGTGTGAAACTATAACATTTATAGTATATAGTCAATTCAGTTAAATGTTGTGCCTACACCTTTAAATTAGATATTGAATTCTCATAAACCATTACAGAACTAGGTATGCGAGAAGAACTTACTCCATGGTGAGCATGCTCACTCTTTCCAGATTGTAAATCTGAGCTCTCTCAAATTCGTCACTGTAACGCTCCATCCTCAGTGCATGGAGCCACTCACTCACAGTTGTCACTGATGACAGATCGGTGGGAGTTGGGCTAAGCAGGGGTTGGGTGGGACTTAAAAGAAAGGAGAAGAGCGGCATAAAAATTGAGGGTTTTGTACAGAATGAGGGTTTTGGGGTCTAAATCAGTGGATCACAATTCAGCTCAAAAACTGTTTAGTACATTTGCCCAGACTTGAGGGCTAAGCTGCATGTGATGAGTAAACTGTCATAAGAAAATTTACACATAAAGGAAAAATCAGTTAGGTGTGGTTGATGATCTGATCTGGTCTGAGGTAAGACCTGTTCACATCTGCACTCCAGCCTATTACAACAGTGCAATCCTGACCCCCCTATACCCTATACCACCCGTCCTTTGACCTCTCTTTAGACGTTCATGCACAAGTGGGAGGTGCCAATTGCTATGCCAGGTAGCAACCCTCTTGCATTCCCTGTCTTTTGCCATGTTGAACACTTCCACCTTGGCATTCTCTGCTTCCCTGCAGTCACTGGCACCATCTGCCTGCCCTGCTTACTTCATTTATTTTTTCTTCTTCACATAGACACTGCAAGTTAGGCAAGAGCCCTGCATACCTGCTGGAGAATATACCTACAAGTTCCGCACGTGTCTTTGTTACACGTGTGACATCCACACCATTCACACCATTTGGCACCAGAATGTCATATGCATGCAATAAGAATCAGACACTAGAAAAGGCTTTTTCCCCTCATATTCTGCATTTACACGCTGTATACTGGCTGTTAAAACTGTTGCCAAGCTCCTGTTCCAGACCTGTGCGTTCTGACTCAAATACCTAGTAACTTGCAAAATTCAGAGGGAAAGTGCTCTATCATAGTAATTGTAAACAGTAAAATTATAAACATAAAAGAGTAATGTTTGTCTTACCGAGCATGCTCAGCCTTTAAAGAGGCAGGGTGTCTTATGAGACGGTCCAAAGATGAAAGGAGGGAATCAAACTTGGGCCGATTCTGTCTATCAACCTGCCAACACTGCAGCATCAAAGCATGTAGGGCAGGAGGGCAACCATTAGGAGCAGGAAGACGATACTGTTCAGTCACTGCCTTCATTACCTACAAAAAATAAGTCAAAACATCTTTGGAAACTTACCGCTTATTACTCTCCTGCAATAGGTTATAGAGCAGTTCTAAGAATAGCATTCATTACAAAGTTAAAACCTAGACTATATAAAATTATGAATCATGTAGAACAATGTCATATGCACTGGCTCACACAAATCAAATATACACGTCCGACACACAGTTCTCTTTCTTCTGGAAACTAACATTGTTTAATATTGTGCAAGATCTGTTAAAAATTACACAAGCGATTAAATATTAAATAAACCACTTGTTCTTCTCTGTAAGCGTCAGTTTCACTTTACATTTTTTTCTCTAATGTGTATTTTTCTATGGTGTATTTATCAGCACTATGCTACAAAAAAGGTGCCAGTGCCTTTTGTTTTATGTATGCAATAAATGTGCAAAGTCTTACTTCCTGGTTGCTCATGTCCCAATATGGTCTCTCTCCAAAAGACATCACCTCCCACATAAGAATCCCAAAGCTCCAGACATCACTAGCTGAGCTGAATTTACGATGCTGAAAAGCCTCAGGGGCTGTCCATCTTATAGGGATCTTACTACCCTGAGCATAAACAGGAGGTAGAGGAATAGCACATGTATGTGGTTCACACTCCTTAGCAAATATTTGGCCAAATCCATATTGCAAATTACAAAGCTTTTAATAGTCCTAAAAAGATCATGAAAAAATAAGCAACAATGAAGTCAGAACTTACCAATGATGCAGTATATGTTGGCATATTGTGATCCAGGTCTTTCATGAGTCGGGAAAGGCCGAAATCTGAAACCTTACAAACAAGATTTGAGTTCACCAGAATATTCCGAGCTGCCAGATCACGATGCACAAAGCTCCGCTCAGATAGATAACGCATTCCAGCTCCAACACCTCGCACCATCCCAACTAACTGCAGCACGCTGAACTGATCTTCATTCTCCTGAAAGAAATTATTTGGAACTATAAATGATAATGTTCATTATGAATCAAAACCATCTGAAATGAACAAATCCTACATGTATGTACATGTACATCTGTATGTCTGTATCAACAATGTCTTGAATGTCAATTGTGAAAGAATTGTAAGTTACTTATTAATGATTTAACACCCCCCCCCACTTCAGACATATACAGATACATTCAAATATATTTATTCATTACCCTGAGAAATGCATCCAGGGGTCCATTCTCCATATACTCGGTAATGATTCGCTCAGGAGGAGCATGTGTAATCACACCCTCAAGCTTAAGTACATTGGGATGATCGAACTGGCCCAGGACCCCAGCCTCAGTGAGGAAGACCCCCCTCTCACGGTCTGTCACTCCCCAACGTAGAGTTTTTACTACCACAACCACTTCTCTACGGCCCAATGGCCGGTATCGGCCCCGAGACACCTCGCCAAATTGAGCTGGAATAAAAAGCCAAAATCAATACTATCCAACACTACTTCTGTGATTATATATCAATGTTAACAACAACCATGTAACGACTCTCAACAATTACATTTTAAACAAGTCAACAAATTTATCTTAATCAATTTTTTCACGCCTAATCTTGTGTATCCATTACCTTACCTGTCCCAATGACCTCTTCAATCTTCAGGTGAGCAGGATCAATTTCTCTTGCAAATTCCTTAACTGCCTCACTTGGATCCTCATATGTGGAGGGGTCAACGTAATACTTCACACCAGCTAAAAAAAAGTTATTAGTAAACTGTTTAAATATAGTATTTAGGTGCAGTCACACCATTCTTTGATACTAATATCTGATCTATTTGCAATATGGATTTGGCCAAATAATAGGTCGTGGGCCAAACAGAATAAACATTTATTGAACACAAAAATGTTTTCTGAGCATGAATAAAAATGAAAACAGACAGGAAAATCTGTTCCACAATAAATAAACTTAAACTTTATATAACCTAAAATATTTTGCTTTCTATAAAAATTATAAAAGTTACAACTATGAACATACAGCTAAAACCATGAAAAAAAATGATGATTTGCCAAGTAAAAATACCAAATCAAACAATTCAGTTTTCTTTGCTCTTGGGCCATTTAAAAAAATAAACTTAAACTTGAAATATATTTTAATATCCATAAATGTTCCTGTCAGGGCTCTGTGTAGTTCACATGACGTCCCCATGAGTGGGTTTCCTTTGGGACTCTAAAGAGATGTTAGTTGCTTAATTAGAGATACTAGTTGTCCTGGGTGTAAGTATCTCTTTTGATGGACTACATCTGCACTACTGCATTTAATCACATCAATATGGCTATGCTTATTTCGGCCATCCATATAACTTCAAAACAACACTACAGGACCCGTTGATTTAAGAAAACACAGGCCCAAGCAATACTACGTACATGACATACCTACTATGTTCATGTTTATAATTCTCTTTGGAAAATGGCATCTTATAAATGACTTAATGTAAATTTACTATGGTTTAGGATATGTGTGGCTTTTGCACATAATTGAAGTGTATTGAAATGGAAATTGGCCAACGGTGGCTTAGTGGTTAGCCCGTTCGCCTCTCAGCACTAGGGATTCTCGGTTCAAATGCCCATCTGGGTGGAGTTTCTATGTTCTCCCCGTGTCCGCGTAGGTTTCCTCCAAGTTCTCCGGTTTCCTCCCACAGTACAAAAACATGGATCAAGTCAACTGAGTTCTCCAAATTGCCCCATATAATGTGTGTATGTGTGCGTGTCTGTGTGAGTGTGTGCCCAGCGATAGATTGGCGCCCTGTCCTGGGTGTGTCTGCCCAGCGCCTGAAACGTTCTCCCCTGGATGGGCATGGGGAACCCCCCCGCGACACTAATATAGGACAAAGCGGAAGATAATGAATGAATGAATGAATGAATGAATGAAATGGAAATATTGTGTCTCATAATGTCTCATTCTTTTGAGTCACAAAACCTTTTCTATTAGTGTCAAAGGGAAAAAAACTTTTACAAAAGTGATGACAGACATGTTCACTGTCAACTTTTTTATTTTTTATTTATTATTTACAAAGCAACCATCTGCAAAGTTCACATCCATTTCCTGTTTAACTGACATATACTGTACATGTGTGACATGAATTCTCAATGAAGTTAAGTTACTGCAGTTTAGTTAAGTTAAAAGGCTTGTCTGGACTTAAAATTGTTTTAATTTTAAAGTGATCTTTTGAAAAGTGATTTGTGAAGACAGTTGAATGAAGAGTCAAACCAACAATGTTTACCTGATTCCATATGACATTAACACAGACATGAGTGATGTGACACACAAACTCTCATACACTTACCTCGGTTACTGATGTATCTTTGAAGTCTATCACTGTAATGACTCTCCCTTCTCTTACTATTACAGCAACAACAACATAAAACCGCACACACACACACACACACACACAAATCAAATACACTTTCTGGCCACTTTATTGGGTACAGAAAAATTATGTCATATACGATTGTGGTTTTACAAATATAGATAGACTTTAGTCCATTTGTTTCTTAACATTATACATATATACATATATACATATACATATATATAGTCCTCTGTTCTGTATTCTGTAGATTGTATGTAGACACAACAGTTCTGCTACAGTTTTAAACAATGTGTCTATTCACTGTGCATTATGTTATAAACATAAATAAACAGTATAAACAGTTTACTTAGTGTTCTATTATAGCTATAAAATCAGAGATTTTTATGTGATCTGATCATCATTTTTGTTGGAGGATTATTCTCCATTCTGTAGTAACATTATGATTTTTAAAAACTTGATTTTTGATCTACATGCACACACTACCACACCACCAAGATGTTATTGCACTGCTAAGAATCATTAGAATCATGTCGCCATAATAACACATTCGCATAATAACACGTTTGAGAAGGTCCTGACCATTAGAGAGTGTAGTAAAGGGCACTAACAAATGTAGAACGGCAAAATCTAAACTAAAATCTATAATTGTAGAACCACAGTGCATACACATGGTACTCAAAAATGGAACAAAGAGTGTAAAAACAAGTACGTGTAGCTAATAAAGTGGCCGGTGAATGTTTATATTGTTATTAGTCTATCATATATTTATTCAGATATATTTACTTTTTAGTTTATCACATACTTAAACAAACACTTACGTCCTGAAGACAAACACAACTATGACAGCAGCCACAACTAATAAAAAAGCAGCTCCACCCATCAGAGAGCCAACCAGCAGAGGCAGCCGGCTTTGAATCTGCCTTGAGCGTTCCTCTGTACAAAGTGAGAGAAGTGACCATATGTAGAGAAATGTTGATTTGCATTAGATTTCATTCAAACTGAAGTGTAGGTAGCACTTTTTAGTTGCTGTTTGGCCCCTATAATCAGTATCTTAATATATTTTTACTAGAAATAGCACAAAACACAAATTTATCCTCCTAATCATTGGGTCTATAAAATGTAGTATTGTGGTGGCTAAAATGTCATGTTATTCAATCTGGTGCGTAATTAAATGTTTTTTTTTTTTTACCATATGGTGTTATTTTAAATCTTATTAAGAATCTGTGATGCAGTTAAGTTTAAAAACATGGGAGAAGTAGTGATTCTTACATCAACTTTTTGTGATTTAAGTGCAATGTAACCAGAAATAGTCAAAATTCTGAAGCCATTTAAGATAAGCATGGATAATATGGTATATCCAACATGAAAATATGTTACTATTAAAATTGAAGTGTAAGGATCTGATGTGAGGCTACTGAATACCAAACAGCTATGCTTGAGTGATGAATCATTGTTTTATTATTGAAGAGGTGTATATACTTTACCCAGTGCCAAAGTGCTGAAGTAGGTGGTTCGGCTGTAAGGGCCAAAACCTCGCTCATTACGGGCACGTATTTGAAAAGCATAAATGGAGCCTGGGATTAAAGCAGACACAGTCACTGTGTTGGTCTCACTGAACACAGCCATCGCACTGTTCTCATCAGAGCTCTGCAGAGGAAAAGAAACATTACATTTTCTTAAAATTTCTCAAATTCTGAATAAATCCTATTTTTTTCCCAAGATTTTAATTTGTCATCAGAATATTTGATTTATTCTGCTCTAATGTTGTATCAATAAACTCTAACTACAAACAATGTAAAATAAAATCTATACTAAAAACTGCATTTAGTGGTAAAAGGTATGAACTAAATATTTGAAGGTTTTCAACTTAATTATAATTGTTGAATAGAATCAAAATGTATAAATTCATCCTGAAATACACTTACCAAAGTTCTATAATCTTTTTATGGTGTACAATAGTCAGGATTCAGAATCACTTTCACTCTTCAAAATTAGATGGCTTATTTATTTATTTATTTATTTATTTATTCGTGTTTTAGGATTAGTGAAGTATGTTGGTATGTAATTTTATCAAAATCTTCTCATGACCTGTTGCATGTTATTTGCTGCATTACTGCAGATACTGTAATGTGCTGTGATACCGATTCTGTATTTTGGTTGGTAAATTCTGACTGTATAAAAGCTGTTTCATGCCGTAAAATTGTAAATTGTGCTATATAAGGAAACTTTAATTTTACATTGATGTATCAAAGACCATTCATTAAAAAGCTATTGACCAGCTGAAGGCAAAAAAAACACATTCAACATTAACATGCTATATTTGTGGTATGATGCCCAGCCACTACTGTTCAAGGACAGCTGTAGAAAAGCTATTACATATACAATACCTCTTCTTTTACACCATCCCAACAGTGGGGTTCTGTGAAAAGCATTTTATTGCTGTCTCCTCAAACAGCCAGTAGAGGTCTCTATTGCTGTGGCACAGTCGCTCACTACCATTGTAGTACACTATATTTGTCTATTCTACATATATACACAAATAAGTATTTTGCAGTGGTACAGACCTTGTCAAAATATCTAAGCTGATATTCCAGTATATCTCCATTGGGCCTGTCAGGTTGAGGCCAGGACAAAGTGATAGAGTCTGGAGCTCTGCTAAGTTGATGCAATATGGGAACCTCAGAAGGTACTAAAATGGATGCAGAAAGACATGGTAACCACATGATGGTAAAACAATACTAAACTAATAATTATATTATTCAAATGTGGCAGTTATCGAGAAACAATAGAAGTCCCTGTTATAAACCCGATGTCAGTAGTAATTCATTCTTCATCTTTACCATCTTAACCTCTAAATCCATTGTTTTATAAATGTGGAAGAGCAGGGTTTCTGGTAGAACATATTTTACACTGTGTCATACTAATGAGGTTATGTTAACAAATTATCGCATAAATGAGAACATATTTGGAGCTTCAATAATTTCATGCAATTTTGATAAAGCGGGTAAAATTAAAGCTGTATGGTTCTTGTGTATATCAGTAGGGAGAAAGGGGTGGGGGGCACAACTGTGTCTTTTGTTTCTTTAAAGTTTCTGCAAGCTGCCACATCGATTAACTTCTTCCTCTTTCTGCTTTCTTGAGCTCTATAAAAGCTGACAGGATATCGTGACCCAAAGCCACTGGAGTACAGAAAGCCAAAAAGGGGAAACTATGAAACAGACAGAGAAGGAGGAAAAATATGGAGTGAAGGACTCTGTACAAAAGTAGATTAATGGATAGTGACAGACAGCGATACACTAAATTAACAACTGTGTGTTTCAGAAACATGACACATGCAGAGCTGAATGGTACATTCTGTAGATTTTCAATGTATTGTATGTATTTATTGCATTGCAAATTAAGCAATTTATTTTCCTTCCACAATACTACTGGCACTTTGAAACATATATTTTTTCTTAAATGCAGTGATTTACAATAACAAAGATTTTTTAAGTCGCCATGAAAATACAGGCAACTCATTAGAATAAACTAAGGTAATTTCTAGAAGCCAGACATAAAGGTGATGGAGCTTATTGGAAATCACCTAGTGGATTCAGTCTGAATAATCCATTGGAGTCCATTTTTTCTTTTTCTTCTTTCATCGTTTTTACTCCTTATTATTCAGGGGTCGCCACAGCAATGAACTCGCATTTAAGACTTGCCCTTCCTGACACAACCCTCAACAGAATAACTACCTGGTCTGGAGACACACAGACTATAGGGACAATTTAGAGGAGCCGGTTCACCTTAAATCCATGTTTTTGGACTGTAGGAGGAAACTAGAGAACCCGGAGGAAACCCACACAAACACAGGGAGAACATGGAAACTCCACCCAGTTAGGGATTCAAACCGGGAATCCCCAGTGCTGAGATGCTAACTCCCAAGACAACGTGCCGGCCGTGGAGTTGTCCACTTATAGTGCAAAAATTGTCTTTTGGTATAGAATATCATATTACTTGTTGTATTCAGTTCCAAACTAAACTGAACTTGGTAAGGTCTAGGTATTTTTTCAAATTATAAAATTTGGTAAGCAAAAAAACATTGCTATAGCTGCTTTTAACATATGACTATGAATGCTAATCTTTTTATATATTTTTTTAAATGCCCATCCTTCGACTGTGATCTAAAAAAATGCAGGTAAACAAACAGAGAATAGAACAACAGAATCCATACTCAATGAGCCAAATTACTTTCTGCTGCATTTTTCCATCCACCATAAGGTTTCTTGGTCATAGAGGTTATGCTACTTTGGCAGTAAGAGTATTTAAGATTTGATCATCTTTTTGCAAAAAAAAAAACTACTAACAAAACACAATTGAGGGAAAAATGAATGTGTTTCTAAATCCACTAAATATTCATTTCCATATTTTAGACATACATATTTTAAGGATTATATTGTCAGAATTATGAAACCCTAATTATGACAAAACATATAAAAGAGCCAATGCATTATTAACAATGTAAATGGTAGTTATGGAAGGTCATAAAAGACATATCAGACTAAAGGTCAGACTAATGCAGTATACAGTATATAGATCACTGATGCAGTGGGTGATAAACCACAAAGCCCCAATTAATTGCATAACACATTGTTAATGATCAACTGATAACAGAATAATTAAGAGACCTTTGTAATAATTTATGCATGACAGAAACATCCATCCATCCATTATCTTCTGCTTTATTCTATACTAGGGTCATGGGGGGGGTTCCCCATGCCCATCCAGGGGAGAACGTTTCGGGCGCTGGGAAGATACACCCAGGACAGGGCGCAGATCTATCACTGGGCACACACTCACTCACACAGACGCACACACAAACACACTCTATATGGGGTATTTTGGAGAATTCAATTGATCCATGTTTTTGGACTGTGGGAGGAAACTGGAGAAACTGGAGGAAACCCACACGGACACGGGGAGAACATGGAAACTCCACCCAGATTGGGATTCGAACCGGGAATCCTTAGTGCTGTGAGGAAAACGTACTAACTACTAACCCACCGTGCCGCCCTGACTGAAAATGCCACTGTTTTTTAAGCATCATATCTGTTTGTAGAAAAAGAATTTTACTTTAAACACTTTAACAAATGCATTTAAACTGTAATTTAATCGCACCTGACTGGCTGGTGGTAAAATTGATACTAGCAGACTGTGGTGGAAAAGGACTCAGAGCAGAGACGTCATTCATTGCTTGAACCTGTCGGTAGAAAAAGCAAATTATTCACCTTTACATTACATGCATCTAAACACTACATATAATTTCTGATCATAGTCATTGTACATTAATAAGCACACATAATAAGAAATTATTTGAAATATTTCAGCTGTAGAAAACACAAATAAATATTTTCATATGGAAACATTATTTCTATTCGATTGGCAAAAAAATAAATTATTCTAAATCAAGAGGCAAGAAAATGCACTGTCAACATCCAAGCCATTTTGTGCCACTAAAAATATTCATTTATTTAGAAAAAAAAAACATATATCTGGGTGTTTAAATTAAATAAAATAAATACAAATTTGGATATTATCGTTTTTCAGTTTTTAGGTTTAGAATTAAGACTTAAACATTAAAGGTGACTGTTTAAAATGAAATTGATCATATTTGTCATTTGATGTATATCCTGTCATCAGTCATGCATTTACAGCAAACAAAAAGCTATTGAAACAGATAGATGATTACAACATCTTACTGTTGTTATTATATTATGATGCTATGGCACCACTAAGAACAATAGGAACTAAATGTATTTGGGTGACATAGTTCATTTAAAGCTGTAAGTTAAAGCTGGCAACATGACTGTTCTGAATTTAACATCGTGGCACTCCCAATGACTTAACTGTAACACTTTTATAGATATCTTTAGGGTCATTCAGATCATAATGGCTGCAAAATAAAAATAGGATTTTAATGAAATTATCATTATATAAATTGCAGTTTTACAGCAACAATTCTATTTCCTATTAGTATAAGGACGTTGGAATTACAGCAACAATAATTGCAGTGGGTAATACAGTGTGTAACATGTCAGAGGTTGTAAATAAAATGCAATGACTGCAATTCTTAATGAAAAAATATTTTATATGTTTTTGAATTTTAAAATTGATGTGAAAATCGAGTTATTAAATGAGAGGGTGTACATTATTATGAATAAATCAGTGTGAATGTGAATTGTGAATAAAAGGGAAAGATGTGTTATTAGGCATGATGTTGGGCTGTTACACCTCTTTCCAGTGATTTATTCACAATAGACAACCTTGAGTGCCTTATTTATTTTATAAAATGGTTAACAAAGTGTATAAAAAGTTTACAAAAAATAATCGTGTTCTGCAACATAATCTAGTCCGATTTTTTAAATGAACATTTATCGCTGAGTAACAGAATAGCTTGATGTTTTCATTAATCTGTATTTCCATTAATGGTACATGATGTAAATAATGTATTGTATGTCAATACAGATGTGATACTGTCAGAGGATACATTAATATTAATCAGCTTTGGTGGCTGAAATGAATCAATTTTGCCTTATTTTTCTGGTTATCACAGTTTTATAATTACACCTAAGGTATTTTTGAGAACAAATGTAATTTATTGACTAAACAAGTTTTTTGAATCTGGGTCTAAAAATACCACTACACAATATTCACTATATCATAAATAACTAAATGCTGCCCAGTTGTATTTCTGCTGTGACATATTAGTTCAAGTTTATACTGGTAAACCAACAAAACCCAGAATGTTTATTTTATCCAGCATAAACATGATCAAATAGTTTATAAAAAATAATTTTTAGAGCTGTTTACTGCTCTAACCATAACATACAAAAGAGTAGGTGCACAGGAGGTGGTCACGGAATGAAAGCGAAATGCCAAAGCATGTAGAGCATAAATAATAGATGTAATTAGCTGTACTGCGCTTCGAGTTTAACACTTTCAACTAATAAAAGCAGGAGAATCCTCAATGTTCATATTCAAGCATAAGGCTTGTCTTGTTAAATAAATAAATAAATAAATAAATAACAGATAAAAATATAATTTGTTTTTTGCTTTTTAAATCATTGCCTTAACTTAAACAGTTTGAAAAAAGATCCTATCTTTTGTATTATAAGATTTTTCGTCTTCTCTTTTTATAGTCCTTTATTGTCCTATCAATGCATTAATTTTATTTACTAAAATAATAAAATATTTGCATACAATAAAAGCATATTCAATATTTAAGTTTTGGAAAAATCCAACAAGTTTCATGTCAAATTACTTTATAAATATAAAAACTATGGTTTACAAACCTTCAAGCATCACTGTATCTTTAATTGCAACACTGACCAAGAAGACAAACTGCACATTCTGAATATTTTTTTTTGCCAAAATAGAAGTACCTGTACCTGTACTTTCTACCAGTACCTGAAACTGGTAGAAAACCAATTGCATGGTGGTGTGAAATTTGGTGCACAAGTTGATGGGTGTCCTAAAATATTTAACTGTATTCCTTTGTAATTAAAGCAAAAATCAGATGGCTGCTTACCTGTATGAGATAGGTGACTCGAGTTAGCAAATTGCTGAGTGTGACTTTAGTTTGTCTCAGGCTGCTTTGAGAGGGAGCATACGTCACTGTCTCTCCACACCAGGAACATGCGATGGAGTGTGTGGCTGAGGGGCAAATACGACACACCACAGTGTATGACACCTCACTCCGACCCCCCAGGTCCGATGGGGGTTTCCATCGTAGAGACACACCACCTTCCAAACTTTCATACTCCCAGGTTAAGGCCACTGGAGCAGAAGGTGGGCCTGATGAGGCAGAAACAGACTATCACATTTTACAAGATATTTTCATTCCCTAATAAATACCTGTTTTATATTCTACATACTGTGATTTCAGTCCTACATACTGTGATTTCAGTATGTATAAAACATACTATATCGTATTTACAAATTACTGTAAAACAAAATATTTATAATTTAATATAAACTTGTTGAATGGATATTTTAATTGTTAATTCGTTAATTTCCTAAGCTGATTATCCTAAAATCATGGTGGGTGTTGCAGCCTAGCTCAGTGATCTTATTACATTTACAGACACACACACACACACACACATACACACACACACACACACACACATACACACGCACACACACACACACACACACACACACACACACACACACACACACACACATACACACGCACACACACGCAGAAGTGGCGTAGAATAAATACACAATTCTCACTTGTGCAAGTAGTGGTGTTAGCATCACTTGGTGCTCTATAGAACCCACTGCGGCATTCACAAACTTTTGAAGCCTCCCAGCTGGTTCTGCTGTTAGCTGGACACTCAACACAAGAAGCTGGACCTGCAGTGGCTTTGTAAAAGCCCACTTGACAGCCTGAGGGAAAAATTCATTTCACATCTGAAAATTCACGAAAATCTTCATGAAAACAACAGTTTTAGCATTTTAATGCATGTAGGTCCAACATGAGGTAATTATCCATGTCAGAGTAAAGTTCTTATTTTCCAAAATGATTGGAAAATAATGTCTAGGTTAAAACACACAAATATTTACATTCAAAAATGCACTTCAATGCAGGTCAAGCAGCAACAACAATAACATATTAAAAAGTTTCAATTTAAATTTGAACCTTAAAAACATAAAAATACAAATGGTTAAAAAGACAGACATACAAACAGACAGACAGATAGATCCCTTTATTAAACCCAGAGGGAAATGTATGTATTGCAGCAACCAATGCAGTTACAGTAATGTAGATGTAAAGTGTACAGTATATGTAGATACTGTAAATTATACTATAAACATAGAACAACAAATATAAATAAAAATTAAACAAATAAAAATAAGAATTAGTGTGCAATGAATGTGAAGGCAAAATGAATAAAGTGTCAGTGTGTGTCCAAAGTATAAGTGAAAAGTAATGTCCCTGCATAGTGATGAGGCATTGTACAGTGTAAAAAAATTATTTCCTTACTACAGCGGAGCTCAATGAGTCTGTAACTGAATACAAAGTACATGATGTTTTAAGGAAGAACAAAGATTTTTTTAACTGAATGAGAGGTTCAACAAGCTCAAGTAAGGTGTGTCATCCACATTTTTCCCTAGATTTTTCTGATGCACAAATGCTATTACAATAATAGCTAGAATGTGACATGTAGGTCCGCATGTAAATGTGTGAAGAGGCAAATATACATGCACCCCCAACCAAAATGTGAGAGCTGTATAAGCAAAGTCCTGTCTAACAAGTTTTACACCATTTAAACCCTCAGCACTGCACTTATGCCTGTGTGTGAAAAATCTGAGCAAAGAGATAGGAAAAACACAGAACTGTTGCAGTTTTTTAAAAGATGAAAGCCTTTTCCTGTTCTCACTTGTCGTCATGAGGTGCGAGAGAAGGAAAGTAGGGCAGTGAGGTGGAAACACATTTCACTGTTTCTCATCTATTTTTCATGTTCTTGAAAATTATTATTTGATGTTCTTTTTAGCACTTAATATATGTATATCGTACCCATTTTTATATAATATAATGAATATTTCAAAATGTATAATCTGCTAATTCTGGTCATGGACTCTTGGAAGTCTTATTGAGTGCTTACATGATCAAACACAGGGAAACTCATTCAGTCCATTATCAATAACATTCACACTACATTTACACTAACAGGCAATTTTGTACCCCAAGGTAACCTACTTGTTAGGAACATGTTTTGCATCTTGTTTCTGGTTTGGAGCATTTCTGCATTTCCTCCAGATTTAGTTTTATTTTTGCTTATTTTTCCCACAACATCTACACAGAATTATCGATCTAAAGTTTTTAAAGTATTGAACCATGGTTGTCACCATGCATCAAGCATGCTCCTTTCAATGGTATTAACCTACAACCTACATAAAAAAAAAAAAAAAAAAAAAAAAAAAATATATATATATATATATATATATATATATATATATATATATATATATATATATATATATATATATATATATGAGTGCAGGAAAGTGATATGAAATATTTTAGCTCAGAATAGATTATTATATAAGTGTAAAGTTTTTAGCTTGAACAACATTATTTCTGTCAACACTATAATCCAAATTATACAGCTAATATAACCACTTTAGTTCCATTGACTTTAAAAATCAGTCTGAATCTTTCTGCTCAGAGTATCTATTGTTCAAACAACTCTAAAAAAGGTAAGAATCATTCAGTTCAAAGAGTATAATTTTTTTCTAATAATTCTAGAAATGTATCCTTCTTCCATCAAATTCAGAATGAAGTAATATTTTCCATGACATGGTAAATTGTTTCTGTTTAAATAGATAATATGTTGTTTTATTGGGAATAAAAATGGATTAGTGAGATTAATAAATATATATATTTTTTTACAGTTAACAGAGTCCCAGCTTGTAAAAAACAATTCATCTAATTATAATAATTCATCTAATTATATTCACTCTAGAAGGAAGTATTAGTCTTTCAGAGCATATTTAGTTCTTCCACAAGGCTCCACAATTTTGGAATAGCCTTCTAGTTACTGTTTCGGATTTTGAATCACCATAAATTTTTAAAAGTAGATTAAAAACACATGTATTTACTTTTGTGTTTAATTAATTCTTTGTAGATATAAGTGTAGATCTCAGGCTTGACGGTGTTGGGTTGGTGGTGCTGAAATGTTGCTATTCCAGGGAACCCTCTCAATTAAGTATCTGCTTCTTTTAGTTATGCTGCTTTAATCATTTATGCTGGAGTCACATGCTGCACTGTGTCAATCAAACCATGTCTATTACTTAACCACTGTGCTTGGAGGTACACCAGATTCTTTGAGGTATTGTCAGTTCTTCATCCAGGGCACTGTCGGATCACTGTGGCCAAGATGATTATTATATGGAACCTGGATTTCTGTTGGACTTTTAGAGCTGCATTTCTGCAGGATGGCCTTATTGGACTTATATAGTTTTTACAATTGTTAAATACAGGCACCTGTCCACTAATCAATTTGTATGGCTGTCCTACACTGTTAATGCTACCCGGCTACTCAAGGAGGATGAGTTTCCCACTGAGCCGTGGTCCACCCAAAGGAGTTTTTCTTGCCACAACCGCTTCGGCTTGCTCTTTGGGGTTCAGGCTCATAACAATGTAAAGCTGCTTTGTGACAATGTACTGTTGTAAAAAGCTCTAGATAAATAAATTACTTGAACTTGTTTAATGTTACAGTGAGTTTAAATCTTTGAAAAGCTCAGAGAGCATCTTTAGTTCTGTTGACTCCTAAAGTAAGTCTGACTCATGCAGCTCAAAAAGCATATTTTATTCAATAGACACTTTAAGTAAGTCTAAATTGGTCAGTGGAGAGAACCCTCTGGTTCAGACTAACGGGTGAGCACTCTTTATATTAAAATCGGAAGGAAAGCAAAAAAGAGAGCAACATTCATCCATATAAGATGCACTGTAACATTATACAGATCTTTTCAATGTTACAAATGCGATAAATAGAAACATAAATGTTTCCATTAATCGCATAGATTATATAGAAATTATGAAACTCATATACTAAATTTAATCATGTATTCTGGATATTAGTTATACTTGTATGTCTTAAATAAAAAAATACAAACATATTGATTATTGGTAAAAATCCATAGCAAAGCCACTCTGAGATTGTATGTAGAGAAGAGATGACATGCATGGAGCTTCCCATTATAAATTGGTTCTCTTATTTGCAGCTGTAACAGCTTTTACTCTATTCTTATATTGTGTGGTCTTCTCGCTCATGTGTTTGGGTCTTTTATTCCCTGTAGCCTTTAATGATTTAATCAGATATTAATGCAAAGCTTAACTTACTTAGCCAGAAACCTACAAATGAGACTTCTGAATCTAAAATCTAATTATTTCAGCATGACAGTGATCCATACCACTTCTCAGAAACTAAACCAGTCATCAAAGAGCTATAATTACAGTATTTTACCTAAACATAATGAATTCTGTGTAATGATGTGTAGAGGAAAATCCATGAGTATAAACCTTTAAACATAAAGGATCTAACAACATTCAGAAAAAAGGATAGGCGGTCCCTGTGGTCTGTGTTTCAGTCTGATGAAGAATTATAGGATAAACCGCCATCTGTTATCGTCATAGAAAAATGCATTATACAGTGCTAGCTGCTCGACCATTGTGTTCATGTTTACCAGTTGCCATGTTTGGAAATGAGACAGCACACAAGCATCCAAATGTTTCATCAGATTAAGTCATTGACATAGATGCACTGATAAGACTTTTTCACATCACAGGTCAGTAAGGGTATATAATCTAGGACAGTACATCTGTACATCAAGCAGAAAGAAACCATAAAAACAGTGTGTGTATTTATACATCTGGAGGCAACAATCATAGAAATTATTTTTTAAATAAAGCATGTAATAACAGTGGAACTTAATTCTACCATACAAAATAAATAGTTATAGACTTTTTGTAGCTGACATAAGGAGAGGGGAAATTATGTCAGTAGTGTGTGAATGCAGCGTTAACATTATGCTCTGTATTTAGTTCACTGACCCAATTTATTCTTTCTCTGTCTCACTCTCTCTCTCTCTCTTCTCTCTCTCAGTGATTTAAGACTGAGACAGAGGTTCACCTTCTAGCAGGATAATGACCATAAAAATATTGCAAAAACAACTCTTGAGTGGTTTAAGGGGAAAACATTTAAATGTGTTGGAATAGTGTAGTCAAAGGCCAGACCTTGAAGGAGCTAGAGCCGTTTTGCAGTGTAGCCAAAAAAAAAAAACGTTTTATAAAAAATATATATATGTATATATATACACACACACACACACACACACACACACACACACACACACACACACAGACACACACACACACACACACACACACACACACACACACACACACACACACACACACACACACACACACACACACACACACACACACACACATATATATATATATATTCTTCTATATGTATTCTTCACAAATCGTTCGGTATCGGCCATGCGTTTCGGTATGCGCTTTCCCACACAAAATACAATGGTATAATATTTGAAAGAATAAAGAAAAAAGCTCTAAACCCAATCCGAGTTGCAAGTTGCACCTTAGCTGTGAACGTCTGTAAATAAGTATTATGCAAATAAACCGTGTGGGAGGATTTTATGTGTGATTTACAGTGGCAGAATCATCTACTGTACATCGATAACCAGAGCTCATAATCTCCACTACTTATTATACTAACTAGATTAAACCTACAAATTTTATGAGTTACCGAGTGTGCACGTTATCCTCTGCTCCCGAGATGTGAAATCAGACAGAACAGACCCATTACTGATGCAATGGGCATGTACAATAACACTTATCACAGGGTTTACGTTCCAAAGTCTCTCGCGATGTAGCGGAGTTATTTTATTATTTATATGATTCAGCAAATCATGATTCAATGAACAGCAGAAAACTGAACACTCCCAAAAGCTAGAGCTTATGGTAATTTACTTTCATGGTCTAGGGTGGTGAATGTAAAACTTTCTTAACCACCTGCAATATGTCACTTGGCCTTGCCCTTCAAAAATCCCACAAAAGCAGTTTATCTTGGATAGGAGTCTTTGAAGGAACTACACACCATTCTTACTTGTTTTAAGTCCAGTAAGGGCTAAAAATTTTACAAAAGGTGAACAATTTTCAACATGGTTTAGGTCTTGCTTCATACATTTCACTTCACATTGCCTTGTAAATTCACATCCTGCCATTCACATAACATTCATTTTCAATACAAACAAAAATGTACTTTGTGTTTGATAAAATCATGACTTAAGAGAGAAAAAGAGTTGGGGGGGTTACAAAGTAACACACAAAAACAAAGTATTTCTCTTGTCGTAAAAATGTGGATGTGCTGAAAAGGTTTCCTACAGGGGTAACTTGTTGCTATGTGGCTGACACAATTCTGCAATCTTGCATGGCAGTTGTACAGTTGCATTACAACTGACTCGCACAGTATTTAACAGCGTTGTGAGACATTAGCACAGATCTTTCCACATATAAAACATTTTGGGTTGTTCTGCATTGCACCTGGGTATATACATACATACATATACCCAGCTCAAGCATCCACTCACATTACCTGTTATTCCATGTGTTTCCTCTTTGTGAGGTTTGTGAGGTTTCCAAAGGCTTGGTCTTTGCATTGTGGTTGTGTGTCCATTTCCTATATGCGAACACTTTTCCCCTCCCCTGTGCGTTCTGTCATTTGCTCACAGTTGAGTGGCCAATACGTCACAATGACCTAAATGTGTCACCTCCTTTGCTCTCTCCCTGGTCACTCATTCCTCTTCAATCATCTTGTTTTTTAAGGACATCCCCAAGCTTCTCAGATTTGTTTCCTGTTACCTAAAAATTTCAGCTCCTTGAAGTTTCCTCTCTTTTTCCTGTCTCTGTCCTTTTTTTTTTTTTTTTTTTTTTTTTACAAGGAGAAGGCGAGACACCACATTTGTTGACTGCTATCCATATCAATTCTCAAGAGCACCAGTCTTTCATTTTTCTCTGTGAACTGATAAACAAGCTGCACTTGAACATAAGAACACTTGCATCAGCTGCCTCCACAGGCACAGACACAAAGACAGTGGTCAAGGGCTAAATGTGGCCTGAGCATACAAGTAAACACTTTTCTAAATATGTGGGCGCACACACACACACACACACACACACTCACACTCACACACACTTGCACAGACTGAATATAATTCATTTGGACTGTAGAAAATCAGTCCCCTCACCACCACCACCACCACCACCACCAGCCTTACATGCATCACATAATCTATCATGCAGTGATTGTGATTATAGTGACGGGGCACAGTGGACTATTGAGTGAGAGCCACAATGACACAAACATGATACAAAACTTGATATAGTATTGCAAACCAAAGGTAAATGGTAAAGAAACAGAGATAATTATTACAGACGCAAATGGTAATTTCGTGGGTAACTAAACTGTATAAAATAAGCCCACTCACCAAGACAGGCAGATCCGTTATGATCCGGCTCATATCCGGCATCACACATGCACCCACCTACAGGCACCATCCATTCACCCTCTGCGTTGCAGTGCATTCGGGGTGGAAGGTCACCCTGAGACAGGCTATGAGGTACACAAGTCCCAGTTACTGGCACTAGAGCTGTGGGCTCTGCCCCTGAGGGTGTGGCTGGGTATGAGGCAAGATACAGATTTGTTGCTGGACACCGACGGTAAAATATGGACACCCCAATAAGTGAAACACACGCTCCGCTGTCCACTATGGCCAACACAAACCTAAGAAACACATCCAGAAAAGGGTGAATCATGTAAAAACTGCATTATTAAAAAAAACTTGCTTATCCATCAATCAATACAACAGAAAGAATGAAACATAAACTGATTAGTAATGGTCAATATCAATATTGGAGTTTACAGATTTCAAAATATCTAAATGACTATAGATTTGCTGGGAGATAATATATCTTATTACCCACGGCGTGTGAGTGGGGCGAAGCTCCGGGTCTTGACATTGATGCGACGCAATCGGTCAGGTTTGTATTGGTGAGGAACACTCGGCTCCACACGACTAAAACTCTTATCTGCTGCGATGGTGTCAATCTTTATCCAGCCTTCTCGGGTTTCACCACTTGAGGGCTATGCACACAGACAAAAAGTAAAAAACATTCTCTTTCACAAATACCTGATGTAAAAATAAAAGGTGTGCAGGATAGAATAATGATCAGGCTTTAAAATTCTACAGTGAATCTGGTTTTTCCTTATCTACTGACTTGTGATGTTCTTATTTGTATGTCGTTTTGGATTAAAACATCTGCTAAATGACTAAATCTAAATGTAAATACATTCAGTTGTAGGCACCTCATATGATATTTTCAAAGCATTAAAGCTTTTCGCATCTGTTTCCTGGTAGTTTCTTCCACTTTTTCAATACAATTCTTTCTGGCCTTTTAATGTTTGCAGAGTTTCTTTTCCTTGTTTAGCACCAACAACCATGCCATATTAATCTCTAATTACATTTAATCCCCATTTTAATACTCGATTTGAACGATCTGAGTTGCTGCAATGCGGTTGGTATTTGTATAAATGAGCAGGTAAACAGGTGTTTATACACACATTATTCCATAAAAATGTTTTTTTTTTCTTTCAGTTGTTAGCATTAGGAGTCACCATAGCAAAATATCTGCATATTAATTTTTTGGTTTTACATTAGATGTCCTTTCTAACATAACCTATTTTTCTTTAAAAATCTTTTTTTTCACTTAGGACTGACATTATGCCTATGATTAGGACAAATTACTATTTTCATTTTACCCATCAATATGTCTTTGAAATTTAGGAAGAAACCAGAAACCAACACAGACACAGGGATGACATACAGATGAAACCTGTGTTCACCTCACATAGAACCCATGACATTTTGCAGTAAGCCAGAGTCACTAGCCACTGTTCCAATGTGACACCCATTAGTATCTATTATTTAAAAAGCTAAACCAAACAGTCCTTAGTTGCAACAGTCCTGTTGTGATTGATCAGAATACTGTTACATAATCACAAAATTAGAACTTTGTGGATAATAGGAAGTTTGTCTGCTTTATTTCAGCAGACTAGTTATCTATGTTTTTTGCCAATATAAAGAGCAAAACTATCTTTTCTATTTTCATATAAAATTAATTAAGCAGATAATATGTACTATTTGGTTCTATGTAAACTGCCTATGTATTTTAAATATTTTATATAGAGAAAAATTAAAAATCACTGATAAACATTGGTCAACATAAACTATTTTTTTTATTTAAGCGCCCGAAACGTTCTCCCCTGGATGGGCATGGGGAACCCAACCGCGACCCTAATAGAGGATAAAGCGTGAGATAATGAATGAATGAATGAATGAATGATTTAAGGCCTCAGCTTTAGAAAAATAAGAATAGAGCTTTATAACTGCTTCCTAGCCTCAACTGATATGTGATGGATGTTCTCAGTAAACATGCTGTGAATCATTTTAATTTTGGCAGTAATTTACAGAGAAGAAATTAACATTAGAGCTACAGATACTGATGCTACTATGTCGGTGTGCAGTTCAAGGTATGATGAGTATAGTGTTTTTTCTGCCATAAGTACAGTATTGGACAGTAACACATTTGGAATATAAAGATGGGTAGGAAGTAGTTTTATGTCCAGAGAATAAAGTTATTATTATTGTACATTTAATGTTTAATTTTTTACTTCAAATGAAAAACAATAATATTCACATCACAAATTTTAATTGGTAATAATGTCAACAGTTGAGGACAGTGTCACACTTGTCCACCTGGAACTAAGCGCGGCTGCGCAAATAAAGCGCAGAGCCGCAGCGCTCTAACGCGCAGAAGGGAGCCAGGCACGCAGGTGGTACGAACATGAAATTTATTAAGGTGCTCAAACACCAAACACACAGATACATGGAGATAAGTGCAACCTAAAAACTAAGACGCGCACGGACGACAAGAAACACCGGAACTAAATACCTCAACTTCCCCCATCACGTGTACAGAAACAGCCAATGAAATCCAGACGCTAATTAACTAAACCACCCAGACGAGACAGCTAATTAATTAGACACAAGGACACAAACACAGAACACAAAAACAAAAGAACAGGACGACAGAAAAACGGGTGCCCTAGGCAGACAGAGATTCTAACAAAATTTAACATAATAATTGTATTCTTGTCTACATCAACAATTTATATTTCATGATCTCTTGATCTAAGTTGTTTGATTTGACATTCAAGCTTTTCAAAAAAACAAAACAAAACATGGAAGACAGTATTTTGACAAGGTTAGAGTGACACTGTGGTGCAGTGCTTGCCTTACAGCTGTGTTTGATATCCGAAAAAAGCTAAGTGTGGTTTCTGTGTAGTTTTATATGTTTGCATGCATCTATAGTTTTGATCTTAGATCTTAGCCTGGCGTTGAGAACAGTTACACATTCAAATATTTTTTGATTTGATAATATTAAATCGGGCGGCACGGTGGCTTAGTGGTTAGTATGTTCGCCTCTCAGTACTAGGGATTCCCGGTTCAAATCCCAATCTGGGTGGAGTTTTCATGTTCTCCCCGTGTCTGTGTGGGTTTCCTCCGGGTTCTCCGGTTTCCTCCCACAGTCCAAAAACATGGATCAAGTCAATTGAATTCTCCTATATTTGTGTGTGTGTGCCTGTGTGAGTGAGTGTGATAGATTTGCGCCCTGTCCTGGGTGTATCTGCCCAGTGCCCGAAATGTTCTCCCCTGGATGGGCATGGGAAACCCTAGTAGAGGATAAAGTGGAAGATAATGGATGGGTGGATAATATTAAATCAAAGCTAAGTTAAGCCAACAAAATGTCAAAGCATGACAGGCCAGAGTATGATAAACTGCAAATTTTAGAATGAATTTTAGTAAACTACAAATTTTTAGAATGAATTGTGTTGAATTGATGATAGTTAAAATATGTTCAAGTGCTCACATTGTGAATGACAAGAAAACAAATTATGTATGTAAGAAAACTATGTATTGCATCTAGTGTCAGTTTTATATCTCTAATATATCTTATAGCATGTCTTTGGATTTCCAGAGAAAACTTAAGAGAAAACCCACACAAACAAAAGGTGTACATTCCATTCTGTTCAGAAATCAAAGTCAGGTCCTGCTTGCTGTAAGTTGAAAGTGTCAATTACTTTATCACCTCAATGCCTCTGAAAGATGAATAAACTTAAAGTTCTACAGACTTTGCTGGCCACATCCTAAATCAGTGTTATAATTAGTATTAAAGATACTGATGGTAACTAATAGAAAATTGTACATATTAAAGTATGCATTTGTGTATGTGTATTACAAAGACTGGTAAACTGAATTGGTGGAACTGAAAATGCTTCTGTATAACTTGTTCTGTTGTTCTCACCTCAGCACTCCAGGTTTTCTCTAGTTCTTTTTGGGAGTCAGCCTGCCGGTAGTAGAGTGTTAAAGTCTCTTTGCAGGTGGGTGAGGGTGAACGCAGACTTGCACAGTCACGAACAGAGAAGCGCAAGGTGACAAAGATTCTAGGAGCTGACTGACGGTACAGGAATGGAGTGGCCAGCCAGTTGTCGTGGAGACGTGGGTTTTGATTGACGATGCACACCTCAAAGGTGCGGATGAGCTTGCCCTTATCATCAAGCACACTTACCTCATCCCACTAAAGACAAAATCAATTGGAATATATTACTTATCATGAACTGGAGATTTAGCATTTTATATTTTTATTTTAACTTTTCAGTACTGAAAAAAATATTTACACCCGTTTCCTCCCCCAGTTGTATACTGCATTTAGTAATGTGTTTGTCTGTAATGTCTGTACTGCAAGTTTTTCTTCATTTTGCCCTATTGGTGATGAGTTCAACCATATTCTACCAAATTGATAAGCAAGATAAGCTTAGAATATGAATAGGCATTAGAATATAAGTAAATGAATGAAAATGTTGGAACCAAGGCAAGATTCATGACCCTGGCATGAAAATATTAAAAGATCAGATTTTTAATTTTGGAATGAAAAAAAATATATATTGGTGGATTCACTCAAAAAAAGCACTGTTCCAACTACACTGTGTCCCTCATCTAGACTACACTCACTGGTTAAAGCACTGGTTGATTAAGTGGGTATGTGAGTGCAAAATTCAATGTTGGCAATATAACTCAACAATAGGTCTCAGCAATTCTGGACGAACAAAATATTAATGGCCATAATATAAAAAAAGTAAATAATAATATAATATATAATATTATTATTAACTTACGCAATCTTATACATATTATAAAATATATTGTTTAAGATAATTTAACATTTAGACAATTTATCAGAAAAACGACATTCTTCTTGTCATCAATCTAGTACTAAAACCACTGTTTCTCCAGGAAAATACATAAAATTAAGTATTATAGACTTTTCTTAGGGGCCCAAGCAGGGGAACATTTCCTATCAATGCTTCAAAACGTGTACCTATATCACTACAGATTGTTCCCCAACAGATTTTCAAAAACATACAGTTAATGGAATAAAAAATGTTTACAATATACCAGAGTATAGCAACATTGCAGATGATTATTAATAATTTAATTAAATACTAATATAATGTGTTGAACACAGTGTTCAGAATTTTGAAAATTTATAAATTTCAGGTGAAGGCATAAAACATCACTGTTGTATGTCAGCTGGCTGCATGTAATAAAGGTTTAAATACATTTATGGGAACATGTCCAACATCAACCTTACTAGCTAGTTTCTACAATATAACATATCTGAATACCCCAGAAATTTCACAAATCTTCATATCAGGACACAATGCCATGATCACATCACATTTAAAACTGCCTGACATGAGTAGAAAACATGTGGGTTTGTGGAGAGTAAAAAGTCTGAGGTAAAGAAAGAGAGAAAGACAAAAAACAAACATTGAGATATAATTTATTAAATTGGTCACTGAAGGACAGAGAAATGGACGGATGGGTTTTAGAATTGAGTAGGCAGATTGAGAGGGGGTGAGAGAATCGGGGAGGGGGTTATATAAAAGCACAGATGGAAAGATTAACAAGATCTAAAACAAGCAAGAAAGAAACAAAATAATGAGAGTCCGAATAACATGTGATAAAGAGAATAAATGAGAGGGAAAGATAATAACTAAATAAAAAAAAAAATAAATACTACTGCTGTTTGCCCGCAACATGTTATGTTACTTGTTAGAGAGGGGGAAAAGTAACAGTAAGGAATCAGAAAAATATCATGAGAGTAAGAATAAATACATGTAAAATGTAAAAAGTGGAATTGAAAGAAATATAGGCAGAAAGAAAGAGATGTGAAAAGTAATGTGAAAGAGAAATAAAGAAGATGCCAGAGAGAGAGAGAGAGAGAGAGAGAGAGAGAGAGAGAGAGAGAGAGAAAGAGAGAGAGAAGTGTGTGTGAGAGAGAGAGAGAGAGAGAGAGAGAGAGAGAGAGAGAGAGAGAGAGAGAGAGAGAGAGAGAGAGAGAGATGTAGATCAAGACAGAGAGTCACAGAGTGAATTAAATAGAGAGAGCAGGATTATTTCTACGTTCTCTGTAGGTCAACAATGCTGAGATGCTCAGAGGCATACAGGAAGCATACCCTCATGGTCTGATTACATAACCAGTCTAACATAAAGCACAACTCAAAGATAAATAGAGAGACAAATAAAAGAGAATATCTCTCATAGGTTGCAGAAACACCTACATCTTATAACAATAATCTTGAGTATCTCTTCTTTTTTCACCCTCTCCCCCTGTCTGTGGCAAGCAGTCACTATCAATTGAATACCCAAGCTTCCATGTCCCCACCATCAACTTTCAATACCCCAACTGATATAACTGTTCCTGCACTATTTCACCATGCAGTCAGAAAATAGTCTTAACACTAAATGCATTATGGGATTTTGGGCTCTGATTACATCACATTCATGATAACAGCATCAATAAGGAATTAATTACAATACAAATAATTCATTCAAACATTCTAAAATTCAAGAGCTCAATAATGAGCTATACATGTTTCCTTCATAAATTACTTAAATTTGGAAAATATGCCTTCATCTTATTTGAGGGCAAAATTTCCAACAGGGGTTTATTTTGGCTTTTGTTTCTTTAAATGTTACATAAATCAATAAACCAATACACAAACTGTAGAAATGAGCTGTAAGGAGCAAAAATAATTATGCATCATTAAAATAAAAACATCTTAATTTGTAAACATTCTGTATATGAACAAAGCCAATCCTAAATCAATCATTTTGTAATCGGGATCTTGTTTGGCCACTGTTGGCTCAGTAAACAATCAGACAACACGCATCACTGAGATCTCTGCAATGGTACAGTGTAATAATTTCCCCACATCAGTATTACCACCAATAACAATAAATACTAATACAGTTACAGTCACTATCTCTCACCACATCATTTATTTTGTATATAATGTCACATGATAATGCTTTCACCTTATAGCGAGGAATATCCTGAGTTATGATTTCAAACAGTGTCTCCCTATGTCTGTTTGGGTTACTTTTGTGAGCTCCAGCTGTTTCACAGTCTAAAAACATCTATGTTGGGTTAATGTTATTTGCCTTTAGCTATAAATGTGTGAATTGCTAAACTGATCAGGGTATTTTTTTGCCCAGCAAACACTGCAATTAGTGCCAGAGTAAAACAATTTAGAATAGGTGTTTTAGAAAACAATGTTTAAACATTTAAATTAATTGATTTATATTTTTTACATGAATAACATTCTAAGTACCAAAATTTAACTGTGTAAAAACACCTCTTCATTTAACTTCAAGTAACTTGTCTTTTACTCATGTGCAACTCACCCCATTATCAGGATATGTAGTCCACCCCAGTTCAGATGTAGACTCAGTTGTATCTAAAAGCATCACTAAAAAAGACAATGCATGAGTGAGTGAGTGAGCAGGGGGGGACAAATATTTGCAATCAGGAGAGCATTTTTACAAACGGACATTCATCGTCATCATTATCATCATCAACAACAATCAACACGTAGCAGGTAGAATGGTAATTAATAGAGGTAATTAATGCACCTTCTGGAGGGTCCGCTCATAATAAATGGGCAGCATAGATAAGAGACATACAGTGAGGATAGAGCTTTGTGTAAATAACGCCAGTATCCAGTACTCATCGTGTCTGGGCATGAGGGTGATTATTGCATAAAGCCAAGAACATTAAGGATGAAGATACCTGCAGTTGTTGTTGTTGATGTTGCAGGTAAGTTCCCCAGCAGGAAGGCATGACAATGGTTCAGATCTTTTGATATAACAAAATAACCAACCTTCTCTGAAATGTACTTTTGATTAACAGATTTTCTTAATGGACATTTTTCAATAAAATCAAATTTGCTCTTTTTAAGGCAAATTTTGTGTTATAATCAGTATTTAAATAATCAGCATTTAAAGATCTTTTCTCTCAAGTTGATGTTGCAGGCTATAAAGGGCACACTTGTTCATCAGGGGGAGCTGCATCAGGTGCTTTAATTACCTCTAATCAAAATGCAATGATGGCTCCGCTTTCTCCCCATGGCCGCTGTGATACAGTCACAACAAGTTATTAATCTGTGATGAAACAGCTCTTTATACTACATTTCTGCATAATAATATGTTAATAATAATATGTTTTTACAGGCATAAAATTTGGCAGGTAACTTAATTCAGACAGATCAATACTGAAGGCCCTGATGTGAAATGCACACCCGCCACTAGATTATAAAGTATTCATATAGCAACCTCTAAACTTTTATCCAAATAAAAATTACATTTATTTCAAAGAACTAGAAATGCCATCTGTTTGGTTGCACCAACTATAGTAAAAAAGATACAAATTTTAAGGTACTGTAATAGTCGGTGCCAAGTGATTCACCTCATGAGAGTTTTATACAGAGCTTTGGTTTTTTTACTCAACAAAACAAGTGTATCACCGCCATTGTGCAAGAGATATGTTATACAAGCAGGTTACAAAAAACCCACACATGAGTATAATGGGTATATTCTTTTTAAAGGAACAAGCTCTCTTGCAGTTTTGCTCTTCTGAACTGCACATAGATGATAACTGATCTGACAAAATACTGTATAGATCTTATCATGAAAAATACATTTGTATTTTATTGACCTGCGTGTGTCTCACTCTCAGCTGATTTGCTCCAAAATGATCAGTTGTACCCTCTGAACACATTGCAGATGTTTTTATCACATTTTAAAGTCATCAAAACACTTTTTCTTACTAAGAATATTATGTTTTTCAGTTATATTTGGTACATATATATACAGTGCCTTGCGAAAGTATTCACCCCCTTTACCTTTTTCACATTTTGTTACCTCACAACCTGGAATTCAAAGGGAATATTTGATGGTCTGCATCATTTAATTTACAGACCATGCCTACAACTTTCAACATTTAACTTTTTTTTTATTGTGAAGCAAACAACAAATAGACAAAATAACTGAAAACATCAGTGTGCATAACTATTCACCCCCGTAAGTCAGTACTTTGTAGAGCCACCTTTTGCAGCAATTACAGCTGCAAGTCGCTTTGGATAAGTCTCTATAAGCTTGCCACATCTTGCCACTGGAATTTTTGCCCATTCCTCATGGCAAAACTGCTCCAGCTCCTTCAAGTTAGATGGTTTCCGTTGGTGAACAGCAATCTTCAAGTCTGACCACAGATTCTCAAGTGGATTAAGGTCTGTGCTTTGACTAGGCCATTCCAATATGTTTACACGTTTCCTCTTAAACCACTCAAGTGTTGCTTTAGCAGTATGCTTTGGGTCATTGTCCTGTTGGAAGGTAAATCTCCGCCCTAGTCTCAGATCACTGACAGACGTAAACAGGTTTTGCTCAAGAATATCCCTGTATTTAGCACCATCCATCTTCCCCTCGACTCGGACCAGTTTTCCAGTCCCCGCTGCTGAGAAACATCCCCACAGCATGATGCTTCCACCACCATGTTTCACTGTGGGGATGGTGTTCTTGGGGTGATGAGATGTGTTGGGTTTGCGCCAGACATAGCGTTTTCCTTGGTGGCCAAAAAGTTCAATTTTGGTCTCATCTGACCACAGTACCTTCCTCCATACAGTTTGGGAGTCTTCCACATGCCTTTTTGCGAAATTGAAATGAGCCTTCCTATTTTTGCCTGTAAGTAAAGGTTTTTTTCTGGCCACTCTTCCATAAAGCCCAGCTCTATGGATTGTATGGCTTATTGTGGTCATATGGACAGATACTCCAGTCTCTGCTTGGGAACTCTGCAGCTCCTTCAGGGTTACCTTTGGTCTCTGTGCTGCCTCTCTGATTACTGCCCTCCTTGACCGGTCTGAGAGTTTTGGTGGGCGGCCCTCTCTTGGCAGGTTTGTTGTGGTACCATGTTCTTTCCATTTGATGATGATGGATTTGATGGATATATATATACACATACCGTGAAACCCACGGGCAACTTCCCATTGCCAAGCCGTGACGTGTGCCAGGGCAATGTGCCAGGCCGTGACGTGCGTGCCAAGATGGCGAGTCCTGCGCTACACAGCCCCCACCACTACTGTCAAACGACCCGGTTGACCTCAGTCCAACAGTCGGGCAGTTAATCGGCCAGAGGTGAGTCACCCCCCAAAACAACCGGTGGTTCGCCCCCTGCAACTTTAGGGCGGTAAGGGGCCAATCTGTCCCTGTGGACAACAAGGCGGCGACGTCCCAAACGACGCGATACACCATCTCGCCCAGTCGCGACTTGACCACAAAGGGCCCCTCCCACGCAGACTGGAGCTTAGGGCACAGTCCCTTTTTTCGCTGCGGGTTGTAGAGCCAGACCTTCGAGTCCAGTTCCAGGGGCTCTCCAAAGCACTGCGTGTCGCCCCAGCGTCCACCTGATGTGACCTTGTCAGTTCAGGGACCTGGTGTAATCGGTCGAGCAATCTTGACACATATGCTGGGCCAGATGGACCCCTCGCGTCCCCCTCCGGTGGTGCTCCAAATGCCAAATCGACGGGCGTCTGTAGCCCAAACATTACCATGGCAGGAGTGAATCCGTTGGACTCCTGCACCGCCGAGCGACAGGCCAGCAAAACGATGGGCAGGTGCCTGTCCCATGAGGGGCAGGTGCGCTGCACCATGAACTGCCCCTAGTACTGCAGATCTCATGCCCCGTGGAACCACTGTCTGGATCACTCGGCTGCCTGGCGTCGGGTCTTCCCACACACGGCACAGCACTCCGTTGTCCAGCCGCACACTGTCGAAGTTTGACATCAGCCCTTTAGCCACTGTACCCCGGGTCAACACCATCTGCCAGTCCGGGCGGCTTGCCGCTTGCAGCGCCCCGATAGCCCACGCGATCTCCAGATCCACCTCTTGTGCCAGCTTGAAGTCAGCCCGTGAGACCTGGAACAACTCGCTTGTGGTCCGGTCGTTGGCGTTGACAGCAGCAGACCGCCCGATGACTTCCGCGGCCTTCACGGACTTACGCATTGGCAATAGTGACAGTTCGCGTCGCTACATGGTCAGCGTGACAAGGCATCAGCATTCCCAGCATTCCCTGCCCGGTGCTCGATTTCAAACTGGTATTCCTGCAGCTTGGTGATCCACCACGCCAACTGACCCTCCGGTTCCTTAAACTGCATCAGCCAGGTCAGTGATGCATGGTCAGTTCGCAGTAAAAACCCAGCACCGTATAAGTATGGTCGGAAATGCCCCAGTCCAGTCACTACCACTAACAGTTCTCGCCGCGTCATGCAATAGTTCCGCTCGGGGCGGCTAAGCCCCCGACTAAAATAGGCGATCACTCGCTCGGCCCCATCCTGTACCTGGGACAAAACCGCCCCAAAACCGTGATTGCTCACGTCCGTGTCAATAATAAACCTTTCCCCAAACCTTTCCCCAACACCGGGGCACTGCACAGTTTTTCCCGCAACAACACGAACGCCCGATCCGCTTCGTCAGACCACGTGAACTACACACCCCATTCAGTCATGCGGTGTAATGGAGCAGCAATGTCTGCGAAACCTCGCACAAACCGGCGTTAATACGACGCCAAACCCAAGAAGCTCCATAATTCCTTTAAATTCCGCGGTTTTGGCCAGTCTCGCACAGCGTCTGTCGTTCTCGGGTCTGTCTCGACGCCCGCCCCTTTCACAATGTGACCCAAAAAGTTCACCCGCCGCTGTAAAAACGAACACTTTGCAGGGTTCAGTTTAAGATTCGCCTCCCTTAACACATTAAGAACCATTTCCAAGTTGGAGAGCGCCATATCGAACTCACTGGCGTGAACCAGGACGTCATCCAAATAGACCACGAACTTGTCTTTTGGAACATGTTCTAGCATGCGGTCCATGAGTCTCTCGAAAGTTGCGGGCGCATTACACAGTCCGAAAGGTAACACCTTAAACTGCCACAACCCATTCCCCAATGAAAATGCCGTTTTCTCTCTAGCTGAAACAGAGAGGGGTACCTGCCAATATCCACTGCAGTGAGCTGAACCACGCCTCTTTTAAAATCCACCGTTACGCCCACTTTTTCCAGGAAGTCCGTACCCAGGATACAATCCTCACGAATGGGGCCCATCCACACGGGATGCCACATTCGAGTGATAACCTCCAGCATCCCATCAGGCTGATGCGGTCACCCGTGACCGTGTAGAGTTCAGGTTTTCCCCGAGTTTCGACCTCCTCACCAGCCGCTATGTCTGTTACCACACCAGGATATATTAACGTCACTGAAGAACCACTATCAATCAGTGCTTTTACCATCGTGCCGTTTATGCTGCATAAGATGTAAGGCACCCCTGCCCCACCAATGCGGGCGGAGCAGGACATGGAGGGTTTTGCGATACGCGAAGGACCTGCTACATCCCTCACTGCGCAGCTCCCGCTCTGTTTCCCACTGGCGCAGCCAAGGTACACTGGCCAGCTCTGTGTCCGACCTCACCGCACTCCCAGCAGGTGAGTCGTCGTCTCGCTGGTTTGTCCCTCATCGCAGATGCGTCCCCCATCGCTCCCAAACCAGCGTTGTTGAGGGCAAAAATCATCTCGGCGCGTTCTGCCTCCGCGACTGCCTGCTGCAACGAATCGGGTGTTGCCAGCATGATGTGCTGCCTCAACTCGCGGGGCTCCAGTGCATTTACAAAGTGATCCAGAGCGAGTTGGGAATGAACGCCCCGCGGAAACATCGAGTATGCCAGCCGAACTAGCAGCGCCATGTCTGCCGCCAGCGTGCTGATCTTCTCGCCCTTTTCGCGTCGTCTAGCCGTAAGTAGCTGTTTGGCGGCCGGTTCTTTGGGTTGTCGGCTAAACCACCCTTTCAGCGCTCCGGTGAGATCTGCCAGATTGCCCCGGCATTCCGGCGGCAGCTCCCCTAATACACTTAACGCTCGCCCTGCAGCGCCAGGCCCAGTCGTGCTGCTGCCTCGTCGTCAGACCAACCAGAGTTCCTTCTCGCTATTTCCAGCTGTGCCTCGTACGATTCCCAGTCGGCCTCACTGTTATAATCCGGCAGTCAAAGTTGCATCCTCTCGACTGTCGGCTGGGTGTTTTCCAAATCTATCTCCCGTCCCAACGTTTTTCGTCTCGCACCAAGGGTTCTACGTCCGAGAGACTCCAGTTCTCGATCATCGCCTAAAGTGCACGATCCAGGTGATCGCATCCCACTTCTGATACCAAATGTGGCGTTGACGAAGAACAGACGTGGAGTCGAGATGCCATCATAACCAACTGGGTTTATTAATGAGATCGTGAACGTAACTCAGTAACTCCAACACTTAAAACCACCAGACACGCGAACCCCTTCCCTTATATACATGTATATTCCCGCTGCGCATCCCGGAACATCCACGGGGCAACTTCCCATTGGCAGGGTATCCTGCCAAAACGCGACATGCACACGCGCCCCGCGGTACATCCCGTGAAACCCACGGGGCAACTTCCCATTGGCAAGGCAACCTGCCAAGCCATGACGTGTGCCAGGGCAACGTGCCAGGCCGTGACATGCGCGCCAAGATGGCGAGTCCCGCGCAACAATATATATATAATATATATATATAAATTTTTGATTTACCCTTTATTGATGTGTTGGATTCCAGTGAAGCAACTTTAACCGTTATGTAAAAGTTGCTATATTAACGTAACTAAATTGAACCTAACAAAATAAGCAATAAAAAAAAGTGACTACAGGAGAAAGTTTTATAAGTGAAGCAAAAAATGACCTACTTGAGTAAAGGTTTTTTTTTTGCCCAAAGCTAAATTCTGTTAAACCTACCTGATGTTGCCAAGAGTAAGACCTGAGATCAGCAATACTGAAAATTACAGCACTTAAAATGGATGTGCTACTTTAGGTTGGAGCCTGTGTTGTTCAGATAAACTAGTCCAATATTAGTTAATACAGCAGAAGGCAGCATATTTTTATCAAGAATGTTTTGTACAAGTCTGCCCAAACCATGTACTAAAAACTGGGATGATGTGCGGTGGCAGACATGGTTTCTCTCTTCGTAGTGCTATGACATTCAAAGTCAATCAAATGGCAGTTCAATTTAACAGATTTTATTTTCTCAGTATTTTATAGGCTTGTCCAAATTTTGTGCAGCAAAATAAGATTCAACAAGCCTTTTTTCAGTAAGAGTCTTGCGACTTTGGAGTGCATAGAGGCCATGGTGGTTTAGTGAATTACTTAGAAGTTTTTTGTTAAACAACATTACCTGCTAATGCTAGGTCTTTCTGAAGCTCTGAAGTGAGTGGTCCTTGACTCTAAGACAACTTTTGATTATACCTTTCACTCTGTCTTGAGAGGAGCACAAGGTCATGGACAGTTTTTGAAATTTGAAAGTTTAAAAATACATCTGTAACCAATACCTTTGCTTTAACCTGTCATGAGATGCTTCTTGTGGGACTCCTTGATCTTGAGAAACATTTTAATAAGACATTAATTAGGACTAATCCAGCTAATATTAATTTGCATCAATGGGGCAAATTAGAAGAATTTCTCTCTAAATATTGACAGTGTGTGTGTGTGTGTGTGTGTGTGTATTTGTGTGGAATAAAGTTTAAAAGTTTCAGCATTGAATAAAGTATACAGTGCTGAATAAGCAAAAAGCCCGAGTAAGAGCAACCGCAATGCACTCCACTGACAGGCTATTCATATGCTTTTGATACTCACACACAATCCATTTTTCTATTCTATTTCCCTGTCCCCCTCTTTGTGTGTATTATTAATCAGTAAAGTGACATAGGCCACTGTCTGGACTTAAACACAGAGCTACACTGAGTTCCATTATTAATGTGAGAGAGGAAAGAAGGAGTCACTTTGTTTAAAAAGCTGTGACACATGGAGAGGAACGAGACAGTACAAGATGATGAGAGCAGTACTCCAGCTTCAAGTCTCCATCACTGCCTTTTATAATCTCCTGAATACCTCCTGCCAGCTTTCATTTCCACATTGTTTATGTTAACAGAGGTGTGAATTACCATGAATAAACTATTAATTTACCCTTGGTCCCCACCACCCCACACCATCTATTTCTCAGCTGGGTGTTGATCGTCTGAATGGGTGTCCTATATTAGTAGCACTTTCTGCCTCTCGCTGTCAGCTGCAGTCACACAAAATGCTCAGACTTGTTTTTATTCACTCTGCAACATAAGCATCCTTCAGAGAGACTAATGTTTCTGTGCTCTATAACGTGTGATAGTGTTTGACATTTTTTATGCCTCTCAGAAGTGTTAACACACTTTGCTTCAAGTCATGGCTGATTAGCCTGTCCCAACATGGGTAAAAACACACAGCTAAAAGCACTGGTATTCTGACCAGTGGAGCATTTCAGATTTAACACCTTTACAGCATAAGGAAAAGTAGTCTGTGTGAGTGTTTGTGTGTGTTAACAGATGTGGGTTTTTATACATTAAAATGCCAAAAAATTTACAGGGGCTTGAAAGTTTGTAAACTCAAAACTCAAGGCCCATGGGCTTCCGGCCCGTAATACAATTATATCTGTCCCACGTGATAATTTTAATTGATCTATTATTATTGTTATTAACGGCCCAGTGATTTTTTTTTTATATTTGGACCATGCTCATATTTAAAAGCAGAAATATTTAAAGATACTAAAAGTTCATTTCTTAAGAGCAAAAACAAACTAAGTGTTTTGATTTGTTATTTTTACTTTTGTGGAAATAGTGAAAATTATTATTTTTTTTTTTTTCATGTTTTTTGCAGCATGTTCATAGTTGTAACTTTTATAAATTTGACAAGAGATATTGTTTTGATATTGCAAAATATTTTAAGTTATATAAAGTTTATTTATTGTGGAAAAATATTCCACAATAATCCTGTTCAGAATTCATGTTCAGAAAGCATTTTTTTTTACTATGTTTATTCTGTTCGGTCCACAACCTAAAGTGTACTTGAGTTTTGGTCCTTGGTGCAACTGTCAAAAATGTAATGCATTTTTGCTTTTAAATAGTACAGCTCAAACATTTACAGTGTAAACTGACGTACATAGAACATGTTGGATTTTTTGTGGGTTGAGGGGGGGGATTTTGATCAAATAACTGCATCTGAAGAAATTCTCAAAGTACTGTGGTGTTCCTCTCATGCACCAGTACAGAGTGACCGCAGAGCTAACATACTTCCTTTGGGAACACTTTACTTACCATTTCACCAAATATGACGGTATGTAGCAGTATGTAGTTCCTATCAGACCACTAGGATGAACCTAACACCACAGATGTTCATAGAAGACTGGCACAAGATACAGTGCTATTGCTCTATAAATGGAATGACAAAGGAAATAAATAACTTAAGCATGGAGACCCTGTATGAGCAACTGTAACCCCCCTCAGACACATTTCATCAAAATCATCTGAAAATAATTTACATTATTGTGCCACCAAATGTCATATGTAATAGATTGATGGATAATGTAAACTCTAAATAAGCTGGTAATGAGAACAAGACCTAAGTGAAAAGAAAAAAAGGTAAAGAAAAGCTGATTTCTAAAGCTAGCAATAAAACCATCTTCTTTAGTGGAAGTCATTGGTCCTCTTATCTGAATTCAGTACTTAAGAACTTCTTGACATCTGATAGAGAATCACCAATGCAACAAGGCAAAGCATTAGGGAATTCTTTAATGCTTTTAAAAAGTCAACCGTGGTCCATTTACTTCTTGAATCACATTCATTAAACTCTTTTCTGTTAATGACTAAAGGTTAAAAACCTAATCTATTCACATTGAGCCAGTGCTGGAGGACCAGAATGATGTTCTATATAGACTGTTTTAAGCAGCAGCTAAAAGGACATGTTACAAAAGGTTGGAAAAAACGCAAATCAACTACAATAGTGTTCTAGAGTAGTAGTTCCAAAATTTGTTGCTTCTATATGATGAACATAGTACACTTACAGCACTTATAGTCATATGCAAAAGTTTGGGCACCCCTATTAATCTTAATAATTTTTAGTTCTAAATATTTGGGTGTTTGCAACAGCCATTTCAGTTTGATATATCTAATAACTGATGGACACAGTAATATTTCAGGATTGAAATGAGGTTTATTGTACTAACAGAAAATGTGCAATATGCATTAAACCAAAATTTGACAGGTGCAAAAGTATGGGCACCTCAACAAAAAAGTGACATTAATATTTAGTTCATCCTCCTTTTGCAAAAATAACAGCCTCTTGTCGCTTCCTGTAGCTTTTAATCAGTTCCTGGATCCTGGATGAAGTTTTTTTTTTTTGGACCATTCCTCTTTACAAAACAATTCCAGTTCAGTTAAGTTTGATGGTCGCCGAGCATGGACAGCCCGCTTCAAATCATCCCACAGATGTTCAATGATATTCAGGTCTGGGGACTGGGATGGCCATTCCAGAACATTGTAATTGTTCCTCTGCATGAATGCCTGAGTAGATTTGGAGCGGTGTTTTGGATCATTGTCTTGCTGAAATATCCATCCCCGGCGTAACTTCAACTTCGTCACTGATTCTTGAACATTATTTTCAAGAATCTGCTGATACTAAGTGGAATCCATGCGACCCTCAACTTTAACAAGATTCCCGGTGCCGGCATTGGCCACACAGCCCCAAAGCATGATGGAACCTCCACCAAATTTTACAGTGGGTAGCAAGTGTTTTTCTGGGAATGCTGTGTTTTTTTGACGCCATGCATAATGCCTTTTTGTATGACCAAACAACTCAATCTTTGTTTCATCAGTCCACAGGACCTTCTTCCAAAATGAAGCTGGCTTGTCCAAATGTGCTTTTACATACCTGTTTGTGGCGTGCTTGCAGAAATGGCTTCTTTCACATCACTCTCCCATACAGCTTCTCCTTATGCAAAGTGTGCTGTATTGTTGACCGATGCACAGTGACACCATCTGCAGCAAGATGATGCTGCAGCTCTTTGGAGGTGGTCTGTGGATTGTCCTTGACTGTTCTCACCATTCTTCTCCTCTGCCTTTCTGATATTTTTCTTGGCCTGCCACTTCTGGGCTTAACAAGAACTGTCCTTGTGGTCTTCCATTTCCTTACTATGTTCCTCACAGTGGAAACTGACAGGTTAAATCTCTGAGACAACTTTTTGTATCCTTCCCCTGAACAACTATGTTGAACAATCTTTGTTTTCAGATCATTTGAGAGTTGTTTTGAGGAGCCCATGATGCCACTCTTCAGAAAGAGATTCAAATAGGAGAACAACTTGCAATTAGCCCCCTTAAATACCTTTATTCATGATTGGATACACCTGGCTATGGAGTTCAAAGCTCAATGAGCTTACCAAACCAATTTTGTGCTTCAGTAAGTCAGTAAAAAAGCAGTTAGGAGTATTCAAATCAATAAAATGATAAGGGTGCCCATACTTTTGCACCTGTAAAATTTTGGTTTAATGCATATTGTACATTTTCTGTTAGTACAATAAACCCCATTTCAATCCTGAAATATTACTGTGTCCATCAGTTATTAGATATATCAAACTGAAATCAAAGTGAAATCATGACTGTATGTATAGTAATATAGTTTCTGATCTTGATTCTCAAAACACCACACATGCCTTTCCTGAGTGAGCATGATTGTACCAAAAACTACCAAGTATTATGCAGGGCTCTGATGCCCAAGCCAGACCAGCAGGTCCCCAGCAATCAGTGACTTCGTTGCCATCCCTACGCCATTCACTGCGACAAGCCATGCCACAAAATCTTCCACTTTGGCGTGACTGCTGTAACCTCTGCTTGCTACTGTCTCATGTTCCATGAAGATCAAAAAATACATGTCTGGACCATGCATCTCCAATAGAAAGCAGGTCCAAAAATCCTGCTGGTGCCTTTGTTGGCCACATCTTCGTTTGTGCATTTGTTTTTTTATTTTTTATTTTAGAGTGAATATGTACAGTGGTAAGCAAAAGTTTGGGGAACACTTAAGTGAAAAAACTGAAGGCTTAACCATGAACCTCCCAATCTCCTGACCTAAAAATCATTACAGACTGGACTAGATTATAACTAGACTTTTTTACAAAGAACAAAATTCAACAATTGAGGGCCAAAATACACTTCAAAAGAAAATACTAAGGTGTCTTATATAGTGTGTAAAGTTCACAGTTTAGACTTAGGCCTTTCATCTGGTTATAATTTTAAAACCTAAAAAAAACACGGTGACTTACTCAGTCCCAACAGGCCACGCGGAAACACGGCCCGCAACACAGTCCCCCAAAACTCGACCTGCGCTCATCACAGTCACAATCCCAGCCACCCCAACCTTTGAAGGCCAGCCACGAAGACTCGCGCTTCACCAACTTTTACCCAGGGCAAAAGCACCCCCAGGCCATGGTCACTTGTGTCCATGTCCATGGCAAACTTTTCCCCATCTACCAAATGCTTTTTCATCACCCCCCACTTGGTGTCCTTGAAAACGTCCAGGGAACGCTCTTTCACCCCATGCTCCTTAAAAAAAATGTCCACTCAATGCTCAAACAAAATAAGTGATGGGCAACACTGCCCCTTGTCCATGTCAATGCTGCTTTCTTTGCACGCAACTCGCTGTGGCTCCGCATCTTTGTCCTCCACCTTGTTCGGCTCTCTTACAACACTCGCCAACTTTCAGGATATTTATCATCCATGTGCACCACCATTCTCACTGCACACATGATGATCCTCTCACCGTGGCCCCGCATTCCACCGTCGAAAGCCTCTTCATCGCTGATTCCATTACATTCCATCCAAACCAGTTTTTAAGCACTAAAATTCAATTTAGCTATGTCATGCATACACTCCCCCATTAGCACGTCAAACATCACCACTTCAAGAGCCAGACAAAGTGGCACTACTGTCTCCTCATCAGACCAATTGGTGCGCCTTGCCACCATGTCCAGCAGTGCCTCATAAACTTCTCAGGTACCCTCGCTATTGTAGCTTGGGAGTCCACCTCGTCTCGACTGCTGGAACTACGTCTACCAGGGGAAGCCAGCCTGCTCCATCTGCTTCAGGCTCCCACTTCTCCATCTTCCGTCTTTTGCTGCAGGTTTCCCGCTTGACAAAATAGATTTCTCCGTAAGTCACTTTCATTGTTCTGGGAAAACAACCTTGCCCTCGCTTCTGACACCATTGTGGTGATGACGAGGAATAGACCATGAATCGGGTAAGTGTTGAGGAAGCCAACACTCTAACAACCAAATGCAGCCTGCACTGGGAAAACCTGTGGGAACCATTATAATTGGTGGGGCAACCTGCCAAACCCTGCCCCGCACACATAAAATATTTGCTATTGTCAGTGATCATGGGGATAGCAATAGAGAGGTTTGTGCAGTGGACCTTAAAAGTCTTTATTGCTCAACAGCACTAACACCAAAACCAAAAAAAAAAAAAAAAAAACCACAAGTGCGATAGGCCCCAACGCATGAGATTATTCACCAAGGAAAAAACAAACTCAATCCAATGTGGCTGCAGTTCAATGCTGGTAGGAACAAACACAAAGCAATATTTAGGTTCATTTAAAGTTTGAAAAAGTTGAAAAAGTTTGAAAATTGTTGTTGCCTGATCAGCTTTGCAGGTTGAAGTGTAAAAAGTTATATGGTTTACAAGGCAAATGTCCTCATAAATTTTACTGGACAATAGATCACTTTGAACAAGTCTTTCATTTGTCCATTGTAACCTTAGGTGTTATAGATGGCTTTCGTTTGGCTTTTCTTTATGTAAATCTAATTTGTTTTAGGCAATTTCTTGCAGTTCGAGACAGACATTTACTCCAGTTTCAAATTAGCAGATTTAATCTGATTCTGGTTTTTGGAACAACAAATGAGAAAGTTATTTCATATATTTTCTTTAGAATTTAATGATTAATTTTTTTTCTGTACTTAATCTGAAAAAAAACTGATTGTAACCCATTACAACAATTAATTTTTTTTCATTTTTTATTGTTTGGAACAATAAATAGGTTGTTAATATGTTGGAATTTTGTTAAAAAGACAGTTTTAGTGCATACTACTGTAATACATTTTTTTCACAAATAAACAACCAGGGTTTTAAATGTGGATGTAAAAAGTCTGCATCTCAGCAAAAAATTTACAGCTAAATGCATGTTGCCCTCTGGAAATATGGTTAGTAGATGATGAAATGGAGGATGTGGCGGCACTATATTGGTATAAAGAGGCCAATGAGGTCATCTTTTTGTTCTTAAGATATAATTAGTGTGAACTAGGCAGAGATCTTTTTAGATGAAACTGGATGGCATGTAACCCATAGAACTGTAAAATTAAGTAAAAAAAAATCCATAATAAGTTCATAGCTCTACTGTGTGAGGTTTCATTTTTTGGTCCTCTTCATTTATCTCCTCCACTATAGTGTTATCCTCTAAGATGGCATGGCATTGTGGCCGTAGGCAGTGGGGATTTCTTATGCATCTTGGCTTTTAAAATGTTCTGACATCTTTCAGCTCACAACACCCTGCTGTGTGCTAGCTATATCCTATATCTAGCTATAACAACTCTTTTCCTCAGCAAGTACACATTCTAACATGTCCCAGTTCATAGTTCATCTTACTGCATCTTTTCTTACAAAAAGAAAAATATGCTTTAGTGTATATTGTGTTGTTACTTTATCAAGCCTTAATTACTGTTCTATAATATATATAATTACTGTATATATATATATATATATATATATATATATATATATATATATATATATATATATATATATATATACACACACACACACACACACACACACACACACACACACACACACACATATATATATATATATATATATATATATATATATATATATATATATATATATATATATATATATATATATACACATATACTGAACAGACAAAACAGACCCATCCAAGTTTGAACTCCACTAGACCCCTGAAGATGTAGGGTGGTATCTGTCACCAAGATATGTGCAGCAGGTCCCAAACAACTACAGTAGTTTGTCAGGTGGAACCTCTATAGCTTGGCCTTGTTTGACCAGCCAGAACATCCCTCAAATGCTTGAGGTTGTATGTATATCAGATGGATATCACTGGTTTTCTGACCTCCAGACTGCCCCCATACAGTAAAAATAAACTGCACATTTTAGAGTGAACTTTTATTGTGGTTAAACAAAGAAACATATGCAATAATCTACTGTATTGGAGTTTGTTGTAATAATTAATAGCTTTGGGCTTTGATCCTGTTTTTTTTTTTTTTGTATATATAGACAATTACACTAGAATGTTTCATTTTTCAAATGTGTTTATCCACCTACCTCTAGTAAAATTCTGACTTTATTTAATAAAGTTTCTATATATTTGTCACGAGCACCTGCTGCACCTGTCCCTCGTTGTCGGTCCTCATTGTCTCACTTGGGTGATTGGTTGGGTTTGTCACATGTTTAGTTAGTTTTCTATTTAATCTGTTTTATCCCTGTATACTGAGCACGTCTTTATTTTGAGGTTCCTATACCCCATGTCATGTTGTTCTGTTTGTTCCCCATTTTCGTTGGTGTCCCGTCACCAATTTTTATTAAATTTAACCTTTTTGGATTTTATCCCGGTGTCTTGGACTCTCCTTCCGCGTGCAACCACGTTACGGCGCTACACATCTTCTCCGTGTAGGTCGTAAGTCCGTGGGAGTGTTCGCCGTGGACCGACGCACGCATTCTTCCCCGCGTGGTCGGTACCCGGGAACGCTCACTAGGCGCGAGCGGCTGAACGCAGCTCTATCCCCGCGTTAGCCGCCCCTCCTTCCGGGGAAGAACGGACGATCTTTGACAATATTATTTTATTTCTTTCTATTAAAAAAAATACTTTTAAATCATGTTTTTTACTTTAAAAATGAGAATCTGCTGTAGTTCATTCAACAATCACTGTCTTTTTCATAATTAACATTACAAAGTGTAATTCAAATTTTAACTGTTTTACTGGGAGTTAGTAAGGAGGAGAGAATAGAACAGTAATTAAGGCTTGATAAAGTAACAACACAATATACACTAAAGCATATTTTTCTTTTTGTCTTTAAATACCAGCTGTTCGGAGTCATTTTATACAAACATATTATGGTGATATACATAAATAAGCAGCATTATCAAGGTAAGCATGTAACACTCAAATGTGGGCCATTCAAATGTGGGCCAAGTCAGGGGGGATATGCCACTTCTGTTCATTGCTGCTAGCGTTATTTACATGTAAGCCATAAGCAAATAAATAAATGATTATTTAATAATTTATTAAATGAATTAATCACATACCATGATAATAAAGCAAACTAAAAAGAGACAGACCAAGGCAACATGGGATGTATGAAAATAAGACAACACAAGAGAAAGAGAGGAGGATAGATAGTGTAGATAAAGGACAGATGTACAGTAGATATGAACAGAACAGTGAGAGCATCAGCTATAACAATTATAATATCATAATAATAGGCATAATGGAGGCAAGCGGGAAAGAGGCCACCAGGGTTACAGCAAGACAAAGGTTATACAACTGATTATGCCCCCTCCTTTGGTTTGGCTCTCTCTTCTTTTGTTATGAGTGAAGATGGCTTGGCAGTGCATGTAGAGCATGGTCAATAGACAATGACAATTCAAGCACATGGAAATAAAAAAACACGCACACAAATAAGTTATGCACATGTAAAGAATGTGTAAAAAAAAAAAAAAAAAAAAAAAAAAAAAAAAAAAAAAAAAAAAAAAAAAACAAGATAAAAACGTATATGACTGAGATGAGATGGATAAATATTATTTAACTAGATGCACATGTAAGTGATGCGATAAGAAACTCTGAAAACACTGTAATATGTTGTAATAACATTTTTAATTTCAATGCCACATTTGCAGTCTGGGGCTTAAATAACATTATTAAATGAAATATTCAATTAGATTGCTATCACTTAAATCTGACAGGATATACTAATAAGATTTAAACTGATTTAAAATTATTTAGAATACAGTTTTGACTGGGAAAAAAAAGTTCTTTCATACCCTAATTAATCAGACTCATACTGGCATGCAGATTAAAAAAATACGTTGATTACCAAATTCTCAGCATATTTTTTTGCAGTGCTTATAGACTGAAAGATGAAGAAATGCTCTAGATAGGTGGTCAGCCCAACACAAAACGAAGAGAAGTTCTTTTTATTTTTTTTTGACAAAAATATTCAACCAGCTTGCTAAAATCAGTTAGTATTTATATGTAGTAATTTTGTTTTTAATATATATTAAAAACAAAATGTCCACTTGCACCCCAAACTAAGGTTTCTTAGGATACATTTAATATTTTTTTGGAGGTTGACCGAAACTGCTGTATGAAAGGTTGTCTATCTATCTATTGTTTTAGAATTTCCATCAAAGGTCATTTCACAATTTACTTTTTTATTTTGGTACTGACTGCTAAACAAAGCATAACATGACAATTTGTGGCAAATGTGGTAATTAAACCACATGTGGTTTTGTCCTGTACTAAAAACAATTTTTGTCTGAGTATTACAGAGCTGTTGGCCATATTCACAGTACATACAAAGGAAAAGTTGCTTTTCCAAATTAACTTTGTAACTTAATAAGAAAATGGTTATATAAAATAAAGACAGAAAAACAGACAAAGAGATACATCTTCATTCATTCATTATCTCCCGCTTTATCCTCTATTAGGGTCGCGGTGGGGTTCCCCATGCCCATCCAGGGGAGAACGTCTCGGGCGCTGGGCAGATAGACCCAGGACAGGGCGCCAATCCATCGCTGGGTACACACTCACACACTCAAGCACACTCTATATGGGGCAATTTAGAGAACTCAATTAACTTGATCCATGTTTTTGGACTGTGGGAGGAAACCGGAGAACCCGGAGGAAACCCACGCGGACACGGGGAGAACATGGAAACTCCACCCAGATGGGGATTCGAACCGGGAATCCCTAGTGCTGAGAGGCGAACGTGCTAACCACTAAGCCACCGTGCCGCCTCTACAAAGAGATACATCTGTTTTTCGAAACTGCTCAATTGGACAAAGTAAAATACATAAAAGGCTTGGATAGATGATTTTGGTATTTGTGAACAAGAGGCAGAGCCAGGAAAACAGGTAAGATTATGTATTTCATCTGTGGCTTTTCTGCATCAACTGCTAGTGTGTCTGTGCAGGGAAGTTTGGGAGAAAAGAACATCAACCATAGCAAGATAAGAGATGGCAAGAGAATAAAAAAAATCAAAACATGTGACCATTATGGGTCTGTGGTGCCACCAGCCAGCCCAAACACTTAACTTATAAATAAAATCTTAATTTGGGTCTCGCAAATCCTGTCGCAGGCAACACAATTGCTTAGTTGTCAACACATTTACCTCTCAGTACTGGGGATCCAGGTTCGAATCCCGATCTCGGAGGAGTTTCCATGTTCTCCCTGTGTCTGTGCAGATTTTCCAGTTTCCTCCCACAGTCCAATAACACAGATTCAAGGTAAATTGGCTGCTCTAAATTTCCCATATTTAATGTGTGAGTAAATGAGTATATGCCCAGCGTCCAAATAGTTCTTACCTGGATTGGTATGGATTAAGCAGAAGGTAATGGAAATCTTGTCCTCATTGAGTCTGAACAGGTTATATTCAGCAAATATATATTGAGTTTGACTTGTTGTCAGAAGCCAAATTTTATTGTTTTATGCATGTTTTTGTAGTTAAGTTAGGAGGTCTCTTGTTTCTGTAGGGTTCTTGTCATGATTGCTTTTTCAAATTAAAACCTTACTTTTTATGTATTTTTAAGTATATGTATTTTTAAGTACTGATCTACATTCTGCTCAAAAACAATAGAAATGTTGCTAGTATGTTACAGCACTGAAATATTAGATTCCATGGTCTTCTTAGTCACAATATATAAATGTCACTGAACATTTTCATGAGCAAATTAACCTCAAGGAACATTTTTGTCCTAAAGCATGGTGCAACATTCCACCAGGACCCTTCATAACACATGATGACAGCATTCCTAGTAATATCGTATGGAGGCAAACAGTGGTCTTAAATTCAATCCTTATTTTGCACAGTAACATAAGAATCCTTATGTAGTCCAAATTGTGGTAAACAAAAAAAAGGTTAAATGCATACGCACAACCATAGAATATAGATACAGCATTAGCAGCATATCACACATTTGCTCGAATTTGGATCCTCTAGAGTCATAGGGTTCTATGCTCATACTGTATAACACCTACACACATATACACACACTCTGACCATTTACAGATACGTGTTATTATATAATTTTTACAGACAGGAATACATGTGTAAGTCAGAATTACATCATATACATATTAATGTTTTTAGAACTGTTGAACTGTTGATCAAAGTATTAATGTCTGAATTAATATAAATTTACATGTACAAACTAGTTTTTACATTGGTGGGATTTGCAGGTTTAGAAACGTTGGCATCTCTTACACACTCATAAACTTACAGTGCTCTCAGCATACCTACATTCTAGTAATTATTTGCTTACCTTCTTCAGCAGAACTGAGCTGGAGCCAGAGAATGAGCCAAAGAACAACCCTCCACATTTCTGTCAGTCCTGTCCACTCAGAGAGTGATAAGTGGAAAAAGGCATGAGTAAGAGAGGGGATCTGAGAAAAATAGAAAGCCTGAAAGAAAGGGAGAGCAGGGAAATAGAAGGAGGAGTCTGAATGCTCTTTCTATTACTGATTAGAGATCTGGAGTGGGAGGAGATTATGTCCATGATGATTATGACTCAATGGCAAAAAAACAAAAACATGACAAAACGAACTGAAACGTGTTTGGCTGGATTGTAAAAGAGCTGTGGAAACATGCAGGCTGTACATCTCTGGCACTAACACTCTCGGTGCTCCAATCTGCTGTGCAAAGCAAGCCAAGAAAACAACACTGCACTGAGAGACTGTAGTTACATTTATTTATTAAAATTTGGGAGTTTGTCGCTTTGTTCTGGTTTGAAAATGCCCGGAATTACTCAGTTACATTCAGACAGTTGGATTTAGCTTAAGTCATGGTTTACTGCTGTATCTCAAAGTGATGACGATGCCCTCTGCTGCACAACAACTTACACGACCACAGCTTCCAATGCTCTAGAACGAAAGCCTTACATTCTGATTTATTTAGGCTGGCCTTAAAATAATCTTAAACACTCTTCATATTAAATAGTTAACTGGACATAATATTTAACCAGAAATGCATAAAATTGTTAATTACAGTCATTAAATGCAGACAGAACATGCACTTTATATGCAATTTATATACTTTTTAACAGCATACACCCTGTATTTGCTATCACATTTGATGTTCTTAATCATTGACTAATTATGTAATGTAAATGTTTGTACAAGTGCATTCATCAGTTTCGAAGAAATACATAATGACAAATTTAATTAAAAGAAGACACGTTTCCCATAAACTACAACACAACTGCAATGCAATCCTGAAAAAATGCAATAAAAGCAAGACTCAAATGTATTTTAATTTTTTTTAACCCTGTAATTAAATGTACAAAGAAATTTTACAGCTATGTCAGTTTATATTGGAAAGATAAAGGATTTACAATTGAATACCTGAAATGCTTCAAATATATTAAGATATGTTTGCCTTTTTGCAATTTATTTCTTATATTATTACAAAATAATCCATATTATCTGGACATATGCTTTTGCACTCAAAAAATGTTCCAATTGTTTTTAAAAGTTTAAACAGCAAACTACATTAAAACATGAGAATGAAGTAAAGAATATTTAAAAAAAATGTTTTATAGGAAATATTGAAATTTGTAACTTAAGTCTTTGTGTGTAAAAAGTTACAGGATTTATGTTTATTTTGCTCGTAATTTTTTTCATGACACATATAAAAAGTTTGCAAATACCATGACCAAACACCCTGTGAATACCATGAAGATGTGAGAGAAGTATGCACATGTCCCATCTGTGCAAACACAACATCATACCAAGCTTTTGTTTAAGAATTTTCTCCAATATGCCTTTAAATAAAGATTTGCCTGCGAGTCCTGCAATGAAGGCACAAGTTTTTTATAACTCATAACTACTAGCTATTGCCAGCATGGTTATTAAGCTCTCTATTTGTGCTCTTACTTAACTGAAGAGTGCTTTTTCTCATGTCTTGGTTTGGCATAGCAATTGTGTGCTACACAGCTAAACAAAATGGTTCTAGCCCAGCACCAATGAAGTTAAAATAACAACTTTTCCCACAGTAAATAAAAATAAAAATAAATAGAGAATACATAAGGGGAGAAAAGAGATAACAGTATGAATAGTTATCCAAACGGCATTTGGATCCATCATACCACTCGTAACAGTACTTAGATATTCCTGTAATACAATGATCCAAAATATACATTTTTAAAACTACATGATCAACTTTTAAAGCTTCTCCAGTCTGAAACTGGACTGCAGGAACATCTTTAAATGCTTAAAGAAACATTCAAGTTAAGGAACATAAACTGTTAAAGCAATTGAAAGGTTCCCAAAGGTTCCTCCATAGTTCCTTTAATTTCCCTAATTTATCCCAGTAGAGAATTTGTGGAGGGAACTAACTGGGACTAAGATCCCGGGGAGGAAAAGGTTTTTGCTCTTTTTTTGCAAGATTAAACTTATTTATGTAGAATTGATCTTTCTGGGATGTAAGCACTAACATGATTTGACTAGGTTACTGTTAAAAATTAGAACACTGGCAAAACTGGACTTTAAATAGTTTGGATTATTGGGGAGTAATTAAAAGGTATTAAAGAAGTAAAAGAATGTAATTCATTTTATTATGGTTCATATTTTTTTTTTGTTTAGCCTTTTTTACATAGATTGTGTCCCATACATATGGTTTAGATTTTTACACATTTAAGGAAAATATATTTAGTCTTTTTTGAGTTACAGGATAAATCTTTTAGTTTTAGTTGTATTTATTTATGGTTTCTTTATAACATAGATCATATGAGATTCCTGGTCTCACCGCTATGAATAAGATTCAGTTTTTGATGGTTCTTTTATAGTCTTGTCATCAATTTGAAACTTCTCTGAAGATGGGGTAACAGGCAGACCCAAAACTGTCAGACTGACCTCAGTCTGGTTGGACCGGGTGGTGGTAACAGCATTAGCAAATCCACTGGCAATGTCCTCAATGCTACGTCCCTTTGTCTCAGGAACCCAAAAGTAGGTAAAAAGCAAGAAAATCAAGAGGAGAACGAAGAAAATAATGAAGACGTATGGTCCACACAGACTCTAAAAAAAGATCAGAGGTGTCTGTAAGATTCAATGATCTGTAGATTAAAAATAATAATAATAATAATAATAATAATAATAATAATAATAATAATAATATATATATATATATATATATATATATATATATATATATATATATATATATATATATATATATATATTATATATATATATATATATATATTTATATATATTTTTTTTTTTATTTTTTTTTTTTTTTTTTTTTTTAATATCTTTTTTTTCTTTTTAGCAGGTCTTTTTTAGACCTTTTACACATACATGCTGTATGTGGTTCTTAACATGATAAATGGTTTACTGTAAGGAACAGATATATGTAATAATAATACCACATTTATGCACTTTTTTTTTTAACAATTTCACATTCAAGATCTTATTACTTAAATTAATAAAACTCTTAAACTGTATGTCATGTTGACTGGTAAATCACCACAATCACATTGACTTTCAGTATGAAATTAGCTTCTATTCATCTTTAATTCTGTGATCAAGAATCTTACAACTGTATCCAATGCTGCATTAGATTTGTTCTGATTTGCTAATCAAGATGACATTACCAAACTAGATATCCAATAATTTGAGTGTTTACCTTTAAAGGTTATGAACTTTTGAAACTAAGACAGAAGGCCACTTAAGTTCGAAGATGAAAAGGAAGAATTCTGATTTAATAATTATTTTTAATAATAATACTAATACTAATAATACTACTAATAATAATAATAATAATAATAATAATAATAATTATTATTATTATTATTATTATTATTATTATTATTATTATTATTTCAAAAAATTATTACACTTAATCTTTGTAAGGAATTACAGTATTTTATATGTACAAAAGTATTGAGACACCAACACACCTACAAAAACTTTTATGACACCCTAATCTAAGGAGGTACACTTCTCTGGGAATGATTTTCAAAGTTTTAAAGTGTGTCTGATTTGTTCGAAAAAACATTTGTAAAGACAGAAACTAATGTCAGATAACCTGGCTCACAATCTCTGTTATAGTTTATTTCCAACGTGTTTAGTGGGGTTCATATTAGGGATCTGTGTGGTTCATTCAACTTCCACACCAAACTGATTCAATCTTAATAGACCTTGCTTTCTTCTGGGGCACAATCATGCTGGAACAGAGAAGGACCCTTCCCAAATTCCCAACAAAGTGAAAATAAATTAGGTAATTGGTTGTTCTTACCATCAGGCTTGGAAAACTCTGACCCACCAGGAAGTTAGCAGTCCAGTTAAAGAGGCCGCACACAGCGACAGCAGAAGGCCTTGCACCTTGGGTAAACAGCTCTGTTGCTATGAACCACGGAATAGGACCAGGACCAATCTCAAAACTGGCCACAAATCCAAAAACAGCTATTATTGCAACATAACTGAAGGACTCTCTCTGACAAACAAAAAACAAAGCAATTAGATGAATGTTTACAAGATTTAAAGACATAAAAATAATGTTTTTTAAATTGTATAACAATGTAGCACAAACCTGTGCCATTGGTTTTATGTCTCCAGTGCAGTTCCCATTCATCACCAAAGTTGCACAAGGATTCTCTTCTGGTGGAGCACAAGGGTCCTTAACATGGTCAAATAAGACATATGCAAGCATTATTAACCTTTGTTATAGGGTTGATTTAACTCCATTGCCTCACAACAGAAAGGACCAGAGTTTTATTTCCAGGGAGACTATACAGGTTCTGTGTGAAGTTTGAATGTTCTTCCTCCCTCAAATTAAAAACTAAAATATTCAGGTTAACAATGGATACAAGGTGAACACAGGGTTAATCACAACATCCCTGGAGCAATGAGGGTTAAGGGTCTTGCTCAAGGACCAACATTGATAACTTCAGTGGAGCTGGGATTTGAACCGCCAACCTTCAGATTGATAGCCCAACACCCTAACCACTGAGCTTCTGCGCCCTACTTTATTGTTTGTATGAATTTTATGTCTGTCACGTGCTGCACTACAAGCCCATCCAAGATATATATTCTTGTCTCACATGTCCGGGGGTAAGCTAATGCACTTGTGACCACAAAGTAAATACATGGAATTAATATTCAGAAATAACTCTTGCACAAAATAAAATAGATAAAAACTGCAACATCTAAAGCTGTTAATGGTTTTACCAATAAATTGAGCTGGGGAAAATCAGCAAGGGTTCAGAAAACTTCTAAAAACCGAGGCCATCATTTTGCTATTGCAATGAACCAAACATGAAATGTAAATAATAATCTGCATTTTCCCCACAATACTTATAATAAAAATACAAAAATACTGACAGATACAGTGGGTTGCAAAAGTATTCATACCCCTTGAACTTTTCCATATTTTGTCACATTACAACCACAAACATAAATATATTTCACTGGAATTTAATGTGAAAGACCAACACAAAGTGGTATACAATTGTGAAGTGGAAGGAAAATTATACATGAATCAACATTTTTTTTACAAATAAAAAACTGAAAAGTGCGACGTGCAAAAGTATTCAGCCCCCCTGAGTCAATACTTTGTGGAGCCACCTTTTGCTGCAATTACAGCTGCAAGTCTTTTAGGGTATGTCTCCACCAGCTTTGCACATCTAGTGACTGAAATTCTTGCCCATTCCTCCTTGCAAAACAGCTCAAGCTCAATCAGATTGGATGGAGAGCGTTTGTGAACAGCAGTTTTGAGATCTTGCCACAAATTCTCAGTTGGGTTTAGGTCTGGACTTTGACTGGGCCATTCTAACACATGAATATTCTTTTTTTTAAACCACTCCATTGTAGCTCTGGCTTTATATTTAGGGTCGTTGTCCTGCTGGAAGGTGAACCTCCGCCCCAGTCTCAAATCTTTTGCTGACTCCAACAGGTTTTCTTCCAAGATTGCCCTGTATTTGGCTCCATCCATCTTCCCATCAACTTTGACCAACTTCCCGGTCCCTGCTGAAGAGAAGCACCCCCAGAGCATGATGCTGCCACCACCATATTTGACAGTGGGGATGGTGTTTTCAGAGTGATGTGCAGTGTTATTTCTCCGCCACACATAGCGTTTTGCATTGTGGCCAAAAAGTTCAATTTTGGTCTCGTCTGACCAAAGCACCTTCTTCCACATGTTTGCTGTGTCCTCAACATGGCTTCTGGCAAACTGCAAACGGGACTTCTTATGGTTTTCTTTTAACAATGGCTTTCTCCTTGCCACTCTTCCATAAAGACCACATTTGTGTAGTGCACGACTAATTGTTGTCCTGTGGACAGTTTCCCCCACCTGAGCTGTGGCTCTCTGCATTTCATCCAGAGTCACCATGGGCCTCTTGGCTGCCTCTCTGATCAGTGATCTCCTTGTTCGGCCTGTAAGTTTAGGTGGACGGCCTTGTCTTGGCAGGTTTACTGTGGTGCCATACTCTTTCCATTTCCGGATGATGGATTGAACAGTGCTCCGTGAGATGTTCAAAGCTTTGGAAATCTTTTTATAACCTAAGCCTGCTTTAAACTTCTCCAAAACCATATTCCTAACCTGTCTGGTGTGTTCTTTGGACTTCATGATGCTGTTTGCTCCCCAATATTCTCTTAACCAACATCTGAGGCCGTCACAGAGCAGCTGTATTTGTACTGAGATTAGATTACACACAGGTGGACCCTTTTGAGTCATTAGCACTCATCAGGCAACTTCTGAATGCAATTGGTTGCACTCAGGGAAAAGGGGGCTGAATACTTTTGCACTTCGCACTTTTCAGTTTTTTATTTGTAAAAAAAATGTTGATTCATGTATAATTTTCCTTCCACTTCACAATTGTATACCACTTTGTGTTGGTCTTTCACATTAAATTCCAGTGAAATATATTTATGTTTGTGGTTGTAATGTGACAAAATATGGAAAAGTTCAAGGGGTATGAATACTTTTGCAACCCACTGTATAAAATACTCTATTAAAAATCTATTTGCTTTATTTTTGCTCATTGATTTGTTCTTGGGACAATAAAACCCTTTTACATTTATCAATTTTGGGTTTGATCCTTTTTTGCCCAAGTGTAATGATTGTAGTAGCTGTAAATGAAACTTACTTGCAAAAGCTTGAGAAAAATGGTAATGATGAGAGCGCAGAAAGCCATTCCACCCAGTCCAATAATCTGTAAAGTTCTTCGCCCTGCTCGTTCTACTAAAAAGAGCTAAAGAGAAATGGAGGAGAAAGCAGTTTATGTATTTTAATGAATTTTATTTTTAAAAATGATGAACAATGTATGAGCTAACAATATTATACTCACAGAGATCACTGTGAAGACAGTGTTTACCACACCTACACCGATTGTGACTCCTTCATTTTTAAATATTTTTGTAGAATAGTAAATTACCTAAAGACAAAATTAACACCATTTAAATTTAAGTTTAAGATATGTTCATTATAGATATTTAAAAAGGTACATGGAAGTATATACAAAACAATAATAATAACAACACAAATAATAATTATTTATTGTTATTAATATTTAAGTAAACATATTTGTTTTCATGAACATTGATTTGAGATAAAATTATAACTATAATTTTTTAACTGGGGTTAAAACATATAATGTTTATGTAAAATAAGTTATCATGCAAAATCTTACATGTGTCATTAGCAGCTGTACGTTTCAATTCCATTAAACTGTTAATTTTAGCAAATAAATAATAACTGCTTTAGAATTTGATTAGGAAACAAATATTTAATCAATAAAATTTTAATAAAATTAATAAATTGTTAATATGAATGGGTGGCACGGTGGCTTAGTGGTTAGCACGTTTGCCTTTCAGCGCTAGGGATTCCCGGTTCGAATCCCCATCTGGGTGGAGTTTCCATGTTCTCCCCGTGTCTGCGTGGGTTTCCTCTGGGTTCTCCGGTTTCCTCCCAAAAACATGGATCAAGCCAATTGAGTTCTCCAAATTGCCCCATATAGAGTGTGTATGTGTGCGTGTCTGTGTGAGTGAGTGTGTGCCCAGCGATAGATTGGCGCCCTGTCCTGGGTGTATCTGCCCAGCGCCCAAAACTTTCTCCCCTGGATGGGCATGGGGAACCCCATCACGACCCTAATATAGGATAAAGTGGAAGATAATGGATGAATAGTAAATATAAACGCTTACCGCATTAATTCCAGAAAATTGCTGAGAGATGTTCATGACAATAGCGATGATCAGAGGCTGCCGGTAAACAGGGTTACGGAAAAGTTCAAGAAAGGACACCTTTTTTTCCTGGGTCATCTTCATGGCTTCCTCCCGCATCTCCTGAATACTGTCCTCAACGTCATCACAACCAAAAAGACGCACCAGTACTATTACACATAAGAAACAATGATGAAGTGCTAGCATCTGGTTATAAAATTATTAACACCAAAATTATAAAGTCCCAGTTACTGAACATGAATAAACTTAAAAGTAAAAGTAAAACTCACTATATAGACACCTACTGATTGTACCTAGAAGAGCTTTTGTGACATTACATTTTATAGGCTTTAAAAGGTTTATAACATCTCATTTTAGGTTGATTCCACTTTTAGAACTACAATAGCTTCTATAAAGGCTTTTAATAAGATTGCAGATTTGTTGCTCATTGCACAGGTTGATCTGGCTCTCAATCTCCATTCTATTTCATCCTTTCACCCAAGGTGTTTGGTTTGTGATGATGTTGGTTTCTGTGTCAGCTAATAAAGTTCTTTTAAGCAAACTCACCCAATTATGAAAATGTACAGACATAGAATTCAAAATGAAATTGGCATGACTTGGTGCTTGATTTCATACCCCTGTGGGTATGAAACTAGATAAATCAGTAATTTAGATGCATGTCAAACATTTTTATAGTATTAATAAAACTATATAAAAAATTAATAATAATAATAATTATTATTATTTTATATTTTAAATAATAATAATTTGTAATGACTGATACATTTTAGACTGGTTCTCAAAACAGCTGACAAACCCATTTTATTCTGAACTCACTTTATTCTGTTTTTTTTAACAAATCACAAGTAAAATGTAATCACAAGTTAAAGTTCTACAGAAAATGTTCCGCATATGCTGTCATATTGTTGTGTTGTCCACATAAAACCTTCGAGGTGCATCTTAATTGTAATCAATCACATAATTATTGCCTTAAGACTTATCATTAACCCACCATTGCCATCAATTAATTAGTTGCTTACCCTAAATGTAAAGATGTACTTATTTTTAAGTAACATTATTACTTTTACCTTTGCGGGCCTTATCCTCCTTTTGCAGGTTGATCAGTAGGTATCTGGGGCTCTCAGAGCAGAACAGCAGCATTATGCTTTGCAGAACTGCAGGAAGCACAGTCAGTCCAAACAACACTGGCCACAGAGATTCAGAACCTAGCAGGGTTTCCAAACCTAAGACCTACCATAAAAGTATAGCAAGACATAAAAATTACATTTCTCACAAGTACATGAAAAGTAGCACCATGTGATAATTTAAAGCCATTGCATAAAAGCTACATCTATTTACCAATTGTATATTTATAACTTGAATTGAATATATATAATTTTTTTTTTATTAATTTTTAAATTTTAATTCATTTAATTTAAATTAAAAAAAATAATTCATTCATTCATTCATTATCTTCCGCTTTATCCTATATTAGGGTCGTGGTGGGGTTCCCCATGCCCATCCAGGGCAGAACGTTTCAGGCGCTGGGTAGATACACCCAGGACAGGGCGCCAATCCATCGCTGGGCACACACTCACTCACACAGACACACACGCATACACACTCTATATGGGGGAATTTGGAGAACTCAATTGACTTGATCCATGTTTTTGGACTGTGGGAGGAAACAGGAGAACCCAGAGGAAACCCACGCAGACACGGGGAGAACATGGAAACTCCACCCAGATGGGGATTCGAACCGGGAATCCCTAGTGCTGAGAGGAGAACGTGCTAACCGCTAAGCCCCCTGCCGCTTATTTTTATTTATTTATTTATTTATTTATTTTTAGGTTTAGGTCTGTCTTTTAGCATTTTGGAAGTTTACACTATTCATAAAGTGATAACATGATAAGTGTAATTTTAATGTAAATGTCATCCCCACCACTACCACCCAAACATCATCTTAGGTCCACATACCAGCCTCTACATGTAAGCATATATTACCTGAGCCACAAGGATGCCAATAACAGTGCCTAACTGATGAAGGGTCCCAAAAGCTCCACGAAATGCAGTTGGTGCCAGTTCTCCTATATACATGGGTGTCAAGCCTGTACAGAAGCCGGAGAAGAGTCCAATGACCAGCCGGCCAAGAATCACCATTTCATATGAGTGTGCCACGCTGGACAGTCCCATCAGCCCTCCACCGGTCACAGCCAGTATGTTGCACCAAAGCATTGACCTGCGTCTGCATGTGTAAGTGGGACAGGTAAGATTGTATAAATTTCTCAAACTATTAATGATTGAGTAATAAACATAGATGTGTTTCATTTTAATAATATACTTTTTGTTCTATTGTTTAAACATAACTAATTTGAATGTCAAAAATTAAGTTGAGCTTTGTTAGTAAAATAGTTTTTTTCTACTACTTTAAATCCATTAAAAAATATATATTCATTCATTCATTCATTATCTCCCGCTTTATCCTCTATTAGGGTCGCGGTGGGGTTCCCCATGCCTATCCAGGGGAGAACGTCTCGGGCTCTGGGCAGATACAACCAGGACAGGGCGCCAATCCATCGCTGGGCACACACTCACTCACGCAGACACACTCTATATGGGGCAATTTTGAGAATTCAATTGACTTCAATTGATCCATGTTTTTGGACTGTGGGAGGAAACCGGAGAACCCGGAGGAAACCCACGCAGACACGGGGAGAACATGGAAACTCCTCCCAGATGGGGATTCGAACCTGGAATCCCTAGTGCTGCGAGGCGAACGTGCTAACCACTAAGCCACCGTGCCGCCCACTAAAACAATATATATCACTCTTTCAAATCATCCTATATTTATTTCTGAGGCATATACAGTACTTTTTGTGTTATTCATTGTTTACTGCATTCTAATACTCCTGCCTTGTATGCAACCTAACTACCCATGATTTATTATGTCTGATTTCATTGGAACCTCTTGTGATTCTGACAGTGAAAACCAGGTAAACCCTCAATCCATCACGACCTGACCTTCCAAATTGATGGCTTCACAATCTCTAAACTGCCCGTTCTTGCAGATTCCTTCTTTACAACATCAGGAAGATCAGACCTTTCTTGACTGAACATGCTACCCAGCTGTTAGTGCAAGCCCTCCCACAGTCCAAAAACATGGATCAAGTCAATTGAATTCTCAAAATTGTCCCATATAGAGTGTGTCTGTGTGAGTGAGTGTGTGCCCAGCGATAGATTGGCGCCTGTCCTGGGTCTATCTGCCCAGCGCCCGAGATGTTCTCCCCTGGATGGGCATGGGGAACCCCACCGCGAACCTAATAGAGGATAAAAGCGTGAGATAATGAATGAATAAATATATGTTTTTTCAGTAGCTCACCTTCCAAACCTGTTGACAGGTGCGCCTACACAGACAGCACCAATCATTCCACCAACACTGAATATGGCCACAGCAAAACTCCAGAGGTTTGTAACAGTGCAATCATCCATTGGTTTTCCATATCGGTGTTGAAAAGCATTCTTAAAAAAGGTCTGCACATTCTTCTCATCACCAAAGAAACAAGTATAAAAATATACATTAAGCTTTTAAAAACATCATACACACTATAAAAACAGGGATCCTGTGGAATTATAAACCTAAATATATGATTTTATTACATTACAACAACATAACTTCTGACGAGTTATTTTACAGCATGGGTTTTAATGGGTCACTTTTTTAAATATTCATTGTTTTAAATAATGATGAACTTCAATGATGAATGAAGGTGTGAGGCAAAAGTGTTTAAAAAGTCATTTTGTTATCCAGCTATTATCAGGCGGGCAGACAAATGAAGAGAGAGAGACAGACAGACATTCATCTACTGATGATCTTCTACTTAAACCTCTACTAGGGTCGTGGGTGGAGGTTCCTCCATGCCCATGCAGAGGGATAACATTTTGGGCGCTGGGCAGATACACCTAGGCTAGGGCTCCAATCTATCGTTGGGCACATACTCACAGACACATGCACGCACACTATATAGAGGCAAGTTTCTGGAGGAAACCCACATAGACATTACGAGAACAGAACGAGAAGTCACTGTGCCATCCCAGACAGACATATACATATATACTATTTATTTTAGTTATTTTGATCAAATTAACATATTTTGTAAAAAAATCTAATCAAAAGATGGTAAAAGTCATCATATGAATTGTTTGTTCTTAATAATTCTCCACACATATTTAATAAGCATGGAAGGGCTTAGTAGCTCAGTGGTAAGGCGTTGGGCTATCATTCTGAAGGTTGGCGGTTCAAATCCCAGGTCCACTGAAGTTACCAGTGTGGGTCCTTGAGCAAGGCCCTTAACCCTCATTGCTTCAGGGATGCTGTGGTTAACCCTGTGTACACCTTGTAAGTCGCTTTGGATAAAAGCGTCTGATAAGTGACCAAATATATAAGCAAAAGAACTGAAGTGCAGCAGGTCAGTGAATCAGAAATATTTTGTATCCATAAAACCATCCTGTTGTAGCAAATGCATAGAATTACTGCACTATCCTGCAAAAACAAAAATCTTTCCATGACATCCCTTTGATTTTTTGAAAAGAGAACTTTTTGGATTATAGTGGTGTGCATGTGTAAAATTTGATATTTTTATTTTTTTTTTTTTGCATAATGAAATGGACCTGCACTGTGCAACATGTTGCTTAATGTTTTGAGGGATAAAGGTCACACAGTGGATGGTGACTTTTTTACAATCTTGCATTAATAAATTCTTTGACAATTATTTAACATTTGGCACAAAGTGATGGGTTATGTTCTTGATCATTGTTTTATTTTAAAAAATTTTCAAAGGTTAAGGAAATTTATAATGTTGCTTTGTCCCATGTACCATGTAACAATGTAGTGTTTGTATCTTCATACCTTATATGGGGCATTAATGACTCCTATGTTGTAGCCAAACTGCAAAGAGCCAATGACTGCAGTGGACACACAGAAGAGCAAATGAAAAGTTATCTGGTATCTCTGCAAAGAAATAATCAGTAGGCATTAAGAAATGAGAACATAAAAGGATGGCATCTGTTTAAAATAAAAAACTATGTACATATGAAACAAATATTACAAGAGTGTAGATAAAAGTGTGGATATAAGATCAAACCTGACATGCCATGTTGTCTTAACTAACATCTAAATTTAATGCTGGGACCCCAAATAACATCTTAAACCCTAAGTTCATAAGTTATCCTAACTTCATGAATGCTAAAAACAGGAATTGGAGAAGTCATCTGTGGTTTATTGGCCAATAAATGTGACACTGATGCAAGGGTTAAAAATTTTCTAATTTATTTTTCTTTTAAGATTTTTTAGATTAAAAATTAAATACATAAATAGCAAATGAAAAAAGTCCTTTTGAATGTATGCATATCATTAACTATTAGCATTAACTCGTAGAAGTAGAAGAAATGAATGGTCATTTTGGTTTTAATCTTTGTAAAATTGGGAAGCATTTAGTTAAAGTTTTGCAAGAAGCCAGTATAATAATGATGAAATACTGTACATTTTAACATATGTGGTTATGAAAAGTAGTGATGGTAACACAGTGGATATAGCAAGTATATTTATTCTTTATTTAGTTTTCATAATACATGTTTATAGAGGTGTGTTGTAGCATTAACAAAGCATTTTTAAGGACCTTAGAAAAAAGTTGTTGATGCTCAACATGAAAAGAGTGTTTACTCCACTAATCCAGTCAGACCATCATTACCCTCTTAGGGTGTGGCTAACCAACAAATTTCAAGCCAAGAAAGTTGCAATAGTCTGTAAGGTCACAAATAATCTCACATTTTCATTTAATCTCTCACATTGGCTAATGTCAATGTTCATGAGTCCACCAGCAGAGCAATACTGTACAACAAAGGTTGCATGGCAGAGTTGCAAGAAGTGCAATATAAAAACATTCCATCTGAATAATTAGAAAAAAAATATAGAAAATATTGTCATCTTACGTCAATTCATTTGAGGTTTGAATTTGGGGTATTGACTGTGTAAAAAAACTAAGTCGGCTTAGTTTTTCTTTGCTGTGTGGGTTTACTCCCACAAATCAAAACCAAAAAATTCAAGTAAATTGTAGGTAATTACTTGCAAATAAGCAAAACAATGTCCACAATGATCATGGAGTAGGCTCTAGCACTGTCTGCGACACTGATTAGGTGAGAAAATCAATAAAATCATTGGCAATTGAAACAAAGTTAGATCTTCAGGGAAATTTTCTACAATTGCAGACTGTAGTCCCCTGTATTGTTTTCTAATAATCATGAACCCCCAGAGGACTATCACTGAGCATTTTAGCAATGCAGTGATACTGATAGTGTTGTTTAAGTATGTGTTAAGCTGGTATGACTGGATCAGAAACAGTACGTCCAAAATGTCCAGCTACCAACATGTTGGTTTTAACTAACACAAACTGTGTAGCAACTGATTGCATACTGTCACTGATTTTTACATCTTTCAAGTGAAGCCATAAGGTAGATGTTATTTAGATATTAGATGTTATTTTACTCAGTGATCACAATAACTCATACCAGTAAAACACACTAACCCCCCATAATTAAACAGATTGTTATGTCATTTGAGAGGCTTGTTTTCTGTAAACCTGTGCTGTTAAAAGTATAAAAGTATGAACATACTTACACAAAACAATTAAGATTTACCATCTTATTTGGGATTAACACATAATGTATTGCTTTGGGTGTTGAAACCTAACCACATCAATGCAGGCGGTTGTAATGTTAGGAAACAGGGAGTTTCTGATCTTGCTTCATTTGAAGATGTGCTATAAAATTCATTAGGCAACTATTCACTGTACATAAGTAAAATAATTTTCTTTATTATAAATTAAAAATGGAATACATTCCTTATGGCCAACAGATCATAGAAATATTGCAGCTGTTGTAATATTTAAACAGGACAAGAGGGAACAAGAGAAGCAAAAATATATTTTTACTTTTTAAATTATTTAAAACATAATTCGGGAAAAACAAATCGAATTCCAACTGACTACATCACCGTTACACAATGACTAAACAAGTGATGTAGTATGGTCGAAAGGATTTCATTGTGAAAAGGGGAAGCCTGGTATATTCTGAATTAACAGGTAATTTTCCAATAGTGTAAGTTCTAAAAGTGCAATTACATCGTTTTTTTTTAATCAGTGCAAATGGAAGAAAAGAGCGGGAGAGAGAGAGAGAGAGAGAGACATAAAGACAGAGTCTGGAAGCACTCACCTTTGCGTCTCCCATCCTCTTTAAAGATCCTTTATGTGAAGCACTTACAGTGCACTTTCCTATTAGCCGATACACGGTCTCATTTGCGGTGTGTGCGCTTTGAAAGCGGGTGGGTTTTAATAACTGGACAGTAAGGTGGTGAAGTCACAGCTCAATAGCTATTTGTGAGCGAGAAGTTGAAAGCTTGTAAAGTCATTTCCGCATCGGATGTCTGTGTAAAGCTTTACCGCAAGATAAATGTTTCATATTTAGATACATTCACTTTACAGAATAAAGGTTTTAACCCGCAGAACTGTTTGTTTAGAAGCGAAATTCTAAAGTTATAAACAAAACATTTTCTCGAATTGAAAATATCATTGTTCCTGTCAAAAACATGGTGACTTGAAACAGTTTTGTACAGGTTTTGAATAATAGTAAATCATGCTGGGTTTAGGAAACCATAGTCCGGGGCGTACACTGAATATGCACCATTTAGCACCATTGACAAAGTTAAAACAACGTGCTACTTAATAAATTTACTGTTGTTATTGTAAGCATCCCAGCTAATACTAAGTCATTCCAAGTGCAGGTTATTTTCTTGTTTTTCATTTTTTAAAAATGTTTTAAATTTGATTAAGGATTAAGCGGAGGATAATAATTGAATGTTTCTTTTAATAGTCAACCAGAATTTTAAAGTTGTTTCTCGTCTGTTGTTCTGCAAATTTCTCTCTATATTTTATGTATTAAAACTTCATGATAAAATGTTTGTGCATTCAGAATTTTTCACATAAACTATGCGTAACAAAGATCTGAAACATTTAATTTAATTAGATCCAGAAAATTTTACTGATCCCCAATGAGGAATTTCAGTTAAAGTAGCAAAAAAAAAAAAAAAAAAAAAAAAAAAAACATTTATCATTGACTACCTCTTTTACTGACAAATTAATTTAAACCCCTCAACCTTTCAATAATACAGCTTGTGAACAATAATTCCACGCTGTTTTTAATTCTAAACAAAAACCTATTTTAAAAGGAGCACTTATGTAAGGATTGTGCAGTTAAAAATAAATGTGGTATTTTATGTGGTGAACTCATGGCATTTTGATTCAATTTAAGCATTAAAGCAAGCATGTAGTTTCATCACAAGATCAAAAATCTTTATTATAAGATTGTTTATAATATTCATATATTTATTAATATATTAATATAAAATCATTTGGCAAGTCTAAACAGTTGTACTATCAGAATTATGCACTTCTATTCTTGTAATATTGTAAAACTAAGAAATTGAAATTCTTTCATGATGTGGAAAAATAAATGTGTGCCTTTTAAACCCATTGCAAGAGCACTATAATAATCTTCATTAATTTCAAAAGCCTCAAAATGCAAGGAGTTTATGTTGTTACTAGAAGTAGAATGTCTGATCATATGAGATCAGTTTTATCAAACATCTACAGGCTTCGGATTAAAATAAAATTACAAATCTCTACGACAAATAATAAACTAGTTAAGCCTACAAAGTGTAGACTTCGCTGTAAAATAATTAGTCACTGATGGGAGAAAAAAAACAATTTTCATAGGGTTCTACTGTTGAGATAACCTTCCTTAGGTTGAAATTTAGGCACATTTAAAATCTTTTATTTAAAGTATCAATTACATTAAAACTAGTTTATTTGTACTTTTGATTGAGATCTGTTAAACCGAGCTTTTGCATGTAGCTCTTTATCTAAATCCAATAATTTTTTTGTATTTGGTTCTTGTGATAATCGAGGGTTAATACAACTGAATTATACTACCGGTACTTCGACTAACAAAACAGCTTCTCTTTTTTTATACATTTAACAATGAGATTTTAAGAAAAAAAATCTCCTTTGATGATTTGACTTGAAGTTTTTATCAACTGCTAACATGTTTGAAACCTCCTGAACTCTTGAGTTTTCATCATGCTAATGTTTTCTCCCACACTGCAGCCCACTCAGTACCACTGAACGCACCAGACTTTGCGTGTAGGTTAAACAACAATGTGATAATTATAGTGAGCAATGTAGTCATGTGCAGAGTTGTGGGATATGATCAGAGATTATGCTTTGTACTAAAACAGAACTCCTTTCTAATCTGAACATTACACAGAGTAACACAATTCTTTCTTTAAAACGAGAAAATTTATTTGATAAAATCAGTGAATGTTTCTTTATACGCCTACAATTTTTCTTTAATTCAATGTTTATATTTTTACTGATCCCAAAAGACTGAACACTCCTCACTTTTTTTTGGCTAAGTCATTTGAAAAAAATAGTGTCATTAGAATATTTGGACATACTCTGTCAATAAATAAATAAAAACTAATAAATAACCATAGCCAATGAAAAAATGTTTTGCTTAATTCTTGTAGTTTGGAGCCATTCTTGGGTCACCTTAAAAGTGTGTGTTGCAGTTTAGGACAAGGGACTGCAATGATGCTTACAAAAGCTAGTCATTCGATGCTAAATTAAAAAAACAAATCCATTCAGTTTCATTATCCTGTTGTAGAAGATCATTCGTGTATCACCTTTGTCTTTTTCAAAATGTTATAATTGATCTTGAATCTCCTAGTGCTTATTTCTTATCTGTGCAAAAAGAATAATACCAAAGGAGACAACAACCCTAAGACATGCATCAAGATAGGTGATGTTGCATTTACTTTTTTTTTTCATCCAGGCAGGTGCAGGATTTACACACACTTGTACAGAAAAGAGATGTCAATCAGGAACCTGGGTATCCCAGAAATCTTAATTTTGTGGCAAATATTACGTACTGATATTATAGTTCTAGGTGACTTTCAGAACACTAATTTTTAATGAGCTGACTTTGGTGGATCTCCAGAAAACTGTACAAACCCAACTCACTTCTGGTGAATATTAAGAAATTCACCACTACAAATAAAATATCCATACATAAGAGATGTTTATGACTGTGATTTACAGCAGAGGGCATACAATAATCAGTCACATTTAAGGTCTCAACACAAAACAATAGGACATGAAATTACATAAGAGACAAAAGCATTTATACTTCACCATGATTTGCATCATCTTTTCAGTGATTAGTCTGATACCAAATCAAACATCGTCAATTAGTAGCACTACTGCTCAAATACAATGTGATAGATCCTAGACAGAAAACGTTAAAGCTACAGGTCAATGACCAGAAGGAAAGTTTCATATCTGAAATATTATTGTTGCCATGTTGTGTTTTATGTACTTTGACTTTTAACATAACACTTTTACTGATGAAAGTTATCTTTAAAAAAAATGATAAGCAGAAGCATCTGCAATATAATGAACATTGTGCATCTTTATTATGTAACCGCTGTAGAACATGAGGGAGCAGCATAGCATAGAGGTGTTCTGTTCACATTGCTCTTCATGTCATTTAACAGATGTAACATTAATCTGAAATCATTGAGAAAAGATCAAGTGTCCATGCGATGATTAAATCTTTCCAGGGAAATTTCCATCCTGAACCTGTCCATCCCACTTCTCCACCTGCAGAAAGTGAAATAAAGTCTCAAACTACACTCAGCCTGGCCAAAAAAAGGGTCACAGACTAATATTTAGTTGGACTGACTTTAGCTTTGATTATTATTATCCAATTATTAATTTTAAACAATAGCATCTCTTTTTTGAAGACTGGTGCATCGCATAAAGTGTTCTCAATGGTTCAAGTCTGGACTCTGTTGTGACCAGCCAAGACCAGCTTACACACAGAGATATTTGAGCTCCATATTTAACGCATTCATACAGTGAAACACACACAAAGAGAAGTGAGCACACATATCCAAAACGATGGGCAGCACTGTATAAGACACCAGGGAGCAATTGGGATTAGGTGCCTTGACCTATAATATCTCATGCTTCATCAAACAATCTCACTTTTTGCAATTATGAAACAGATTAACATGTTCTCAATGACCACAGGATGTGTCTTTTCACATGGTGGTTTAACAACTGTAAAACTACTCACTCTATCATTCATGGTTCAATAACTTGTTTTCAGCAGAAACAATCACCCATATAATTGGTTAAATCCAGGTGGTGACTTTTCTGGCCATGCAGTGCATGAGGTTACCAAGTCAATTTTCCTGTTATGAAAGTGATTTACATTACATTTGATCCCTTGAAATCTTTTATTAGATTTATTCACTGGAACAAACCTAAAATATGTAATGTATAAATGTATTTTGTTCTCTGTAATATCATCTTACCCAGCTGATCGGACACAGGCTCTTATAGACTTTCTGGTACCAATCACAGGGAGATGTTTCCTGTCCTTTAGCTGACAGAGCTTTATTACATCTGTGAAAATCTGATAAACAAAATAAGCAATAATTCCATATTTATCCAGCATACATTAGTTAACGTAAAAAACAAAAACTGTAACTTATACGATTAAAGATCAAGGTTGGTGTTTAAACATCAGTATAATCATGTACGCTTATGATCAAACCAATGGAAACTCTGGGACATCCAAACGATTCTCAATGGGGTTCGAGAGTGGACTCTGTGGTGACCAATGCATGTGTGAAAGTTATGTCTCGTGCCCCCTAAAACACTCTTTTATAATTTGACCTTCGGATTGCAGATTAGCATCTTTTCCACACCCACAGGATGTGTCTTTCACCGATCTGAAGTGTTGTCATTTTAAGAAATTTTATAAAAGTTAAATAAGAGTAAAAAAAAATAGAACCAAATGAACTAAAATATTACAAACTTCAAATATGTGACACTAAGAGACACCAGCTGAGATTTACTAAAAATAAATACATTTTCAGTGAACTATGGTGGTGTCTCAATATAAAACACTTACCAAGGTAGTTTTGGAAACAGTTTCTTGTCTGGTTTGTGTTCGGAAAACGAGCATCAAAAGGAGCAGTTTTGTAATTCTTGATCTTTTCTTCAATCACCTCAGCCATCTTTGACCAAAACTCGCAAGACAGTCAAAAACTGCAAGTACAGGTATATAAATGCACACAAGACCAAGTGCAATATTAAAAAGCACACTTTCTTTAAGGTGTATAATTCTGTAATCTTTGTCACTGTTGCACTTTTATTTGGATTTTAGCACTGGGAGAATTTTGAGCACCCAGTTTGAAGTATTTACATAACAGTTCAGTGTAGACACAAGGAAGGAAAATGGAACATTTTGCTGCGATAGACTTTAATAGTAGCCTCTTTGTTCTCATCAATGAATTGTGGATAATTTCTACCCATAAGAGCTTCCAAATTAATTTATTAGCTGCTGCATATGGGCACATAATGGTATGAAGATAAATATTTGTATTTCTCATCATTAATAATTCAATTCGCAAAACCCCTGGGTATTACTCAAGAAAGGGTATTGAAAAAGAGACTCTGTAAATGGCTAACAATGAAATCATAGAAAAATAACAGAAATACATTTCATATTGTAAGTTTTACATTTCAGTGCCTTTATACAGTGGTTAGCAGTGAAAGGGAAAAGTTTTTTTTATTTATTTTGCCATCAGCCAGTGGACAAAAACCGTAACAATTGAAAATTAATTTTTATGATTATGAATAAGAATCAAGTCATTTTGCAGAACAGCTTGTACTCTTCTGGGAAAGCATTCTACAAAACTTGAGTGCGTGTGTGAATTTTCCCCCATAATCATAAAAAAAGCATGTGTGTGGTCTGACAATGATTTAAAACCAAAAGGACTTTGTTTTACTTCAACAAGTTTGATGATGAAGCCTGGCTCTCAATCTGTCTTTGTAGTTACTCAGTTAATCGCAAAAGGATTGAATGGGGTCCAGGTCAGGGTTCTGTGTGGGTCACTCGAGTTTTCTAGAGTGAAACCCATCCACCCATTCCTTTATTTAATTCTTATATTATGCACTGAAGCACTAGACATCTCGTAACGTTGGAAACATACAATATTTAAGTAGATTGAAATGCGCTTGTAATTATACAGGTCCATAGACTTCACAACAGACCAAAATGTAACGACAAAGCGGTGTCTATATATGATTTTTAAGTCATACGATGCACGTCACCTTTGTTTGCTTCGAATATGAAAACAATATTGTCGAAAAAAGACGATGGCTGCTGGTTATTATCTATATGAATGAAGTTTATAAGCTGTTTGATCCATGTTTTAAGCTGATGTTGCAGTGAGACAGCAGGTCAGCGTTAGCATTAGCATGGGTCAGGTTTAGAGGTCGTGTACTGACGCTGACAAACAACACAAAATAAATCCTGCTTTAAATAGCCTTTTCCTTGTTCAACTCAGTTCACCATCAGGATTTTAATCAAGGTCTGTCTGATAAAACGACTTATCCGCGTTAATAATCATCTCCGTGGAACCGAATGACGCGCCGCTAACGGGTTGCAGCTGCCGCCATCAGCTAACAATCTATAAAAGGGTCACTGCAATAAAACTGGAATTTCTCTAATAAATAAACGCAATAAAGCTTAAACACGCCAGCAGACAGACGCGTTCATTTGCTGACTCTTTGTAAAGCAGAGGGATTTAAAGCGGCGCATACCCAACACGTCCTTATCGAAGCGTCCTCAAAACGGAGTGAAGGAAACGCAATGAATTGTGGGAGTACAGACAACCAAGGCGGGGCTTCCTAAAACAGGGTACTGATTTATTGAGCAGTATGCCAAACCATCGGCTTATATATGGCTTTGAAACAGTGCAGTGTGCATACTACTCACACTACATTTCAACTAAACGTCCTAAACAGCGATGAACTTCAAAATAAATGCCACAAATATTGGGCAAAAATCAACAACGAAACATTCTCGTCGATTTACCACAGTGTAATCAAATACAATATAATAAAACACATCACAATGTTTAATGACAATGATATAATACAATTTCAATCAATATTGAAAATTAAGGCAAGCAACATCCAACATCCAAGTGTTCCAGTATTGAAGTATTTTATTTGTCATTCCAACAATATAAAGTGGTGTACAGTATACAATGGAACGAAACAATGTTCTCCAGGAACAAGGTGCACAACCCAACATGAAGTGCATGTGTGCAAAGAGCTTGTGCAAAACAAGAATTACAATAAATACGAGACAATATAAAGTACAATAAACATTCAAGTAATGGGAGGGAACAGTCTAACAGGCAATATACAGGGCAATAAACAGTAAACATTAAGTAATGAGAGGTAATAGTGCAGGTGGCAGGCGGCACGGTGGCTTAGTGGTTAGCACGTTCGCCTCTCAGCGCTAGGGATTCCCGGTTCGAATCCCCATCTGGGTGGAGTTTCCATGTTCTCCCCATGTCTGCGTGGGTTTCCTCCGGGTTCTCCGGTTTCCTCCCACAGTCCAAAAACATGGATCAAGTCAATTGAATTCTCAAAATTGCCCCACATATAGAGTGTGTCTGTGTGAGTGAGTGTGGATGGATTGGCGCCCTGTCCTGGGTCTTTCTGCCCAGCGCCCGAGACGTTCTCCCCTGGATGGGCATGGGAAACCCCACCGTGGATAAAGCGGGAGATAATGAATAAATGAATGAGTGCAGGTGGCCCCCTAGTGGTGTAAGCAGCACGTGCAAAATATGTCCATGGTTATAAATGTTTAAAAATAAATTAATTAATAAAAGTTTATTTATAGCAGCAGTTGTATATAAATGTACAAAATATGTTCAACATATTAGAAGCAGTCCTTCTTTGGTATACAGAAAGATGTGTGTTTTAGTTTTAGTTTAATTTTACATGAGTGCAATAGTTCATGCCTGATTGTGATTATTCAGGAATCTGATTGTCTTGCTAAAGAAAATTTTGCACAGACCGGATGTGAGAGCTACCGGTACCTGTTTCCATATGGCAGGAGGGTAAAGAGTGTGTGTGAGGGGTATGTGTGGTAGTCCACAATGCTGGTTGCTTTGCAGATGCAGCATGTTGTGTAAATGTCTATAATGGAGGGAAGAGAGACATTGATTTTCTCAGCTGCCCTCACCACCCGCTGCAGGGACTTGCAATCTGATGCGGTGCAGTTCCCAAACCAGGCAGTGATGCAGCTACTCAGAATACTTTTAATTATTCCTCTGTAGAATGTGATGAGGATGGAAGGTGGGAATCCTGCCTTCCTCAGCTTTCGTAAAAAGTAGAGATGCTGCTGGGCCTTCTTGGAGACAGTGTTGATGTTGAGGGACCAGGTGAGATCCTCTGCCAGGTGAACTCCAAGGATCTTGGTGCTCTTGATGTTCTCCACAGCAGAGCCATCTATGTTCAGTGGAGAGTGATCACGCTTTGTCCTCCTGAAGTTAACAACCATCTTTTTGGTCTTGTTTATATTCAGAGACAGGTTGTTAGGTCTACACCAGTCCATTAGCTGTCGTACTTCCTCTCTGTACGCTGTCTCGTCGTTCTTGCCAATGAGACCCAACGCTGTCGAGTCATGTATTAACTTGATGATCTGGTTGGAGCTGTGCATTGCAGAGTGAGTCAGCAGAGTGAGCTGTACAAAACCTGGATTTTGGTTGGACTAGTGGAGTTGCAGTTCTGCCAGGATGGCCTCACTGAACTGATTTTTTTTTTTTTTTTTATTTTTGAAACTGGGCAGCACGGTGGCTTAAAAAGCTAAACCAAACAGTCCTTAGTTGCAGCAGTCCTGTTGTGATTTATCAGAATACTGTTACATAATCACAAAATTAGAACTTTGTGTATAATAGGAAGTTTGTCTGCTTTATTTCAGCAGACTAGTTATCTATGTTTTTTGCCAATATAAAGAGCTATCATTTCTATTTTCATATAAAATTCATTAAGCAGATAATATGTACTATTTGGTTCTATGTAAACTGCCTATGTATTTTAAATATTTTCTATAGAGAAATATTAAAAATCACTGATAAACATTGGTCAACATAAACTATTTTTTTTATTTAAGCATTGTTGATTTAAGGCCATGGCGGCACGGTGGCTTAGTGGTTAGCACGTTCGCCTCTCAGCGCTAGGGATTCCCGGTTCGAATCCCCATCTGGGTGGAGTTTCCATGTTCTCCTCGTGTCTGTGTGGGTTTCCCACGGGTTCTCCGGTTTCCTCCCACAGTCCAAAAACATGGATCAAGTCAATTGAATTCTCAAAATTGCCCCATGTAGAGTGTGTCTGTGTGAGTGAGTGTGTGCCCAGCAATGGATTGGCGCCCTGTCCTGGGTCTATCTGCCCAGCGCCTGAGACGTTCTCCCCTGGATGGGCATGGGGAACCCCACCGCAACCCTAATAGAGGATAAAGCGGGAGATAATGAATGAATGAGGAATGAATTTTTGAAACTGGATACCAGATCACTGAACAATTTGTACATGGTTGTCCTACACTTTAAACGCTGGTTGGCCGCTCAAGGAGGATGAGTCTCCCACTCATCCTCCCAAGGTTTCCTCCTTAAAAATCAAATTAAAGGGGTCTTTTTTCTTGCCACTGTTGCTTTGGCTTGCTCTTTGGGGCCTCTTTGTGACAATGTACTCTTGTAAAAAGTGCTATATAAATAAATTAACTTGAACTTCTTACTTTGTGGGAACACTTTGGGTAAGCCCCTTTTCTGTTCAAGCAGCTGACTGGCCCCTTCAACCACATTTTCAGATTGGAATATCGACATAATATGACAGTGGAGCTGTAAAAAAATGTTGATTTGTGTATAAGAGGTGTAGCTAGGGAAACAGACAAGCTAATGAATCTTACTTGTGGCTTCCGTCCATCCATTATCCTCTGCTTTATCCTCTTACTAGGGTTGCGGTGGGGTTCCCCATGCCCATCCAGGGGAGAACGTTTTGGGCTCTTGGCAGATACACCCAGGACAGGACGTTACTTGTGGCTTGTCTATGTTAATTGTCCGTGTGTCTGTAAAAAGATTTAAAGGAATGAAAGTTGACAACTCAGAGCCAAGGCCAGGCATTAGACAGAATGGCCTAACCAACTGCCTGCGAACTGCCAGGAGTCATCACCCACAATAACTAGGTCCCATACCATTAGGACAGTTATCAAGTATCACAGTGAGCAAAAAACAAAAAGTGTCCACAAAGTGTGCCAAAAAAATCTAATTAATATCAATACTATCTCAAGTAATATAATAAACAATTTTAGGTTAAATCTTGGGTTATTAAACATTAGGTCACTTAGGTCATCAAAACCAGCTCTAGTTTCAGAAATAATTACTGATAACTTCCTAAATGTCTTTTGTCTCACAGAAACTTGGATTAGGGCCAATAAATACTTAGTATCATTTAATACTTATTAAATGATGCCTCTATACCTGGTTATATTTATGCTCATAAACCACGTCTTAGTGGACAAGGAGGTGGAGTGGCTAAGTAAGTATGAGCCAAAAGCTATTGTACTCAACATAAGCAGTTCATCTTCATTGAAGTAGAAATCTAATTTAATGCAACTTATTACCATATACATATCTAGAGCTTTTCTCTTTAATTACACATTAAAAGACAACCTTCTGTCTGTTAGACCTAATACCTACAAACCTTCTTAAAGACCTTCTGCCAAATATTACAGAGCCTTTAATAAACATTATCAATTCATCACTTAAAATAGGCTATGTCCCCAAAAATCTGAAGTGTGTCGTCATTAATCCATTACTTAAAAAAATCTAATTTGGATCCTCTAATACTGTCCAACTATACACCAATATCAAACCTTCCCTTTGTCTCTTAAATCCTAGAAAAAATTGTGTTCAACCAGCTGAATTGCCATCTTCTAGCTAATAACATTTATGAAGTTTATCAGTCAGGCTTTAGATCTCACTATAGCACTAAGCCAGCTTTAATTAAAGTAGTTAATGACTTATTAATGTCCTCTGATAATAACCATATCTCTTTTCTTGTCTTATTAGATCTTAGTGCAGCATTTGACACTATAGACCATAACATCTTTATTGATATATTAGAGAACACTGTGGGCATTACAGGATCTGCACTCAAGTGGTTTAAATCCTATCTGACAGATCGATATCAGTTCACTTGTGTTAACAACCAATGTTCTGATCTTATTAAATATAAATATGGTGTTCCGCAAGGGTCAGTTTTGGGTCCACTCCTATTTGCCCTATATATGCTTCCATTGGGATCAATTATTTGTAAACATATTATACATTTCAGCTAACCCTACTGATGTCCGTTCAATCAGTAAGCTCGAGGACTGCATCCAAGATATTAAAATATGGATGTCAAAAAACTTCCTACTGCTAAATTCTGATAAATCTGAGTTTCTAATAGTTGGACCCAAGGACAAAATTAACAAAGTTTCTAAAATTGTGTTACATTTACATTTACATTTGGTCATTTAGCACACGCCTTTATCCAAAGCGACTTACAAGGTGAGCATAGGGTTAATCACAACATCCCTGGAGCAATGAGGGTTAAGGGCCTTGCTCAAGGACCCACATTGGTAACTTCAGTGGACCTGGGATTAAACCTTGATAACTCCTTAATCAGACCCAGTTCGTCTGTAAATAATCTCAGTGTTATTATTGATTTCAGATCTCTCCTTTATCAAACACATTAACAATATTAGGAGAATTGCATTTTTTTCACCTTCATAACATTTCGAAGCTAAGAAATATCCTTTCCCTCCAAGATGCAGAAAAACTAATTCATGCTTTATAATTTTAAATCTGCCAATTAATATTTTTTATGACTTTAAAATATAAGGTAAATGCATCATCAATTGACGACACATTGTACATCATGTACAACCAATAACAAGAGAAAAACAGGATAGAACAGTCAATTCTGTAACTATTCAGAACATCTGATTCTGTCTATCTGATTATATCACATTATATCTGATTATATCACACACAGATTTAGATAGATCCAGTGTCTATATTTGCTCAGTAAAGCATTGAACACCGGGATTGCATAACACATTCTTACATTTTCTAATTTTATTTTATTTTTCTATGACAAAAGCATAATCTTCGATCTTAACAGTACAGTCTCTTATCTGTACTTTCAACACTAGCTTTTTCTTTGAATAAAAGAGAGAGGCAAGATGAGATGAAAAGTTCCCAAAATAGCAACTAACTCCGGTTAAATAAAGTCTTGAGGTAGTATGCAGTAACTCGAGTCTGCCTTAGCAGGGCACTGTCAGCTTTTGAATCGTTGCTGGAGTAGGAAATGAACTATACTGTAATGTGCGAGTTTGAAGTGTACCAGTGGAGAAAACAAACTACTGTACTGTACTCACTCATTCCATCCACATTCTCTCCATCAGCCATTCAGTCAGGAAAAGCTTTCACTGCCACGCTAAAAACAAACTTGGAAGAACGAGTCGGAATGACGCACAGGAGCCTTCGCAGCCTGCTGTCAGAGCTTCCAGTCTGAGAATCTTCAACCCTCAAGGCTTTGACCTGCCAGAGTGTATAATGTTACCACAAATAACCCTTTGCATGTGATTCTGAAAGGTTCCTGTCATGTGTGCTTAAGTGCAAAACTGACAGGAATTCAAACTGAGTTAATTACTTTGAAATGATCGTTTGCTGCCATGAAGATGAAAAACAAGCTTTTCTCATTTATACATTTTTTTTTATTTATTCTATTTCACAAACCCATTCTTTTCTGCCACAATCATCCTGTTATTGCTAAAGTCAATAGTCATAGGTAGCTTTCTCATCCACTTCCTGTCCATTTCCTTCTTCCTCTTTTGAAACAACTGCCTGGCTCCTATTAAATAAAACATGCTATATATAAATCAAACTGAGGTAAGCAAAACATACTACAATTGGTACTTTCCCCTAAATGCTCCCTCAGATCTAGAATTTACAAAAACATACACTTTTACCATCAGTCTCTTTGTCTCTGAACACCGAAGAAGGCTTTCCATACAAAATGTCCAGCTGAAAGAAAAATTTAACTGAGTATATGAGGCTTTAATACAGTAAAAAGGGATATTGTAGATAGAACATAAAACAACTGCACTTGTACACAGTCAGCTTCCAACATTTTTTCTTTTTAGCTTACTCACATGATTCATCTCCAGTTGAATAGTAGGAAACTAAAGTGTGTTGTGTTCATTTACTTTAAAATGGCAACCAAGTTAATAGGTCACCGTGGGAATCTTTATCTACTTTTCCATAATATCGTAACATGAATAAAATTAAAATACCATGATGGCCTGTGCAAAAGTTCAGACTTCTTCAGGATCTTAAACTAATTGTTAAAGCATTGGTAGTAATGTTAGTATTAATTGTACATATTGATGTGTTTCAAAACCTTTGGCTGGTATTGTTCTATAAATTTTAACGTTTACTAGAAAATACAAGGGGCTTTTTATAATCACTTTTTTATTACAAGGGGTATGCTTTGAGTCATTATATTAAGAGCTCTTTCTTTCGTAATACTCCAAAAATAGTACTACAATGTCCTTCTTGTTTAGCACAGCAATACCCTTGTGCAATTCATTATTTTAATTGTCTCTGTAAATGTAGTTTACATTGCTAAACTGTTAACTTAAAGTTAAAACATGATTTCTGGTTTCTGTTTTTGCAGAATTCATTAGTGATTGGTGTTAGATCTAGTTTGTGACTGGTCAATCTACTCAAATAGTATGTTGTGTAAAGTTAAATAAAAATTCCATAATTCCATGTTCTTGCACCATAAAGTAATACATTCTTTAGTAAACTAGCAAGCAGTTTCAGAATTTTTTCAGATTTCTATTTTCTTTTTTAAAAATTCTTTACATTTGTTTGTGTTTGTGCTTTTTACTCTTTACAAATAACAAAAAAATAGACATTTTGTGACATTGAAGCTTTTCCTGTGTAATCATGAGTGCACAGCTGGATTCATATCCTAACATGATCTCTATATCATAACATCTCTGCATTATACAGCTGTGTGTGTCTGCCTGTTTGTGTGTGTGTGTGTGTGTGTGTTTCTGTGTGTGTGTTTTGTGTGTGTGTGTGTGTGTGTGTGTGTGTGTGTGTGTCACTCAGGATATAGGTGTTGTCCAGCTAGGGGGGAAGGAAATTCTGTCACTAAGAACAATGGGTCCAGTTCTTTATCTATGGTCACAGATGAGGACAGACAGAAAGAAAAGACAGAGTCCAAAAAAGCAAAAGCGAGTATGATTATATAGACTAGGAATGACTGAGAAAAATAGATCAGTTAATATGAAATAGACATGCCAAAGAGATCAGGCATTCAGATAAGTCTAAGGAACAAGCAGAATCACACAGCGGGCCCTCCAAAAAATGGACTTAATATCCCTGCTATGGAATAAAAAGATGGACTAAAGATTAAAAAACTGTTATTTTTCAGGTTTGGAACTGGATTTAACAAAACTTTCAGCACCAATTAAGAAGATTTGGTCAGAAACGTAAGAGTGACAGTGAGTGTGACATAGTGAAAGACATCTGCTGGTGAGATAATCACGTCTTTATTATTGTTATTTTTTTTTAAACAAAATTTTGAGTGACAGTGAGTGCGACATAGTGAAGACATCTGCTGGTGAGATAATCACGTCTTTATTATTGTTTTTGTTTTTTAAACAAAATTTTGAATGTTTGAAGTTTAAAGTTTGTGTTTAAATTAGTAGATTTAGCACCACCCTGCAGTTTAGCATTTTTAACTGAGTAGAAAACAGTCATTTACACAATACTATGGTTTACAAATGCCAGACATTAAGTCAAGTAAATTAAATAAAAAAAAATTCTCTGATTATTCTGATCAGGTGTCTGAAGCAGAAATTTCAACAATTGGTGCTGTGGCTCAGATTTCTTAAATCTGGTCCTGACACTCATTATTTGCAGAAAATGTGTTACGATTTTTCCATTTTCTGCCAGTGGGAAATTCAGGAAAGAGCCATATTAATAGCAGCTAATCATCCTTTCAATTTGTCTTTCTTTGTCCAAATTAAAGAAGTACAGCTTTGTTTGTAAATCAAACATTGATATTATATCCAGATCCTAAAAGTGTTAGAAAGAAACATCTTGATTATAGTCTCAAAACATTTTTAGATAAAATTTTAATGGATTTAGAAAATCTCTACATTTAAAGATTAAATAAAATATATTGTATGGGTTAATTTTAAGAACATACACACTACATTTTATAAGGTTATTAGTATAAACACTGGCATTCTAAAGTAAATCTTCATTAAATTCATTAATCCTCTCTGGGATTTCACACAAAGTTGGACAAAGAAGGAAAAAATATTCTAGCTTACATTTCCTGATTACTTGAAAAGATATTTCAGGACTTCCTGATGATGTCATGCACTACCAATAACTATTAAGCAGTAAGCTGATTTGGCTGAGAACAACATGACTGTTAATTACACATGCATGAGTCAGGAGGGCTCTTGTTTCTTCTGGGCCCCTTTTTTTTAAAATACTTCTTTTGACCAAGTCTATTTCTGTGTTCTGTATAGTATGAATAATCTCTAACTTTTTTTTTCTAATCTTTCACTGTTTTGCCCACAATCCATCCACTGATGTTTGCAGTATTAAGATGGAGGAGTCTGGAAGTCCTCGTTTCAGCAAGCTCCATTTTCCTGTGGGCTTGTGGATTAATTCACCCCGGAAACACTTTGCCAAGCTGGGAGGGCGCTGGCCCAGTGCAGTATCGGTCAAGTCTGTTCAAAATTTATGGATTCATAGATTTATATTTGAATGAAAACACTTATATTAAAAATAGGTACAGATTCATGATATAAACTCAATGTAATTACTTCTCTAATATACTGCAATATCTCATGCTGAATATTGTTTGTCTACTATTCAGAACTAGATTTAAAAATTTTTATGATAGTAACCTTACAATAATTCTTATAATGCATAGAATATAACATATTCTTTGGGGCAGAGGTTATGTGTTTGGATTTTAAGGAATACAAAAAAAACTTCTGACTAATTCAGACAGCTTACATGGCAGACAACAGTAACAAATGAGGAACAAAATAGCCAGTTTGATAATGTTCATCACACTTGCTATTTCTTTTATTAGACATCATCCACCACAGAAGAAATTATAAATTATAAATACATCATTTACATTAACTTAAGTTATTACATTCATTTTAAAAACTGTTTGACAATCTTGTCCAGTTGTCACAGGTGTGAAATCAAGCTCTATTGATTTTTGTGTTTTGGTCACCTGTATGGAATGCTTTTTTTCTGTTTCAGGATGACTGTACCTTAGTGCACAGGTTATCATACCTTAGGTTATCATAAAATAACAAGAACTTGCATTTAATTATATTAGTAAACTAGTAATAAATGTGATCAGTGTGTAGAAATTGGTACTGCCATGGTTAGTCATGAATACTAGATAATTATCAAAAGCACAGGGCAAACAGGTTAGTTGGGAAACTTAACTTAATCCCACCTTGTTTAGAAGAAAGTTGAACCCAAATCAGCTTTATGGTAGTTCAGATTTAAATTAACAGGCTCTTCAATGGAAATAATTTTAATGTACTAATTTGATGATGTTGTGAATATTTACTTTAATATCTTTAATATTGTCTTTATCAGGTCCACCACTAGCTCAGATGCTGCCTCTGTGCATGAAGTGCCACCCACCTCCCCTCCCACTGCCAACTCGCTGTCAAGCCCCTCTCTGGCTCCACCATCCCCATCACCTACCCCTGCTTTCCTTCGCCCTCGCCCAGCCAATCAGCAATCACGGGCCAAGCGCTTATCCCATCTTTTCCTTAGAGGGCGGTCCAACAGTGATCGTGACCGTGCCATTGGGGAGCGTGAGAGAGAATTGTGGGCACATTCAGCTACACCCTCATCACATCACTACCTGCCTCCAGCAACATCTTCTGCCCCTGGGCTAGTAAAGATCTATGGTGATGCTCTGTCTAGTGGAGCAAACTATCGTAGCTTGTTGGCTACAATCAACTCAACAGCCCGACAACTCATTCAACAGGTTATTACCCGATACACAGAAAGGGAACGAGAGGGCGAGAATGAAGACATAGGTAAAGATATTCATAAATCCATATCTCCAAAACAAATTTTAAACATCTGAAGCCTGCACAGCTAAATGCTTGACTTGTTGAAATTAGCTTTACAAGAAGAGGATAGGCCAAATTATGGCTTAACTTAATAGAAAAGTAACTAAACCTAATTCCATAGATCAACCTTCCAAATAAATTGAATTCCAGTTACAATATACAGCACCTGTTTTAGGTATTAAACCACCTGCAGGCAATTAACACCTTCTGAATAAGTAGGTAAATTAATTGTGAATTAATGGTTGATTCAATAACCTATCATTTGAAAAAATAAGGGGTTCAATGTTTCAGTCTATCAAGATACCACGGTAGGCTTTTGAACAAAGCCCTAGCCCGAACTGATCCAGGAGCATGTATAATGGCCGCACTTTGACCCCAATCATCAAGTTGGAGGATTTTTTTTTTTTTTCTGCTGTATACTTTTGTAAATGTATAATGACAGTATCAGTCTTTGATTAGTTAATTTAATAAGTTACTGTAACTAAACTCAACAGGACTGTCAGTTTCCACGACCTGAGTTTGTTACCATTGCTGTAGGGCAAAATCTAAGAAAATTCAAGACCAAAATAAGTGTCTAGTTGTAGCTTAGTTAAATGGTTTCTAAGTTTATTACCTGCACAAATTATGTCACTTCCTAATAAATATCTTAATGTCCTGTCCACCTGCACAGCTTTCCAGAAGTATTCCCCCGAGGACTTTCTGTTGTGTGATGTAATTGGAAAGCCTATTCAGCATGCAGATGGAGTCATACAGTGGCATACTGAGTGCCGTAGAGGTGTAGCTCCCTGGGAATGCCCCCTGCTCTTGGTCGATATGTGGAGGCCCAAGGAAGGCTTTGAACGCCGCTTTGAGATCCAGCACCGTGAGCAGTACGAGAGTGAGGAGCGGGAAAAACAACAGGAGAGAGAAAGGGATGGACAAAATAACCAAGGTTAATAAAATATTCCAATAAACCATATAACTGTTTACATTTTAGATTTTTGTTAGGTGATTAACATACATTAATGTCAAAACAAAATCCCCATATATTATGTAGGTAATTTAATTTAAAAATCAGAGAACATGGAAACTCCACCCAGATTGGGATTCGAATCGGGAATCCCTAGTGCTGAGATGCAAACGTGCTAACCACTAAGCCATCATGCCGCCCTATAAGATATTCATATTTTGGTAAATTAGAGAAAACAGTGAGTTAAAAAATGGGCAGCACGGTGGGCATGGGAAACCCCCCATGGACATTAGTAGAGGATAAAGTGGAAGATAATGGATGGATGGATGGATGGAAGTTAAAAAATATTAACTATTACCATATAATTAGCAGTTCTGCATTTAAATATTTCCTACATATTTTTCTTTCCAATAAACCAGCATTTTATATTTCATGAGATTTTTATATGATATGTTATTTGAAGTTAAAGATACAGAGTCCCACTTCCAGAACCTCATCAGATGATCACGTTTTCCATTTCTTCTCTTGTGCAATCTTTTCCTAAACTCTCCATAATGTTTTTTTTTATATAGAAGTTTAAATTAAGGAAGTAAGAAGATCATGGCAAAGGCTTCCTTTTATGTATATGGTGTATCTTTCTTAGTTATTGCAGTGAACTGCCAATAAAAGAATGTACTGTAAACTACAACTTATCAAATATGTGCGGTGGAATCATATGTAATTGTTGACAACTAATTTGGCAGGCTGCTCAGCCAGAAATATAGTAAAAACTTACAATGCTGTAAAATACTAAAGATTGAAAGCCTAAATAATAGATATTTAATCAAACTAGTTAGGTGCATTTCCTGAAGAAAATGCAAGTGTGATTGCAACTTGGCCATAGTGCATACCTATACCAAAAGCAATACAGCAAACGAGGTAAAAAATGTAGGCGTGGCCAGGTAATAGGGTGTCTAGTGATCACTCAGCGATATCATAATGCCGGTCTGGCTGTAGCCATCTCCGACTCCAGCAAATTATGATTTTGTAACCCAAAAATTGCCAGAGTTATGGCAGTGCAAATATTACTGTAATGTGAAGTGAATGGGAATTTTGGCTCAGAAAAATGGGAATATATCCAGAGTGGTTAAACCTACTATTTAGCTGTATACAGGCTGGTCTTACCAATGAATGGGACATGTCCTGCGAAAACCGTGATGATAGCTCGAAAATTAAGAGAAAAGAAAGCCGGACAAAAACGGTGCAATCATAAAAATCGGGTAACAATAAAAAAAACCAAAAAAAATCCTTACTTGTTGTTTTTGTGACAGTGCACTGGAGACGTAGTCGCATGGCCTCAGGCAGTGGTGCTGATGAGGAACGAGGTCATCGGGGTCGCAACACTGAACTCCGGCGAAGCATCAGTGACATGAACCTGACTTTGAGACGTCGCCAGGGCAACCAGGCTGGGGTGGATTCTCGACGTGCTGGCAATACACCAACTTGTGGTGGAGCTCAGGACAGGAAGAACATTGTGAGCATGGTCACAGCAGATCCAGGCGAGGTGAGAGATAAAGAAAAGAGGCAGATTAAGGAAGATGTTTGATACAGTGTTCCTGTGTATACATAATTACTGAGCACAATGAAGTGCACAGTACTAAACCTGTGTTTGACTTTTAAAAGAGTTTCACGGTTTAGCATGATTTACATTCTGAAATTCTGCTTAGCCCATTTTTATAGCGTGCTCAAATAATTACAGTAGATTTAAAACCTGTTTGCTCATTTTGTGTCTTATCATCCTTCTTCTCTTAAAGGAATTCTCCCCCACATTCCAAAAACATATTATTTATGTTTTTATTATTGTCTAGTTTATTAGTTCTACTTACCATACAAACATTTAAAATAACTGAAATGTATATGTTTATCTACATACCTATCTACAAAAGATTTGATGATTATTCATTATCTAAATAAACAAGAAACAAGTCAAGTGGTGAAAAAACAATTGCCTTCGATTGTGGACATTTATTTTATTGTCTTATCTTTTTGTGCAAAAGGCAACTGGGGCAAGGACTACCAGTGAAATAGACAGACACTCACGAGCTGCAGAAGAAGAAAGAGAAATCTGTGACCTGGAAGTGATGTCCCAGAGCCTGATTCTTCCACCCACGGATCGTCCATACTTCCTGTTGCTCCAGGGCTATGACCAAAGCAAGGCTAGACATGCAGCCCAGCTCTATCACACCGCAGCCTATATGACATCATACCTGCATCAGCACAATCACACCATGCCATCTCCTCTTTGGCATTGAGCATACAACTCAAACTAGCTACCTACAATGGCCACACAAACCACACAATACCTCTGTAACCTCAACATCTTCACATCTGTACACTAAACAGTGACCTCACACAAGACAGCATTGTTAGAAATCTGAAACACACTGTGTCTCTTAATGGCTCTGCCCAAAGCTTAGATTAGAGATTGAGCATTTTCAGGACCTCTCTTTCTTCTACATTCTTTCTGACTTTGGTTTTTTGCTTTATTTACCCAGGATTTTGTTTTGTACATAATGACGGGCCACACACATGTTTTTGGGCGCAAGCCGACATTCCGCGAGAGGGAGAAGGACAGAGAGCGGGAAAGGAAAGGGAAGAGGCCTCTGAGAGTGGATACTTTGCTGTCAGCTCCTGACCTGCTCCTTCGCCACCTTCTCATCAGGAGGGACTCAGCTGTTCCCGAGCAGTTCCATGGTCAAGGTATTGCTATGTGATTTCCACTATAAACTCATAAACACAGCTTAACCACAGGAAAAGATCTGTTAGGATAGTGCACTAAAGTATAAATGATTTATTTTTCTTTTCAAACATGCCAACCTGCAGAATAGAATTAGCTGTGTTACATAAACACCTGCAACCTTTAAGCACGATTCAAATGGACTGAATAAGCACTAGATGCCTATTAATTCATAATACAATCCAGTTAGATAAACAAACTAGAACAAAAAATTGTACCAGGACATCCATTTTTATTTGCATATTATAGATTCTATATATTAGTACTATTACAATAATTATAAATTTTGGGTAATTTTGGGAAATTTTACCTTTTTTTATTTATTCATTAATTTCTTAAGTTGCAAATCCTAATAAGGTGCTGGTGAATAAACACCATAAACAGGTCACCAGTCTGTCACACAAACATATTCTTACACACATTCTTAACTGGGACAATTTAGTTTTGGGTGCTGGGCAGATACACCAAGGACAGGTTGCCAGTCTATTTTTGTCACAATAATACTCACATAATACACACTCACTCACTTAGACACACGCTATATTGGGGCAATTTAGAGCAACCAATGTACCTTGAATCCATGTTTTTGGACTGCCCCCAGCTTTTAGTACGATGTGTCCATCTGCAAAACAAAGCGGAGAGCAAAGTTATAGGAGATGGTAGGATCGAGTCACCACACAGTGCTGCTTTAATCTGAATCTGAGTGAAGGGTTGTTGGCACTGAACTGTCCACTGGACCAGGTCTGGGGCTCACTTTTGTGAGGTCAGTTAAAAGTTGGTTAAGTCCAAAAAAATTGGCACAAACCTTCTGTAATATCCAGCCAGCCAGCCCTAAGAACTGCCTCACTTTTTGGTCCTAGGAGCAGGGCAGGTGGCATTCTACACACCTGCCCATGCCCTAGGCGGAACCCCAGATACCATACTCCCACCTGTACTCCCACTCGTCCAAGCGTGCACTTCTTAGGTTTGCACAGCATTCTTACAACAGCCTTCCCGTGCTGCATATGCCGTTGCCAATTATTACTGTAGATGATGTCATCCAGATAAGCGACAGCATATGCAATGTGAGGGCGGAGTATTCGGTCCATCAAATGCTGGAACATGGAAGGGGCTCCAAACAATGAACAGAAGTGGCCACAAGAATGGCCGCAATCTCATCCCGAACTATATTTTCCTGTAAAAGCTATGGTCTGCTTTGCACCACGACCACTGGGTTGATCTCAATGTGGTGTTTTATGAGATCACTATGACCGGGCAAATGTGAGAGCATGTCTGAAAAGTCTGCGTGCAATATCAGTGGCCTGGGATAGTGAGAGGTGGGATCCACATTGTCCCCAGGGTTTTCGCCCCCTTTGCATTAACCTCCAGTCTCAGATCCACCCGTTTGAACTACTATTGCCAGTGCCACTGGTACCACCTCTTTCCATAATTTGAGCAAGTTGAGCTGATACACCTGTCATGCGCCGCCTCTCTCCGTGTGTATGACCTCATAGTCCTCTATTCACTGTTTGACCTCAAATGGCCCTTGAAAAGTACTTTTTTGTACTTGGTGAAAATTCTTCTGTGCAAGTGAACCTAGTGCATGTAGCTTTGCTTTCAAGTCAAGAATGAATTTCATTTTTGCTGGCTAAAGGTCCATCTTCCAAATTTTCATGTATGCCATCCAGGGTTGGCTATTAGCTGTTAGCCCCTTGGCTTGCGTCCGTATAACAATTTAAATTGGGAAAAGCCTGTGAACGCTTTCAAGACCTCACATACTGTAAACAACAGGAGCTCCCGCCACCTATCCCAGGTTTTGGCACCAGTATAATAATTTCCAGGGTGTGACACAAGGAACAGATTAGATTAGATTCCACTTTATTGTCATTACACATGTACAAGTACAAGGCAACAAAATATTGTTTTGCATCTAAATAAACATGGCAAGGGCGAAATGTGTAATATATATCTTGGTGAAATTAGATGAGGGTTAGATAGAGGGACTATATATATATATATATACTGTATATATATATATATATATATATATATATATATATATATATATATATATATATATATATATATATATATATATGTATGTGTGTGTGTGTGTGTGTGTGTGTGTGTGTGTGTGTACATTGAGAATAGAAAGCTACAGTTGTGATCAAATTTATTCAACCCCCAATGCTGCGAAGGGTTTTATGGAATTCAGTGCACATTTGTAATTGTGTTCATAATGAAATCTTACAAGGACTTGTTAAAGAACTAAAGCAATAGATAGCATCAATTGTTTTTGTCATAAAGTATTAAATGGCCTTTTTGTGATTTCTTCATTGACACAATTATTCAACCCCTTTACAACTACCACTCATAAGAACAGAGGTTCATTCCAGTGTTTTCAATCAGTATTGAAAACACCTGTGGATGTCAACGAGCAGCAATCAAGCATGATAAGCACCAATTAGGCAGATTTAAAAGGACTGTGATACTCAGCTCCTTCTAGACATCTACTGGTGTTTTACAAGCATGGTGAAGGCAAGAGAATGGTCCCAGAAGACAAGAGAAGAGGTTATTGCTCTTCACAAGAATGGCAATGGATATAAAAAGATTGCGAAGTTGTTAAATATTCCAAGAGACACTATCGGAAGTATCATTCGCAAGTTTAAGTTAAAGGGCACAGTGGAAACGTTACCTGGTCGTGCAGAAAGAAGATCCACTGGTGTGCGCTACTGAACGTAATGTGGAGAAAAATCCCCGCGTGACTGCTAAGGAACTGAAAAAAAGACCTGTCAGATGTGGGCACTGAAGTTTGGCTCAGACAATAAGGCGCGCACTGCATACCTCCATGCCAGAACTCCCAGGCGCACCCCCTTGCTGACTCCAAAGAACAAGAAAAGTCGACTGCAGTATGCCAAAAGTCATGTGGACAAGCCACAAAGGTTTTGGGACAGTGTACTGTGGTCAGATGAAACTAAATTAGAACTGTTGGGACATGGACCAGCGCTATGTTTGGAGGAGGAAGAACCAGGCTTATGCAAAAGAACACCTTGCCTACTGTGAAGCATGGCGGGGGGTCAATTATGCTTTGGGGCCTTCTAATGGTACAGGAAAGCTTCAACGTGTGCAGGGTACCATGAATTCCCTTCAGTACCAGGAGATCTTGGAGGAAAATGTGATGGATCAGTCACAAACCCTGCGGCTTGGGAGACGTTGGACCTTCCAACAGGACAATGATCCGAAGCACACATCCAAGTTCCACTAGAGCATGAACATTACATTCTAGAGTGGCCATCGCAATCACCAGACTTAAATCCAATTGAACCTCTGGTGGGACCTGTTGCAGTGCCTAAGAATGTGACTGAACTGGAGGCTTTTGCCATGAAGAATGGGCTAAGATACCCATAGGTCGCTGCAAGACACTTGTGTCAAGCTATGCTTCACGCTTGAAAGCTGTCATAACTGGAAAAGGATGTTGTACTAAGTACTAAAAAATAATGTCACTAGGGACTGATAATGATGTGAGCACAGTAAAGACATTTGTGGTTATTCCATCATAAATATTATGTTATATTTGTCTAATTTATAAGTGCCTCTTTGATATAATTGTAAATAAGATGACTGAAATGATCCAAATCAATGTCAAACTGGCCAAAACACTTTATTTCAGTGGGGGTTGAATAAATTTGATCACAACTGTATAAAGGCTGCCAACAATCATTCCACTGATATAGATGGGGTCACGCACATCTTTTTTTTTTTTTTTTCCAAACAAAAAAATACTTTATTTTGCCACACAACACATAAACGCCACATATATTATTTGGCTTTTACAGTATCTTTCAATAAACACAGAGCATGTACACCTCATGTGGTTCACACACTCTCTCCCCCTTCTGCCCACTTCCGGCCTCTTTCACTGTCACACAGGAGGAGAGATAATTAGCAACATCAAGGCAGGTGTTACCATTTACCTAATCTGCATCCTTAGCCTGCCTCCTGTCTGCATACTCTTACGCCACACATATCGACACACAAAACAAAGTTCATAAAGGCATGGTTGGGTGACTTATGAAATGAAAAAAACATAATATACCACACAGAACCCTTAAACACCCTGACATATTACTGAAATTATACCAGGCCTTCCTATCCAATGGCAGTTTTCTAGCCTCACAAATGGTGTGCTGAATGAATGGTTAAACATTTACATAAACACACTGCAAAATCTTTTAAAATGGATTCCCAAATGAGTGAAAGCTGTTATATCTGCAATGGGGTATCACCTTAGACTGAGACCTTGTTAAACTTTTAGGTCAAATATTAGATATGATCATGTTTGTTATATGCTGTATATTTACAGTTGTGATCAATGATATCGCTCTTGTCTCCACAGCCCTTGTACGGCCATTCAGGGGAGGAGCTGTCAGTCATAACGGAGCTGTCTTGTACAGAGAAACTGTGCTTAAGACTGGAGATCTAATAGGGCTTGGCAGCCACTTTCTCTTTCTGTACCGTGACCCTAGAGTGACACCTGCCCCACCCCTGGCATTGTCTCCTCCCTGGCAGACAGACATGGACACTTTTGGTCAAACAGACAGACAGGAGGCGGTCAGGCAACAACTGGGATCCACCGAGGCAATGCTGAAATTTCAGGCCAAAAACACTGATACCCTCCTACAGGTAAAACATGGGTTTACATGGGTTTGAGGTTTACAAAGCTTTCTCAATTTCAGAATTATTTTTTAGAATAGATTTCTTTTATAGTTTTTACATAGGAACTCTGGGTAATGCCCTTAGAACCAGCAATGGATATATTCTAGAGTTGAGCACATTGCAGGAGATCAAAACTATCTGAACTTCTTTTGGAAATGTCTTGGTTCCATAGTACAAGACATTACACAAAGCCTAAAGAATTATGGTCACACAGCCCATTTTTTGAGTCTGTTCCCACTCCATAAATGTATAAGATTGTTTTGGCATTAACATTTGTTGTGTAAAGTTTCTGAAATCTCTTTTATTGTCCCCAAATCATGTTTAAAGCTAGCATTTCAGATTTTTTTTGTTTTAACATGGCAATTTGATTTTTCTATGCTATTAGATGCTTCATGCACTCAGACAAGACCAAACAGACTCGATACTGAAAATTTCATTCATTTACATTTAGTAAACAGGCAAAATGTTTTTAAAATGTTTGTAATTGTTCCCACATTATGAGTGATGATATAGATAATACTGTTTACTTCTTGTTTTAGGAAATTATTTCAAATAATTCAAATCCTGAGTCTGGTGGAGGTCCTCTAGCACCAGCATACCTGCTGTCACTTATGATTGACTATGCCTCCAAACATCTTGACCCAGCACTGCTACCCCAGCTGTTGTTAAAGGCAGCCAACCAGATAAAGGCAATAGTGTGGGTAAGCAGAAGTAATTTTAATAGCTATAATTTCAGATTGCACATATAGATACATATAATGGGAAATCATTAGATTGATTATTTTAGACTAGATTGTTTATGTTTATGTTTATACAGGGTTTTAAATCACAAATTTGCTTTTACATTTAGTCATTTACCGACTTACAAATGAGAACACCACAAGTCAGTAGTTATTAGTGTATAAACTAACTTGCATAAACTAAAAGTATGTAAGGTGCCAAGTAAGAAAATCAGCATTCATTAGGCTTTGTTTTTCCATCTCTGTTTTTTCATCTTTCCATCTAACTTAAATTTCATTATTGCGAAGGATTTCACAATATGTACAAAAGCATTATGTAATGTTAGTAAGTTTCATTTCAGTAATTTCAAGTGGCCCTGTGATAAAATTAAATCAAGCGTATCTTGTAGTAGCTTGTAGGAGTCACTATTCTATTTTTGGGATACCTTTTATTTTATAGCCTTTATGCCGTGTAATTCTTATATGGTCTCCTTTTGGAGCTTTAACAATTTCTGTTCTATTGGAAAGACACTCTAAAAGATTTTGTCTGTCTGTGAAACTTTTTGACCATTTACTCAAAGAAGCATTTTTCAGCCAGTCACTTATGTTAGATTAGAGTGACTGGTACACAGTCTCCTTGCACTTAAATGCAATTTAAGTGTGTCCTCGTATGTTTGTTCATCCATCCATCCATTATCTTCCGCTTATCTGGGGTTCGGGTCGCGGGGGCAGCAACCGAAGTAGGGAGACCCAGACCTCCCTCGCCCCAGCCACCTCCACCAGCTCGACTGGGGGAACCCCGAGGCGTTCCCAGACCAGCTGAGATATAATCCCTCCAGCGGGTTTTGGGTCTTCCTCGGGGTCTCCTTCCCTAGGAAGGCGCCCAGGAGGCATCCTTACCAGATGCCCGAACCACGTCAACTGGCTCCTTTCGATGCGGAGGAGTAGCGGCTCCACTCCGAGTCTCTCCCGGATGACCGAGCTTCTCACCCTATCTCTAAGGGAGAGCCCAGCCACCCTGCAGAGAACCCCCATTTTGGCCGCTTGTATTCACGATCTTGTTCTTTCGGTCATTACCCAAATCTCATGACCAAAGGTGAGGGTCGGAACGTAGATCGACTGGTAAATCGAGAGCCTTGCCTTATGGCTCAGCTCCTTCTTTACCACAACAGACCGGTATAGGGTCCACATCACTGCTGACCCCACGCTGATCCGTCTGTCAATCTCACGCTCCATCTTACCATCACTCATGAACAAGACCCCGAGATACTTAAACTCCTCCTCTTGAGGCAAGATCTGATCTCTGACCCAGAGAGGACTCTCTACCCTTTTCCGACTGAGAACCATGGCCTCAGATTTGGAGGTGCTGATTCTCATCCCGGCCGCTTCACTCACCGATCCAGTAAGAGCTGAAGTTCGCAGCCTGATGATGCTAACAGGACCACATCGTCTGCAAATAGCAGCGATGTGATTCTCAGATCACCAAACCGGACACCCTCCATCCCCTGGCTGCGCCTAGAAATTCTGTCCATATAAATTATGAACAGAACCGGTGACAAAGGACAGCCCTGTATGTATGTTTGTTCATATAGTGTAATGAAGAGAGTAAACTTATTGCACACCAGTAAATGTATGGGAAAAATTCAGGGGTCCTAATACTGACCCATGTGGTAGCAAAGTACTGCATGTAGCAGTTGCTATGAGCTCCTTAGGGTGGAGAGGGGCTTCCCCTGATGTCTCAGCACAGTCAACATGGCTGTTCAAATAGGACAAATACAGAAGCAAAAAATGTATTATTTTTGAAAAATTTGTAGAAAAATGTCAAATTGCACTTTTTTGCATATCGAGGGTGTGACAAATTACAAGCACTTATAAATTATTTAAATACATTTAAGATAGGGTGCCTAAATATTTAAATACAATTGTATAATACTATATCTCCCCAAATTTACCTTCCTCAGGTTCTGTTTCCCATATCTGCTTTATAAACTCCATTATAATCATGTGAGGTCACATGGTACAGAGGAAATTCTTGATATAACTGAAACAGCATTTGAGAACATGCTATTTGAAGATGGCAAGCAGTGTTTGCATGTGCTGCAAAGAGCCAGGGCTGGGGCAGGCTGTGGTTTGAGAAGCCACAGCTGCACACACATGGGCTTTCACTGGTATTTCGCCGAAGTTTGTAAACAGAGGTTGACTGATGTAATTTCCACCCATTTGGAAAATGTGTTGTCATTGTCCGCACACATAGGCCAAACACACCCGCCCAGGCATTTATATAAGTCTGTGCTAATCTTTTCTCTTTTTCTGTATTTCATTATCCATGTTTTAGGACAACATTAAAGAGTTTGGAGACAAATATCCCACTCAAAAGTAAGACCTTTGACTTTTCAGAACACTTAAGGATTACAAACTCAATATGCATAAAGTGCTTCATGTTTCATTTTGTGTTTTGTTTTACTTTGACCTAGCAAAGGTTTGTTCATGAAAATCAGAAGATAAATAATAAAAGAATATCCAGGGTGTGATTATATTACAGGAAATCAGTGTTTATTATGCAACACATGCAATGTGATCAAATGCACCTGTGTTTTAATCATTTAAAACAAAATTATAATTTTTATAATCATGACTAAAGAAAAGTCACTTAACAGTTAGTACAATTGCCACATTATTATGAAAGTTAAATCAATTACTAAATCTAAAATTTTAATCTGACTTACCCATATTTAATTCAATCTGCCCAGTGATGTATTTATATGTATTTATTGAAAATATAGTAAAAACTAAGAAACTAGGAAAGTTTACTATATTTAAAAGACAATAGGTAAATGATCATTTTAGAGCTCCTAATATTCATAGACTACATATAGAATTTTGTCCAAAAGCACAAAACTCTGCAGCAGCAAACCAGCCTGTTACTGAAAATACTTACAAGATGATTAAACAACTATGGCTGCAAAGCCAGACACACACCACCCACGCACAGGTATGGTCGAGTGGAATATAACAAATGAGTTTGGATATAGCACAATTCTATGAGGAGGTTGTATCAAAACTGGAATTTTTGGTCTTGTAGATCAGTAGTAGTATGTTTGACTTAGAAAATATAAAGCTCATATTCTGCCCCTATGGCGGTGGTTTAGTGATGATTTTCATCTTGTGGCTGACATCATAGATTTCTGTAATACCTGATGTGGGGAACTTGAACCAAATCTATAGTTTTTTTTACACTTTCAAAACAACTACAGCTTGGTATTGAATCAGTCCTGTAACATCCTAAAGTTAATTTTTTGTCTCTAGCTGTAATAGAGGATATTTTGTATTATTTAAAGAAAGCAGTTGCAGTGTGGAACCATCAGACAAGTTCAAAATAAGCAAATATTACACAAAATAATACCAGAACCTCATCATCACTTACTGAAAACTTATTAGAGTTGATCAAGACAAAAAGTGTTTCACCGGATACTAAATCTGGTGGTCAAATAATAGTGCACATAAACATTTACTGTGGTGCTTGAAATTTTTTTGAACCCTTTAGATTTTTAATACAATATTTAAGAAGCTTCATTATAAGAGGTCCTAAAAGTTGGTGCATAGCCTCAAATCAAACAATACAAAAAATACTATAATTGGTAAATAATTTATGGCGGTCAATGATCCAATATAACATATCTAAAAATAGTAAAAAAAAATGTGAACCTGTGCTTTCTGCATCTGGTGTAACCCTCTTAAAACTGCAAATAAATGTTTCCAGTAATTGTTTATTATTCCTGCACATCAGCTTGGATGCTTTTATTCCATTCCTCTTTTGTTGTAATTCAACTACAAAACTACCTCTTGGCATGCCCATGTGATCTTAAGCAAGCTGTAGATGGGAAACAATGTTCTTTTTAAAAAGCAGCCTTCGCCTTGCAACCGTGCCAGTCAGAATATTGTTGGTCAGTGATGTAGAGACTGGACGCATGAACAATGAGGATAATAATGAAGTTAAAATGTAGTGAAGGATAATAATGGTCTGATGTGGAACCATTGTGGAATGGTGCTGTTTAAACCTTTTAGAAATGGTTTTATAACACTGAACGTAGATGAGATTCCGCACAGACACACTTCCGCAAACATGTTGAAAAATTCAGACTTTGATAGATTCCTGTTTTTTTTTTTTTTTTTTTTATAAAACAGAGCACTTACACTCATCTCACACTCAATTTTCATCACAATAATAAAAGATTTAATCTTATTTTACATTTGAATGATCTAATTGTAAAGGTTCACACAGGTTTGTCATTTACAAATATCTAGGATCATCATCAATTAATATCCAACAAATTCCAAAATTCCCAACTTGACTGTTCTAATTAGGTTTTAGGTCAGATTTATGCAAATATGAAGACAATTCTAAAAGGTTTACAAACATTCGTTTTAAAAATATTCAAATGTTTAAACAATCAATTTGTTGAATGTGTTTATTAGCATTTATTAAAATGTCAAAAAAATGACAAAATGTCTAAAATGTGGCACATTGTTTGAACACAAGCAGCTAGTTGCTCTAATTATTTTGTAACTGCAAAAGTATTTTGATCACAAAACTGTGCTTGTGTAGTTCTCCAGATTCTGACACAGAAATTCCTCCACCAAGTGTGCAGCAACTGTCATCAGACCTCAGACCTCTTATGTTCTGGATGTCCAATGCCACTGAGCTGCTCAACTTTTTTCAGGTCAAAGTTGAAGCCATGGAGAAGGAGTGGGAGTTTGAGGGTAAGCAAGTGAAAGCGTTTATCCTATTTCAGTAGGACTATTAGATAAATCCACACAATGTTTATTTTTAAATAGAAATAACCTGTTATATTATGTAACCTGTTATCTACTGAAGTAAAAATGTTTTGACCTCAGTGTGTCACTGGTTCAGCATTTTAGTGTCCCACGCTTCTGAAACTGTGTCACACACACAAACACACACTTTAAATTACAGTGTCAGAATTACACGCTATTGTGCAAATCTAATTATTTGCTGAATTATTTAGAGACACAGTTTCACTAGTTACCATGAAAAAACACACAAAGAGTTAAATACAATCCAAATCCAATGCTCTTTGTGTGATTCCTGGCCAATGCAAATAAAGTTTTTCCTTATATGCTCCGCCTTGTCTTTAGGAGTTTAATCCGGGAGCTTTGGTTCCCTTCTACAGTTCGAAAACATGTCAGCAGATGAGAACTGGAGACTACATTGTGTTTAGTTGTGAGGGTCAATGCTTTGTGCATGAGTCCGATTATTCTGGACTTGGAAACATATAATTGTCAAATATGCATGACTATAACTCCAATAAAAATATATGATGATTGTCCATATAGTGTATGCTGTATATATTTTTCCAGTATTGTTGATATAATTATACATGGCTATTTTTTGTATTTTATATTTGTATAAATACATATCATATCTTTTTTTTAGCCCCTGGTGATCCCATACTGTCAGCTGACATGGACACTTGTTCAGATGCACTGGCGCAGCTTGATGATGTCATAATGCACACCTTTCAACAGTGTGTTTATCATCTGACAAAGGTAACAGACAAATACAGAACAATGCTTTCATTTAATGTCAAGCACTTAAGAATGTATTTGGTAGGACCTATCCACTAGGAAAATTCTCAGAGAACTACAGACATTTTTGCCTCACTGTATATACTTGTATGTACTTACTGTACTTTTAACTCAAGTAAACTATGAACTAAAGTGATGGATCAATAATTTTCGGCCATTTTTATTAATAAAATTTCAGGATTTGTATATTACACTAAAATTTCTCAATAATATCATCACTGAATTTCATGGGTGTTTTTGCACTGTAAGAACCGTTTTATATTTTTAGGCATGCTGGAAAATGTACCTATTTTGTGTGTGTTTGCACTGTAAATCTGTTTTTATGGCAAAGCTATCGAAACTACAGTTCAACTTTCATTCATTCAGCTAAAACTTATCTTTACATTAAAAAAAAGTCAGTGTTCCAGGTTCATCTAAAACCATCACTGTAATCTACATCATAAATGGTTCCAACCTGCAAATAAGTTTTAGAACTGAGTTCTAAAAATCATAATAGACTTCTATTCCTGTGTTGCTTTCTTTCCAACAATTCTTAAAACCAACAAAATATGAATAGTTCCTGTGGTGGGAATGTGCCTTTATGTGACAAATTAACTTTAATAAAAGCAAAAGTTTTATTTATCTCACTTTTTCTCTCTCAGACTTTATACTCTCTTCTCCCCACCTTACTGGACACCAATCCATTCTCAGGTGAAGAGAAAGAAAAGAATGGTGAAGAGAAAGATAGTGGGAGGCAGAAAGGTGAAGGAGAGGGGGAGGAGACTGATGTCTCAAATCTGCCTCCCACTGTTGCTGGCTTGGTGGAGGTTTACCGCTGCTCTCTCCAGCTGACCCGTGAGGCATCCCTCTCTCCTCCACTCACCTCACAGACTTTTGGTTACCTCTTTTTCTTCACCAACACCTCCCTCCTCAACACACTGCTTGAAAGAGGTACCCCGAGGTTTTCTGCACTATAGATTTAATAATCTAAGTTGTTTAAATCATGCACTAGTTTTAATTGTGTTTAGTGCATGTAAAGCAGAAAAGGAATTAAAACAAGAAAGTAATAAAGTGTGGTTTGTTCTAATTTAATTTGTGCATGTTTTTCCGATAGACACTTTGTTTTCCTGGTCCCGTGCAGTGCAGATTCGAACTAATCTAGACTTGGTTCTAGACTGGCTGCAGGGGGCAGGACTTGGAGATATTGCCTCTGAATTTCTCAAAAAGCTGTCAGTTACAGTGAACTTTCTGTGCATTCCAAAAACACGCCTGATTCAGGTACATAGTTTGCTTCATAACTTTAGTTGTCTTTTCTGCCTCACCAACAAAAGTCATAAGGATTTACCAAATGCAGGGTCAGAGATGTTTCTATGCATAAGCAGTAAGGAATACATCTCAAAGCCCTTATGAGCAATTATAAATTCATAGTACCAATAAGTTTGAATTTAATGACAGGCCACAACAATTTCTTACCAAATCCCTCATTTACTCTGTCAGTCATCCTGGGCCAGTCTACAGGAGGAGCATTCATTCCTAAGTCCTGCACAGCTTCATCACCTTCTGACTCATTATAAGATGGGTCCAACAAGAGCATCTCCTTCCTGCTGGGCTCCACCCCCGGGCACTGATCTAGGTGGTGGTATGTACCTAATTTGTCTTTATATAAATTATACTTATTGGTTTAGAATGGCAAAATTAATTAATATGTTTTAAAAATAGCATATTTAATAAACATATTTAAAAACAGACTCGTGTTAGACAAACTGTTCGATAAATTTCAAGTAATCTGTGCCAGTTTTTTCCAACAGAATGCAAACCGTTATTGCATGCATACTCATCCTGCCGTTATACCAATAAAGCAGTTTACATCTGCAACTTTAACTGTTTCTCTTTTAAATACTGTAAAATTTTGAAAGTTATATACAAAATAACATATGGGGCAATTTAATTCATGTACTTATCCTAACTGTTCCAGGGCATTAAGTTTAAGACTCAAACTAATAATTTATATTGACAGAAATAACCCTTAACAAACACTGACTGTGGAATAAATTTGAAATCTGTATGACTTTAAATGATTATCCATGAACAGAATCATTTGTCCAGTCCAGTAACAATTTATTTAGGAACAGTTACTGAAATTAATAATATGTTGCTTTGAAAAGCAACATATTTTTGTTTTTGACCGTAGCTTAAAAAACTAAAACAGGTGAAGTCATGAAGACTAATTGCTTTGTCGTTATGATTGTGTAATAAGCATGTGTGTAAAAGAGGACCAGATTCTCTCTGGAAATACTGGCACAGACTTCATTGCAACAAAACAGTTTGATTGACATGAGGTCAGCAACAAGCACTTTGTGTTAACTTTACCTACTCTTTCCATCTGATTTTCCCTTTAAATTGTTTTACATCTTGTAAATGTGTTTGTAAATGTTTCCTATCATGGTTATTTGTTTTACCCATCTCAGTCACCACAGAGATGTGCCACTATAAAAGACATAAAACTTATCCAATGTATTTTTCTAAATGCAGAAATATTTGAGAGTTTCTTAGATCACCCACCTCTTATCCTTCCCAATGAGACCCCAAGCTTGGACCTCACACAGCCAATCCCAAACCCTGATCTCCAAAAAGAAGTGACACGTCTGCGAAACTTCCTGTGGGGCCTGGATCAGGATGAACTTCCAGCCAATCAGAGAACTAGGTTATAAATACAAAGCAAGCAAAATTTCATGAAATTCTACAGATATTATGGGAGAATATTTTGATTTTAGGCCACTAAAAATGTTACCTGAGACTTCTTTCCTCACCTCATGAGCTAAGATTATTCTTTTACCAATTTAGAATTACCTGGGAATAAAAATCTCTACTATTATGGCACCCATGTATAGGTGATGCATGACTACTCTGGAATTATAATCACTTAAACTAAACTAAACTCACTAGAGGGTTATTTAATACTGTGACGCATTACAGTCTTTCAAATAAAAACCTAAATGCTATTTAAGATCCTTCCCAAAAGCACACTGTTTTTTATAAAAAAAAAAACATGCTCACAAATAGTGGTTCTAGAAAATCACCATACCCCTTTAAAAGTCTATATTTTTTTCGTACAGTCTGAAATTTAAGTAACAAAGATTTCCCTTTATATTTTTATTTTAAAATGTTTGAAAAGTATATTTAAAAACAAACTACAATAATAAATGTAAAAATAATAAAATGTATTCAGCTGTCGGAATTAGTTTAGTTCTTCATAAAAGAACCCTTTGCTATAATTCCAACATCATTGTGTCTCAATCTGTCCACCCAGCTGGACTGCTAGACACCTAAACTGTATGTATTTGCTTATACATTAAACTTTTCACTACATGGCATTTATGTATACAAAAAATACCACCAATATACACCACATTTACAGTGAAGCTTATAAATTAATTCAGAAATTGACTCTAAATCTGAAAAAACATCTGTAGATAATCTTAAAGAGAGTGGCGCATTGTGGGTCGTCGCCAAGAGCACTGAACTTAATTAATTCTGTAAACAAGAAAGAACAAATTTTCAAGAAGCTTATGTTAGTGTTCAAACATAAACTTTCTTTAAAAAGAAATAAATCAGAGAACATATAACTTTTATAACCCTGTTATGCTACAATTTATTTATTTTAGACATCTTTTCTCATTACTTGCATTTTAATGCAAAATATGTGAAAAAAGTTTCAGGCTGTTATTCAAAGACAAATAATATTTAAAGGGGTATGAAGATTTTTTATATATGCTATATTTCATTACTGTGCCAAATGTTCATTACCTTAAATGTTATGTTTTACAAGACTATCTGGTGTAGTTAAGTTATTGCCTGGTTGCAGTGACTACTTTTGTGATTATTACTAAACTTGTTGGTATGTTGTATTAGAAAACATGTTTATAACCATTATATTTACTTTTTAGCAATGAAAAGTATTGCTGGTGTTATTATAACCATAATGTGGTCAACAAAAAGTTATTCTTGTGATCACATTAACATTCTGTTTAACACTATTAGTTGAGTGCAACATATTTTAAACTACACCATTTGGTGTTATTATTTTCTTTATAGACATATTTTGTTTCTTTAACTAAAAGTCATAGTTACCAGTGTCATTCTCTATATTCTACATAAATGTGTTTTTTCCTCTACAAAGTGCTAAGTAGTTTTACTATCGGCAGTGAAATTTGCTTCACCTGCAGAGCCTTTAAAACCATAAAATAGTGATTTGTAGTTATCCATGATCTCACTGTCCTGATAACCATTACACCCTTAATATGTCTTTAACTTCTGCTGATGACTAGTATGCATAACATAACATCAATCTTTATCTATGCAAAAGATCTTGTGTTTCATTTTTTGTCCAGATATGTTGCCAAATAAACTTTATAAATTCATTTATATATAAAAAGTTTAAAATATTGTGTATTTAATTCAATGAGTGGCGTGTATGTGTAATCCCAGTATTCAACGCAAGGGGGCGTGGCGGCAATGCGCGAATTAAATCATAAAATCAAAATCAGAATACTTTATCAATCCACAGGGGGAAATTGCAATCCAGAATTAGACTTTTTTTTTCTTTTTTTAAACGATATAAAAATATTATTGGATAAAGATGCAAACACATATATGCACATGCTTATAATATAATGAGAAAAGTGAGGATAAGCAAATAACTGTCTCTGGATGATTCTAAAATAAACAAGCTATAGCCATTAGCTAGAAATATATTGTATGTATTAGTTCATATGACATTTATAGATGATTATTTATTACACATAAACCGATCTACAGGTAGTAGATGAACACAGCTAAAAACAGAGAAATGTACATTTAAAGGTCAGCAAGTTTATTAAATTAGTTTATCTATATTATATAACATATATATTAGTTTATTAAATTAGTTTATCTATATTATATAACATATATATTAGTTTATTAAATTAGTTTATCTATATTATATAATATATATATTAGTTTATTAAATTAGTTAATTCATAATTCATTCATTCATTATCTCCCGCTTTATCCACTATTAGGGTCGCGGTGGGTTCCCCATGCCTGTCCAGGGGAGAACGTCTTGGGCGCTGGGCAGATAGACCCAGGACAGGGCGCCAAGCCATCGCTGGGCATATATATATATATATATATATATATATATATATATATATATATATATATATATATATATATATATATATATATTATAAAAAATATGCGCACTAAGATCTTATCAAAAAGACAACCCATGCAGGTAGGTATGAAAGTCCTGAGACTCATTAAAAATCTTATTATTTTAACTTAAATGTAAAAAGAACTATAAAGGAAGGCACCATGGCTCACTGGTATTGTGGTCTGCTGATTGTGCATTGTTTTATTTTTGGAAAAATGTCCAATTTCATTCCATATGGTGTTTATATTTTCTTCCCTTGTCTTTGTGAAATTCACTGGTTCCCATGTCAGTTGAACTGAAGATATTAAATCTTGTATTTGTAATGTATTTGCTCTATAATAGCATAATAACTTAAACTCCTGCTTAAATTCCAATTTTCTTATGTCCAATTGAATCAATAAGGAATCAGGTCCCAGCAAAGCTTAAGATTCATAATATTCTGTTGTTTTTGCATGCTGATCTAAACAATGACAATGACAATCAGCCTAGAAAAAGTGGAAACAGGTAGACCTGCCATACCAATGTCTGTTGGCAGCAGAAAGCAATAAGTAACACAGATTGCAATGAATAGCTGAGCGAAAGTTGATGGACGCATATGGCTTTTCATTACTTTCACTCTCAACTGAAGTGGATGACGCAGCATTTGCTCCTTAGCGCTAATCCCTTTTGAGTGGCTAGAAAGGATACAGACTTCGTCCAGCATCTCGGCACTGTTGGATGTAGCAGCAATAGGACTGGATCGCTATGCAATCTTTTTCATTTTTTTGGTGCTCATTCTCTGAGGTAAGAGTCTTTATGCAGGAGTAAGAAGAGTGTGCCATCTAAGGTATGGTTTGATTTGTAGGGTTCATACATACATCCAAAATATAATTTAACACTATGCATTTTATGTAGGATGTGCATGTGTTCTGAGGCATTTTATGTTGCTTTTTATTTAAATATACATTTATTTGTCTTTTTTGGTTTTCTGTCTCATGTGGTTGGGCCCAGCATGCCCATATTTTACCTGCATATTGTGCCAAGCAACACTAAAAGTACAAGAAAGGATAAAGCGACTGCTGATTTATAACTTTCTCTACAGAGCTAAAGCAGAATCTGTAACCCATTGAGCATGATGTTCTCTAACATGTAAGATGCCTACTTTGTACACAATATGATTGACCTCTTATGTTTGTCTTTATGTAAGTCTTATGCAACAAATAGCAATGTCCCATCCTAAAGTATACCTTAAAGGGTTTCCACCACACAAAGTTCATTTGGTTTCCTTATATGGTTAAAGTTTAGTCTATACATGCATTAGACAAGTATGGCATAGCCACATTTATCTGTATACTGTATCCTGATGCATGGGATACAAAAAGTGTATGCAGAATAGTAAGTTATCCACAAAAAGTGTATGCAGAATAGTAAGTGAATGGCACCAAGTTTAATTTTCCTGATATTACATATAATTAGTAAATTTAGATTTAGGCTTTGATAACGGTTCACAACTGTTAGTTTTTCCCCTTAAAAATTCCTCAATCCATTAAGAAACCATACTGATAATTTACCAATTTATGACAGTTGCTTTTTTGGGTGACATAAGTGACTTTACCTCCAAAAACCTAATTCCATGCACACATCTTAATGACAATCCCTTAATAATTACACAATATTTACATTAAATATACACATAATACAGCCTTTTTACCATTTGTTAAGAGTTGTATTTTTTTTTCATGTGTAAGCTTTGATATCCAATCACAAGGAAGCTGAATAAATGGTTCGGTTCCGGACACAGGTGGCACAGTGGCTTAGTCCCTCTCAACCCTTGGGATCCAAGTTTGAATTCCGATCTAGGTGGAGTTTCCATGTTTTACCTGTGTCTGCTAAATGACTAAATGTCTGCATGGGTTTTCTCCAGGTCATTCAATTTCCTCCCACAGTCCAAAAACATGGATTTAAGCTAAAATTGGCTGCTCTAATTTGCACTTATATAGTGTTTATGAGTTTCCCTATATAGTGTGTGACTGAATGTGTGTGATAGATTGACCCTCTGTCCTGGATCTGCCCAGTGCCCAAACCGTTCTCCGTTAGATGGAGCATGGGGAACCCGCCCCCCAAATTTAGTAGAGTATTAAGTGGAAGGTAATGTATATATGGATGAAAAAGTGTTTCGCATCTGGATACGAGTGGCATGGTGGTTACACCCTCTCTGCACTGGGCATCCAGGTTCGAAACCTGATCTGGGTGGAGTCTCCCTGTGTCTGTGTAGGTTTTCTCCAGATTCTCCGGTTTCCACCCACAATACAAAACATGAATTTTAGGCCCCTAGATGGTGTGTGTCTGTGTGCCCAGTGCAAGCGATGTATCCCCCCCCCCCCCCCAGTAGAAAATTAGGCAGAAGAGAAAATGAAATGATGTTCTGGATATTTGTGTAATTGAGCTTCTTGAAGGCGGCACGGTGGCTTAGTGGTTAGCATGTTCGCCTCTCAGCGCTAGGGATCCCCGGTTCGAATCCCCATCTGGGTGGAGTTTCCATGTTCTCCTCGTGTCTGCGTGGGTTTCCTCCGGGTTCTCCGGTTTCCTCCCACAGTCCAAAAACATGGATCAAGTCAATTGAATTCTCCAAATTGCCCCATATAGAGTGTGTCTGTCTGAGTGAGTGTGTGCCCAGCGATGGATTGGCGCCCTGTCCTGGGTCTATCTGCCCAGCGCCTGAGATGTTCTCCCCTGGATGGGCATGGGGAACCCCACCGCGACCCTAATAGAGGATAAAGCGGGAGATAATGAATGAATGAAAAATGAGCTTCTTGAAATTCCCACGAATTTAGTTCCAGGTTGCGAGATTAGTACGAGGAGCAATTCAATATCAGGACACATGAAGAACAAGGTTATCGCGTATTCGTATGTTATGTCTGGAAATCATGTTTTCTCAGGTCTGTCAAGTATTTATTTTTAGATTAAACAAACGCAAATTCTGAGTTCAGCCTAAATAAAAACTAAGGCTCCGGTTCGCACACTTTCAAATTTCAGGAGTATAAGGACAAGGCTTATTTCCAAACTCTCCCTTCATGTCGTCATTGCAACTTGTCAGCGTCGGTGAATATGAAAGACTTTCCCTGACTCACGCGCTGGCTCACTGCTACGTCTCTGCGTCTGAATGGCGAGCGGCTCGTCTCTCTGAGGAAACGGCTGTTCGGTGCGACTGGCCCGACTCGCAACAGCTCCACTCAGCGGCACGCGATTTCGCAAAGACCGGATAAGTCATAGAAGTCCCATAATTCCACACACTCAGTCTCGCTGGGCTTCATCCGCGCACGCTCTCAGCCGCAGACGTCAGTCGCTTGCAGATTTGTGACTCAACATTTCGCGGCCCTGCGGCGCAACTTTGATCAATTAAGTGACTGTTCGTTTGTGATTGGGACAGAGCGCGCGGTTTGGTGAGCGAGACTTACCGACTGCCATTATGAACTGGTCATACATCCATTATGGAAGAGTCTGATGACCGAAAACAGTGAAAATGATTTTGAGGTTTGAAGCAGATTTACGGTAGGTCAGAATCAGGTCTGTTTCACACAAACACACAATTCAGAGCTGTCAGTTGAAGCCATGTTTGTGGACTGTGGGAGGAAACCCACACGGACACTACCAGAACTTGGAAACTCCACCCAGATCGGGATTCAAACCTAGATCCTCACCACTGAGTGGCAAACATGCTAACCATTAAGCCACTACGCTGTCCACCATTAGAACCATCCATCCACTCATCCATCCATTATCTTCTGCTTTATCCTCTACTAGATTTGTGGTGGGGTTCCCCATGCCCATCCAGGGGAGAAGGTTTTGGGCGCTGGGCAGATTCACCCAGGACAGAGAGCCAATCTATCACTGTGCACACTCACACAGGCACACACAAACACAATTTAGAGAATTTGGAGAATTCAATTGACTTTAATCCATGTTTCTGGACTGTGGGAGGAAACCCACGCGGACATGGGGAGAACATGGAAACTCCACCCAGATTGGCATTCGAACCAGGAATCCCTAGCGCTGAGAGGCGAACATGCTAGCCACTAAGCCACCGTGCCGCCTCCTTTAGAACCATTCATTCATTCATTATCTTCCGCTTTATCCAGGGGAGAATGTTTTGGGCGCTGGGCAGATAGACCCAGGACAGGGTGCCAATCTATCGCTGGGCACACACTCACTCACACAGACACACTCTATATGGGGCAATTTTTGAGAATTCAATTGACTTGATCCATGTTTTTGGACTGTGGGAGGAAACCGGAGAACCCGGAGGAAACCCACACAGACACAGGGAGAACATGGAAACTCCACCCAGATGGGGATTCGAACCGGGAATCCCTAGCGCTGAAGGCGAACGTGCTAACCACTAAGCCACCGTGCCGCCCCTTTAGAACCAGTTTAATTTAATTAAGTAACTAATTGGAAAAGGAATTAAGTGCTTAGAATAAACTTAAGATTCCTTTACTTGAAGGTATCTTAAAGCACTTAAGGAGGTTCTTCCACAATTTAAACTAAAGATCTTTACAAATATTTTTGTTTTAATCGTGTAAAAAGCGTGCCATGATCTTTCGAATCTTTGGAACCCAATTGTTAATAAGATCAGTATTTTATTATGGTGACACTAACCATTCTAAAACTCAAAATGGGCATTATATTTTAGATGGCAACGTTTAATTTATTGTCCAATAAAAAAATCAATATGGTGATCATTGAAAAAAAAAATTCTGAACATTAATTCTTATTTTTTCATTCTTATCAGGAAGATTACAAATCACAAAGCAGAAATTAAAATTGTATACAAAATCAGTTTAAGTATAGAATGTCAATTATGCAGTTTTAATAATTAATGCATCATGGCATGTGGCTCTAAAAAGTGTTGGACTGTTAGGTTGTAAATACGGTTTTATGCCAGTAACATTACCCAGCCTCTTACAAATGCAGTTTTGATGACAATAATAGAAAATTATAAAGAGAAGTATGCAACAGGCGGCACGGTGGCTTAGTGGTTAGCACGTTCGCCTCTCAGCGCTAGGGATTCCCGGTTCGAATCCCCATCTGGATGGAGTTTCCATGTTCTCCCCGTGTCTGCGTGGGTTTCCTCCGGGTTCTCCGGTTTCCTCCCACAGTCCAAAAACATGGATCAAGTTAATTGAATTCTCAAAATTGCCCCATATAGAGTGTGTCTGTGTGAGTGAGTGTGTGCCCAGCGATGGATTGGCGCCCTGTCCTGGGTCTATCTGCCCAGCGCCCGAGACGTTCTCCCCTGGATGGGCATGGGGAACCCCACCGCGACCCTAATAGAGGATAAAGCGGGAGATAATGAATGAATGAAAAAGTATGCAACAGACAAATGTCACCATAGCACACTAATGTCAGTCTACTAGTAGCTACTGTATACAGCTGTACTTAAAAGTTTGGGAATCCCTTGGAATTTTTTGTATTTATACATAAATTTGCAACTCACAGAGATATACTGTAATTTATTATATTCTTTATTAAATAAATGACAAAGTCTAATATTTTCTGTGATTTATTTGATTTGTTTTACTTTAATGTTTGGAAATCTGATATTTGATCTCTCAGTCCAAAAACATGTTTGAAGGTAAATTGAAAACACTACACTGCTCCTGGGTGTGAGTATGTTTATCTATATGCTCTGTAATAATCTAGTAATGTGTTCAGGTTATGTTCCTTTTGTCATATGAGTGCGTGGATAGAACCCCATCTCTTTCAGCAACTCTGATTTAAGTTTAAGTGGAATAGAAAATAAATAATTATGTAAACAATTAAACTGGGCTGTTTTTACATGATTAAGTTCTAATACTGATCTAGATCAACCAGTGAGATCAGCTTGTTCTCAATCTCTATGCTAATTTTCTTCAAAGCCTAGTTATCAGTCGATGGGTTGTGACTAGCACTTGAAATTGTAAAGTCTGTCAATCGGTCCTACTGTCTGAACCTCTCAATAAATTGCAAACACATTAACACTTACATTACAATGTGTGCACAGTCTGTTTTACCATTGTGGTTGAGATATACACCAACATAACTCTTTTGTGCACACACCCAAAGACGCGTTTCTCCAGGTGCAGCTTCCCACACCTGTTGAAGAACCTCTCTGTAATTAGGACAGTACAATTATATTTCGGATACGGACAGGGTGACTAAACAGACAATGAAATGCTTATTCTCCCTCTTATTCCCTTTTCAGCATCTTGTAAGTAATGATAGATTCTTCTCGTCTTCAAAGGCCATTGGTTTCCTACATAACAGCTGAGTCAGTAAATGGGAAGGGGGGTATTGGGTAGTGGTAGGCTGGGTGTCTTGACCTTGTTGTTCTGAACCCGGGGGCAAGTGTGTTATCAGTAGTTATTTTCAGACAACCCAACAACCTGTTTGTGTGTTTCTCATTATCGGGCACAAGCACCACACAGCTCACTGCAATAATCTTCTTATGGGCTAAGATCATTTAAAAAATTTTGCTGTTGCCTGAAGTAGGTACCGCTAGACATTTCCAGCCAAGTTCCTTAAAGCTAAAGTGAACATGTGAAACTGACATGAAATTTGAAAGAAATTAAATGATTCAAATTATTATTTCCACTGATTATCTAGAGAGTTAAGTACACTTTCTGCTAGGGTTCTCTAATACAATGGGCTAATACAATCGGTACTGGGTTAAGCAAAAGCTGATGAACTAGCTTAGAGATCCAAAGCATCTTCATGAATAAAGGATGGGAGTCATTATTGATTTGTGTACTTTTTCTTTGTGTAATGGGGTTTCATTGTTTAAAGGAAGCTGCATTACACCCTTTGAACTGTTTCTAAGCTATTTGAGCAAACCGAACATCAGAGAGCCAAACTAATATAACATACAATTAGGAAGTTACATGACTAAGTTTTTTTCTACTCCAAGCGATTAAGTTTTAACAAGCTGTGTGGCACAAAACTGAACTGTAATTATTTGTAAATTTCTAAATAAATAGAAGAATATATATATATATATATCAGTGGTGGGTCGTCAGGGCCTTCAAAGCCTTCACTAAAGACCTAAAAAATACGAATTACAGACTGATGTTAATTATATTTTGCCCATGAATACCTATACATTAAATAATTCCAAATGCTCTGTTCGCTTCCTTTCATACCGTTTCCCTCGGTGTTGCTGCTTCTAGACATGTATTTTCCCATTAAAGCATTTAATCGATCTCATTTCAGCATCATCGGTTGCCAGATTTTTGATCCTTTTGCCTATGCTTTCTCAATGAATTTTGCTTGCCTAGTAGCATTAAAAAGTATAGATCAACCTGCTACTTTAACAAATCAGATTTTATGTCCTTGATAGACCCTTCTAGCAGGCTAAAGTTATTTCAGTGTATTCACACCCTTTGATTGGAGAGTACTTTGAAATGTGGTGATTATGCTTACATCCTGCAAACACTAATACAGCACCAAAAAACAAAACTTTTAATTGTATGGAAATAATGTATGAATCAACAAAAGTTACTGATCACTAAGAGCCCTTGACCTGCTTTGTATGTTTTAGTTAAGGTGACCACATATGATTTTTCTTGGACATTCTGTTTTAAAACACATACTGGTGGTGTGATCAGGAAGGTATAGAGGCTCACCTGAAAAGTTTCTCTGGTTAATTAGTGTTCTGTCTGCTCTGCAGTTTGTAGAGCAGATTAAAAAAGCAGGAAAGCTGGAAAGGGAGAGATGTAACTGAGAGCTGAAAGAGCACAAACAGTTCATTTGTGTCTATGTGTACTGGAAAAGCAGAAATATTTGCAGTGTGAGCTGTCTGAAACATGATTTTTTTTGTTTTTATTTTGTTACTATTAATATTACATTACCTGTCCAAGTTATAATTTTCAGGACCAGCAAGATCAGTACATGTGTTATGTGGGATAAGAGCATGATTAAATGTATGTATGTACAAAGAAAAAAAGAAAATAGAAGCAGATGAGGTAAATGGGAGCACCTGCCTTTTCATTATGAAAAATTGTCTTTCCTTTCTGTGTGCATGGAGAAGTGAAAAGGAGTGTGAATGCCTGAGTGGACAAAAGATGACCGTGCTGTGCCTGCATTTGTGTGTGTGGGTGTTGTTTGTGTTGGTGTATGTCCATTCTGAAACACCTCATACAATCTTTCACCAATATGCAGCATTAACAGAACATGTTGAGCACAGACCAATGGTTTCAGGCAAAAAAATAAAATAATAATAGTAATTATAATAAAATAAATAGTAAAACTGGTACTGCAGAACTTCCCCACCCCCTATATGTATAAAAATAAGTCCAAATTATGACAAGGAAGCATTTAGGACAGTCAATAAGCAGGTGGTGCTCGTCTATTTTCCCTACGCTTGGACACATGAGGAGGTAACCCCTCTCCTAAGAGAGTAGACATGGAACAAAACACTAACTTTGATCAATTGAGAGTGGTTGACCGTTAAAGGCTGCAACCAAAATCTTTTCCCATCCATTCATCTATTATCTTCCGGTTAATCCTACATTAGGGTCACGGGGGGTTTCGGGCGCTGAGCAGAAACACCCAGTACAGGGCGCCAAGCTATCACTCACTTACACACACAGACTCTATAGGGGCAATTTAGAACATTCAATTTAACTTAAATTTATGTTTTTGGACTGTGGGAGGAAACCGGAGAACCAGGAGACACAGGGTGAACATCAAACTTCGAATGATATGTCACCCCAAAAATCTTTCAAAAGTAAAAAATTTAAATAACTTTACAGAGTGATGGAAGACACTCATACTGGTAAATTTTTAAATGTTATTCCTTGCAGGACCGAACAAATAATAAGCTGCTTAATAATTGCTGAGAGTTTAAGGAGCACACGCAGTGTGTTTGGGTGCACTGGAAAGTAGGAAATACCTACAGTCTGAATCCACTAAAAAGTGGACATTGTTATTTTTAAGTGTGGCAGTAAAGTCCATTTCGCTTTTAATTATTGCTTGTCCCCAGTCCTCATTTTTTATATAAGCAAGATTGTTACAATGGCAGCTGACAGCTCTGATTGTGTGGCAACTTTATTTATTTTTAAACTTTATTTTATCAAAGGACAAAAATCATGTTATCCATATTATCCACTGATAAATAGTACACTAAATCTGAATTAAATTGCTACTGAGCAGCAGAATATATGCTCTTGTTGAAAAAAAATCTTCATGTGTTTCCTGTTAGGAATACACCACCAAAATATTTTGTTTTGTCTGCAGGGTAAATAACTACATGGAATAGAGAACTTCAAAATATATGAGGGTGGCAGAAAGACATTTCTCATAGTGGGTGGTTTTCTGTAGTGTGTAAACACAGATGAAATAATTACTTATAATACACTGATAAAAACAATGTTATTTGAAAATAGTTCTCTGCTGACCTATTCGCCCTCTGAAGAATATCTGAAGAATACTTCACTGATTTCTGCATGTTTACAAATATGCATGACATTGATAGCTTTTGAAATTTATAATATATTTTTTTTTACCCAAACATACCTTTATCTAGTCGTCTGAAATATGATGGGTGGTGGGCTGCATCTGTATGTGTGTTTGGGGTTAGACTCGGGGCGAGTAAAACACCCAGCCTCTCAAGGGACAGATTCATTTTCTCCTGCTGCCAGGTTAATTACGTCATCACAGCCGAGCATATAAAAGGCGTCTGTGATGTCATATTGCCAGAGAGAGGCTGCCGAGTGTTAAAGGGGTGACTGGGGTTACCCTCAAAACCTCAGCACACACCTCTAAATATCATAACTTTTTTCAACTGCTGTCTCTGTCTTTTTCTGTCCTCTTGATCTGTCTCTCCTTGTAAACTTTTTTTTTTAATTCTCTCATCCTGGCTCAGTGACTGTACCATAACTTTGTTATTTTTTATTTCCTTTTCTACCTTTCTCTGTGTTTTCTACCCTGTTTTGCTTGCATAACATATCTCTTTCGTATAAGGTTCATATTCCTTCAGCTCATGCACTGCTGCTTCCCTTCGTCTTAAGGTTTGGGCAGAAGGGTCAGCGATGCTGTGGGCTGGGGCTGTGTTCCGAAAGACTTGCTTTTTCTGTCGCACTTTTGTTCCACCCTGCGTCATCATGTTGACTGAATGGACCCCACACTTACCAGGCAGGAGCTGGCCTGGCCCAGTCTAACACTGAGCCGAGTTAGCGCCTGTAATCTGATGGCCATGTTTATTTTATGTAGGCTCCCTTTGAAGGTGCTGAAGAAGTCTTTGGGCTTTTTGTCCCGGTCCACTTTGGTCAGCTGGGCCGAGGCACTCGTAGTGGTAATACCCAGGAAGAATAATATTTGCACTCGTATTCACTCCAAACAAGTTTTTTTCCATATTAGTGTTAAAGGGCTCTCTTTCTCTTGCTCTCTCTCTTTCTCTGTCTCTCTCTTTTTCCTCCTAAAGTTAAAGGATGTCTGTGTCGAATCTGACTGTGACTGTTGTTAATCTTTCATAATCAATGTATAAATACTTTTGCATGGGAATCACTTACACTTACAGCTAATCTTTAATTCCTATGGTTTCCTTTCTAAAGGGGTAAATAAAAGAGCACAGTGGGAAAAGTTAGTGAGTGTGATAGTTATAAATAATGGGCTATTGTGTAGAATTTATTTACAGAAAGCTTTTGTAGTTTGGTCCGGGCATCAAGCTGAGGCTGGCATATAAAATTTATAGTGCTTGTTTACTAGGTATCTCTTGTTTTATTGAAGGTTACTAAAAGGGATTCTTTGTGTGCACACTGGCTATATGCACTTGAGTGTGCGTGAAAGTTCACAGCTCTGTGATAACTCTGGAAAGCCCTCTGACATCATCTGCCAGACTACAGCAATACGTTCTCAATCAAGTAAATTATAGTGTGTCATTTGTAAATCACTGAGCGGGTGGGGCTTGATATCCGGCCAAAAAAAAAGCTCTCACTCCACATCAGTGACTAGTGGACAAAATCATTAAGCAGTCCTTTCATTCTTGCTTTGATCCTAATGGGAAAATGACACAGCTGTTTGTTCCTTCTGATCTTTTTGGAAACTTTGTTACCCAGGACCTTGTTTATAGAGAGTAATTTCAGGACAATCAGTATTTGTTTGGAGCAGGTTATGATAATACCATCTTACATTTACACCTTAAATTTGGTTAATATGAGTCACTGACATGGCAGGGTTGGTCTTTGCCATGTTCTCCTTAAGTCTGTCATACCACACTATCCTGTTACCATACTGTTCAAGTGCAAATATACAGTCATATGCAATTTTGGATTAATCTTCTATTAAATCAATTGTCTCAAAGGAAGTGAAATAATAATCTATACATGAACAAACTTTTGTACATTTTAATGCATGGTTTTTGATTTGCTTAATGCAACTCTACTGAGAAACATTAAATATAATTTCACATTTAATATTTAATGGTTTATTGTAAGTTAGCAAATTAGCCTAAAATGTTATGTATTTATGTTTATATATACTTTTTTTGCAATCAAATAAGGTTTGGTAAGGAAACAATACTCTAATTTTTATGTTTTATGTTTCATTTGCATTGTTTGGTCCTCTGGCAAAAGAATCAAAATATATAATGTACAAAAAAAACTTTATTTAAACATTTATTTAGTTTATTATGTTGACCAGACCATGTTATGATAATATGAGTCTACTAAGTGTCACATGCCCAGATCCAGCAGGATTTTATGTGATCCAGTCGTGATTTAATTAACAAAGTTCAGCATTTGCAGGCAAGACTGTGGACATAGAGAAACACAAAAACAACTCTTTCACTATTGTCTCTCAACCTCTGATTTGTGTCTCTCTTTTCATGAGGCCTGCAGACCCAGGTAAAATCCACAGCTAAAATCCATCACCTGTTTCCTTGACTCCAGCTCTCTATAAATTTGTGCTTGATCACAGCTCCACGTTACAGTAAGACTGCCTATGTAAGTTCTTCGCTCCTTCTCTTATATTGGATACTGTTAAATTGCATGCATTGTTTCTGTTAATTGCTTGCATCCCTTGATTCCCATGATCCTGCAGCCTTCTGCATACCTGTATTAAGTAAGTTAGTTGTCCTTGCACACATTTTACCAAGCTTTGTTGTGTACATGTACTTCATGGCCTTTGTTTTACCTTTCTTAAAAAATTTTAATTAGATTTTTTTTTTACAACTGTAGCAGTTGCTGTAAAGTGTGTAAGGCCCTCGAAGCAGAAGCCAAAGATCAATTCTGGAAAGATAGAAACATGCAACACAACAGGTGAGTGATACGGACCAACACAAGGAAATTGAGGACAAGAAATAGCCAGAGTAAATGAGGCTCAGGTGTTTAGAATTCTGGTGATGCAGAGCCCACCGGCTAAAAACTGCAAACACCAATAGGCAGATGTGACTGTGAATGCTGGAACAAAGTTCACAAGTTAGTTTACAAAATAACCATATTTATGACCCAGAATGAAATCCATTGTTATTTAAAAATCAATTAAAGAAAAAGTTGCTGATGCAGCAAAGAATAGTCCATGCATCAGGTTTGGCTGTACCTCATTTATAAATGATCTGAGGTGTGGATTGAAAAAAAAAATAGGTGGGTTAAAATTTAATAGCGTAACAATTTTTCAAATACGAGTTTGTTGTTTAAAAGTTAAAAAAAAACATTTAAAATTCAACAAAAAATAGTGATTTCCATCATCTTCCATCCATCCATCCATTATCTCCCACTTTATCCTCTAGTAGGGTCATGGTGGGGTTCCCCATGCCCATCCAGGGGAGAACGTTTTGGGCGCTGGGCAGATAGACCCAGGACAGGGTGCCAATCCATCACTGGGCACACACTCACTCATACAGACACACTCTATATGGGGCAATTTGGAGAACTCAATTGACTTGATCCATGTTTTTGGACTGTGGGAGGAAACCGGAGAACCCGGAGGAAGCCCACGCGGACACGGGGAGAACATGGAAACTCCACCCAAATTGTGATTTGAACCAGGAATCCCTAGCGGTGAGAGGCGACCGTGCTAACCACTAAGCCACCGTGCCGCCCTTCCATCATCTTCTCCACTATTAAAAAGTTTATTTTTTTGTACTGTAGTAGTTACATTTCCCAAGTAATCAGCCGGTTGTTGTTTGCACCAAGCAATATCTCCACAATAATGACTAATAATTTTGCTATGATTAACAAGGGAGCCCTGGAATGTAACACAGTCTGTAGAACAGTGAGACAATGAGGTCACACTTTTCTGTGGTAACACCCAGAGCTACATGCAGGATAAATATGCCAATGAACATGATGGATCCACTTTGCAAGAAAGCTCCTGGCAGGAATCTGATGGGCATCTACAAAATGGTACAATACATGAAAACTTATACAGAGACCATATAAAAGTTAAAAACAGATGGTTAATGACTGCAGTTTAATCAGAGGTGTGATATTAATACACAAATGTACTCATTGCTGGGTACTCCACAGGTTCTTCACACTTAGTTATGTAAATTTGGACATTGATACTAGAAGGTCCAGCTATACTGCCCTAAATTTATTTATTGTTATATTGTCAGAACATTCTAAATGTCTTTTTCTTGCGGTATTAAACAGGAACAAGATGCTACAGAGTTCATCTTAGAGAGCTTTTATGTTCATATTGCAGCAGGATCATGTTTACTTCTATTATACTTTAAATTGTGTAATTAATTAGATACTAATTTTTACCGTTTTGTAGATGTTTATTCTTGCTAATCATTGTTAAATTCTTGTTTCATAATTCACTGTTTTTAATAGGTGAAAAATCTGTACTGCAGATACCACTGTCAGTAAAGTCACGCTGCTGTAAACCTGGCACTGACCCGTTGAATAGCTATAAAGTTCCTAGAAAATTACTTTGTCTTTACTGCAATGGGTTTAGCCAAAACACCAATTTTGAGATCCTCTCCATCAATTGTACATGAATGCATTAATGAACACCATACCATTACAGACGCTGTTTTTTTTTTTCACTTTTTTTTTAATAAAGACAATTTAGTAAGCCTGATTAAAAGGTCCTTTAAAAATATCAAAAAGTTAAAAATCAGTTATTGGAATTTTGGCTTGTCACTGTTGTTTTGTTTCAAATATATCATAAACATGTATGCTCTGTAATTCATCAATACTGTTATTGTACCAAAAAAATCATACATAATATATTTTTTAGTCATTGACTGACAATGTATTCTTCTTGCACTGATAAAACATGCCGGTAATAGTAAGTAGCATTGCCATCAGCATCTGTAGCCAATACGCTTACAAACCAAATTCTTCTACAGCAAGCTTGACCCATGTAGTCACATGATCTTAAGGACATTTTTTAAAAAAGATAAAAGCAACAGAACACGTGGTGAACAGCTGAATTTCTGCAGTTGATTTACTTTAATAGCCAGGTTTGCTCGTAACTGTGTCTGTTTCAGCACATGCCCTTTGAACTAAAATGCCCAGTTGGTTGGTATGGCCTGGCACCACTACTGAAAAACAGTGCCCCTCGTAGATGAAGACTTGTGTCCAAGCAGAGGTCACAAAATCAGACATCTGACATCAAAGTCAGACACCTCACCAGACAGGTAGTCTCAAATTTTAATAAATCTACGGCAATGACGACATGAATCTTCAAGATTTATTGTCACAAACCAATCCCCTGACATTTCCGCAAGTGACATGTCTGATGTGTGGAACATCCTTAAAAAGGGTATAATCTGAGATCCTTAACTGCAACAAGCTGTAAGGAGACATGGTATATCTCATAAGCCTCCCACCTTTTTTGGGCATTGAGGAACGTAGAGTGAAAACCACTGTGCTATTTAAAGATTAGAACCTCTGATATTAACTAATTCTCTAGGAGAGATATTTTCTGTTATGTTATACAGGGTCCAGCACTGTGGTCTGCTAAACCACAGAGTATGCTGGAGGTCAGTGGCAATAACTTCTTAAAATCATGAACCGTTACCAATCATCACTGGTTTGGGCCACCCAATTTTACAGATGTTCTTGCCATATTTTTCCCACCACCTGCAGGCTTTGTGGATTAAGCTTGGTGCAGTAACCTCTTTCCTGGCAATGGAAGGAGAACCAGTAGGGTATTTATACTGTGTTGCCATAAACTGAGCAGCTTTTGGTGACCAGCAGTACTTTGATGGGGGTGAGCACTAACAAATGAAGCTGGTGAAGATGATAGTAGGTTAGAACAGAGACTGGATTTCTGCTGACTAAAGTGTTTAGTCCTTTTTACCAAAATCGTAGCAAGCCTTAATAAATTTTGTTTAAAAATAAATTTTAGTGACTGTCAATTATGTGATGTGTATTTTTTTGGTATCAGCATTTTGCTGTCAAAATAAAGAGTAATAAGTTTAAAAATGAGACTAAATATTAGATGTAAGGGAAATGATTCAATATTACTTGCTAGTCTTAATGGCTCACATACGTTTTCCACCAATTAATAATTGTTATTTTTGTCTTATTTGTATTGTTTTTATTTGGTATGGTCCATAAATTCAACCATAATGCCACAGATGTACAAAATCAAGCATCTCGCCATGCATTTTGAACAAGTATAAGTTTCCAACTTTATGGTAACAGTTTAGGGGAGGCCCTTTTCTATTCCTGCAAGTGAAGTGCTTGAGAGAATTCGATGTGGAAAAACTTGAAAGGCCGGCACAGAGTCCTGACCTCAACCCATCCAAAAACTTTGTTTGCACAACATTAGTGTCCGGCCTAACAAATGTTCTTCTAGATTAATTTCCAAAACTACTCTATTATCCAAAATACTTTTCTGTAGAGTGAAAGCTGTTGCAGCTGTAATGCACAATCAACCTAGGAATAGGATGTCATAAAACTTCTGTTAGTGTAATGTATAGGTGTAATTTTACTTATAGTTCATGCGTCATCATTACAGTTGTACTCAAAAGAGCAAAATAATCAATAATCCCACTAAAACTAAATTGTACACAGCACCATCATAATGTTTCAACCTCAGAAACAAAATAAGTATTGGAACTTGGACACATCCATTGACTGAGTTGATGTTCTCCAAGTACAGAGAAAAAAAAGACCAGAATTTCTGCCATTAGTTTGCCACATTATTAAATCTCAGCAGTTACTATTCAGATTCTTTGATGTGACTGTGAAACTGTCAGTAAGTAATAAAAACAAATTACACATGAATGTGTAACAATGTGTGTTAAGTGGATTATTTTAAATACTTTAACTGAATTAATGATACGACACAGTTAGTGTTTCTACAGTGCATTTTTACTATCACAACAGTCTAACAAAAATATTTCTTCCCTTCCTTGTCTCCCCTTTTCCTGTCATCGTGTTAGGCCCAAATTTAGGAGTCCACTGTGGGAACAGGGAGTGATGGGTGTGATGTCAGACCAGTGTGTGTGTGTTCTTGGCCGCCGTGCTGGGTGGGAGGAATATGGCATGTGTCTGCTCACAGCCTGCTTCAGTGTAAATGCTGATGGAACGTGCAATAAGGTGGAGAATCTCTTTGGCGGTCCCATTTTCTTCCAGATCTGTGCTCTGAAGGTGCTTCTCCTAAAAGGTGCAGTCACAAGTGTGCTGGCCGATTCTGGCTCATTGCATAATGACTCATTTCTGGCTCACTGATTGGGTCTAAGGCCTGGTTGCGTGCCACCTAGCTTTCTGCATAGCATCACATGGCTCCATTCATGAAGAGTTTGTTTTCTCTTGTCTTCTCTGGCCTACCCTCTGTTGTGCCCTGCCCATCCGGCTGACCCCTCCAACGTCCCTTTTTCTCAACCCCTCATTCCTTATTCCACCTTGATTGCCAATTTTCTATCAGCTTCTTGGTTTTCTGCTGTCTTTCCCTTTGGGATTTTCCTCACATTCCAGTCATAAGTAAAACAAGGATGGAAAGGGAGTGCAACAGAGGGAGCCTAGACACCAGGGAAAGAGGAGAAGGCAGACAGTGACTGATTAAGCATTAATCGGAGACAGGCGCTGGAGGTTTTGCAGAGGACAGTGGTGAAAGTTAACGTTGACCTTCCATGCGTGGGAGGCTAATTCAAAATGTAAACGTCTTTCTAAAAATAAAACCGTTCGTATGCAGGTCATAGGCAGCAGCATTCCAGCCATGATATGGAATGAATAAACAAACAGAAGAAGGTGTTTTCAGCATTCACTCCACCCAGCCTATTTATCCGTCTCATTCCCAGCTCAGGCTGCTTTTACTGTTTGCACAACAGTGCTAATTCCTATTAAATAAATAACACAATCTTCTGCTAATGAAAATGACAGATGCTTTATTTACATGTTTTGTGGATTTCCCTGGTATCAGCAATGTAGCCTCACCTTTATAGCGATTGTATTTTAATATTTTAATGTTTTATAATAAATAAATAAATAAATAATAATAAATCTTTTTTGCTAAATTTTACTTGATAAAAAAAGTAATAAATAAAATATTAATTGTCCCAACACATGGCATACTTATTTTTCTTTTCCAGTATTTTCTTTTCCACATTATGTACATAGAAACTGTGTATCAAACTGTAAATGCTTCTCATTTATAGGGATTATGTTATGTTATGTGCATGTTTACTTACCAAAAAAAGGACATTTAAAGACTAGTTTCAGATTTTATTTACACTCTCTGGATAATGTATTAAGGAATTGTTTCTACACTTATTGTACTAGTCCTGTTTTACCATTTACCATTTACTGACAGAACAAATATTATTATTTATTTATACAGTGACATCGGCACAGTGGTGTGTTTGTGTGTGTTGTGCTGGTATAAATGGATCAGACATAACAGTGCTACTGGAATTGGTAAACTCTATGTCCTCTTACTGTTTACCACTCTGCCTGGCAAAAGCTTCAGCGATGTTAAAACATTTTTTCTCAAACAAGAATCAAGTACAATGTTATTTTACTGCAACTAGTCATTAATATTGATTATTTTATTTAGATTTAATTACTGACCACTAAGAGCTTGAACTTTCATATCTTGCTGTTGTAAACTTTCTTTTTAATATTCTCTAGTTGATCCTTTTGGTTTGGTTAAGAATAACTGCTATTTAGGGTACAGTTATCAGAGCTTATGTCATCAGGCTGAATGTTCGTTCAGATTTATTACTAGAGAAAATAGCACATTTTCAGATTATGTGCACTACGCTCTCGTTTACCTAAATCTTTTTTAATTAGAAGCACTCAGGATGGTGTTAAACTCTAAAGGGCATCTACTTATAGTTCATCAGGTCATGGTGAAAAGCCTTGTCAGTTGGAGAGAGTGTGTGACGTCAGGCCATTCACTACTCTTTTGTCTTTCTGACACCCCTCTTCCCAATTCTGACCCCCTGTCTTTCTCTGTATGTTGTCATTCTTCTAATCCTTCCCTTTCTCTCACCCCTCCTCATGCTCATCTCTTTTCTACTGTGAAATATTTCCGAAAAATAACATCACACTGCCACTGTGACGCAGAGAGAGATGGGGTGTCCAGTAAGGGGAGGGTATTGCCCAGTATTTGAGTGTGTGCATTAGGACATGCATCATTGTGGGGTCCTGCAAATAAAAGTTAATCAGGAGGTCACTGACAGTCTTGTCTGAAGCCTACAAACAGCAAGGCCTAAAAAATATGCATGGCATGTGCAAGCAGGGTCTCACAGCACGCTTCACATCTCAAGAAAAAATACCAGAAATAGACCTTTTAACTCTGCACCTATTTTCATTCCTTTTCTTACTCCTCTGTCCTGTGACTTCCTGTTAGATTGTGCCTTTAATAGGCTTGTGGTAGTGCATGTTTAGGGGGGGAGAATGGAAAAGTAAGATAGATAAGAACTAAATGATAATCAAGCCTTCCGTCATCACAATCCCATTCCCGATATTCTAAGACCTGTTTACATACTTCAGTCCTGTTTACATCCGTCTGTTTTGTTGCTGTTGTTGTGTAGCTTGATGTTTACGTGCGCTTTACTTATTCAACACCTACTCTTACTCCGACAGCCATAAGAATAGAGTGATGGCAGGGAGAGAGATAGCTCAACAAAAGAAAAGAAAGACAGGGTGTGTCATAGTGGCAGGCAGACAGATGTTCCAAGTGACATCCAGGGAATTGGAGAAAGAAGATCACATACTGTATACAGTGACGGACAAGGAAAGAATGTTCAGAGGAGAAGGACATAGAAGTGTTTAAGAGTGTGTGCATTTGTGTGTGTATGTGTGTGTGTGTGTGTGTGTGTGTGTGTGTGTGTGTGTGTGTGTGTGTGCGTGTGTGTGTGTGGAGGGGGGTGTGGGGGTGTTTGCAAAACCAAAGAACAGTCCTCTAAGATGATCTATAAAATTGTAAAAAAAAAATGTATATGACAGAATTTCTAAAATGTTGGGACTTAAATCTAAATCTAAAATCTAAATCTAAAATGTTGTGCTTTTTATGCAATTGACAGAAGTACAAGGAACAGATTTTTACAGCCTTTAATGACCAACTATGTTGTAGTTTGTAACTAGGAACATAAAGATAATATTCAGGATACAGAGTTTAATTGCAAGTGACCAAATCATCTATCCAACATAAGTATATATATTGCCACACATATATACATATATACACATATATACATATATACATATATAGTGGCAATATATATAAGCAGTCAATTTACCTTGAATCCATGTATTTGGATTGTGGAGAAGAACCCGTAGGAAACTAACGTGGACACCGGAGAACATGGAAACTCCGCCCAGATCAGGAATCGAATCTGGATCCACAGCTCTGAGAGGTGAACATGCTAACCACTAAGCTTCTAATAAAAGAAGCATCAGTCAAACACTCGGCATGGTATGGTGGTGCAGTAAATAGTGCTTTCAGCTTACAGCAAGAAGGTTCCTGATTCAATTTACAATAGGTCCTTCCTATGGAGTTTCACATTTAAATACATTCAAATAAGTAAATTGGAGAAACTAAATTGCCCTAGCCATTAAGTATGTGTTAGCAAGCTCGTTCTTCCCCGGAGGAGATCGGCTACGCGGGGAAACTGCGTACGCCGCTCACGCCTAGTGAGCACTTCCTGGGAACAGCTACGCGGAAAAAATTGCATATGCCGGTCCGCTGGATGAAACGCTCCAACGAATATAACCTGCGCAGGGATAGTGCGCAGCGTTGTACCGAACACCAACAGAAAAGGGGGAACGAAACGAACAAACTTACATCGGGATATTACCGCAAACAAAGACGTGCACGGGGAAGAGGGAATACGGAAACTAAGTAAGAAAAACACCCGGTCACGTGCACAAAATAAACCAATCACCCAACGGAGTCCATGAGTAAATTAAATGAGGGACAGGTGCCCCAGGCACCTGTGACAGTATGTATGTATCTTCTTAACCAAAAGAAAAAGTCGAAGATACTGTGCAACATCTGTATCTTAAAAAAATAACAACATCATAAAAGGCATTGCCAAGGTACCCATTTTCCAATACAATCCTGCAAAGACCTAAGGATTTCCAACATCTACTGTAGATGCCATTATGTAAAGTTTCATGAATCTGTTAAATCAAGACCAAAAATACTGCTTAATGTTCTTTCACTATAGTTTAAAAGTATATAATTTTTTAAGTCTTCAGATAGTCTTCAAATAACACTTTGCAACATATTATTATGCAATTATTTACAAATTACTGTCTTTATGGTTAGTATGAACACTTCGTTCGAATCCCCATCTGGGTGGAGTTTCCATGTTCTCCCCGTGTCTGTGTGGGTTTCCACCAGGTTCTCCGGTTTCCTCCCACAGTCCAAAAATATGGATCAATTCAATTGAGTTCTCCAAATTGCCCCATATAGTGTGTCTGTGTGAGTGAGTGTGTGCTGGGATGGATTGGCGTCCTGTCCTGGGTGTATCTGCCCAGCGCCCGAGACGTTCTCCCCTGGATGGTCATGGGGAACCCCCCCGCGACCCTAATATAGGGGTCATATTATATTAAGCAGTTATTAAAAAAAGAAAAAAAAAGAAAAAAAAAAGAAAATCGCTCTCAGGTGGACTATGTGTATGTATGTGGAGCTTGCATGTTCCTCTTATAAGTGCTGGGATAGGCATCAGCACTCCTTGTGGTTTGGAAAATAAAATAATATATTGAAAATATCAATTGAATTGTCAGTGCTTCATTGGAAATGCTTTCTTAATCAGATAATGAAGGTTCCAATGATCAAGCAAATTAAACATTGCAACATGTGCTGTGTTGAAAATTTAGGGATACCAGATTTATCTGAATTGTAAAAGGTTCTTTGTTGAATGAGTTGCTTCTTAATCGTAGTATGTCATTCTCCCACATCCGTTTTTTTTTAACTCCCCCTCCTCTTCTTCCTCTGTAGTTTCCTAATTCTCTGTCTTACCGCTACAGTGTGGTCATTCCAACATTTCTCCACTGGCTGGAGACAGAGAAAGTGTTTCGGTAAATATCTCTCACCACCCAAAACCAAGTGTTTTATCTACCATGCCTTACCGTACCAGCAAAATCACATCCAGAACTCGACTTGCATCAGAGGAAGCAAGTATGTATGTGTGTGTGTGTGTGTGTGTGTGTGTGTGTAGGCAATATCAATGGTATGAATGTGTGTGCCAAGTTCTGGAGGCTGAAGCCCAAATCTCTGGCTGATTATTCCATTTGAGTGATTTCTTGTAAGTAGATTGAATGAGCAAGTGTAAAAAATCCAGGAGAAAATGTTTCATCAGGAAAAAAGTAAGGTCTGTTGGGCATACTCCAGTTGTTTGTGTGTGTGTGTGTGTGTGTGTGTGTGTGTGTGTGTGTGTCTGTGGTGTGAGTGTTTTGCTGCTTTTGGCTCTGTTACAGTCCTCATTAACTTCCCTTTGTGTGTGGTGGTCCATATTTTTTTTTTTTTTGCTTTTCCTCTGCCTCTATTGCCTGACATGACTCGAACCATCACTTTAAACTTTAGACCGTGTGCACATGCATTGGGCCATCTGTCAATTCCGAAGTGGTCTGTGTGAAAAAAAAAGATTTGGGGACGTCATTTGATTGCCCCACAATCCCCCCTGTCATTATGCTTTTTTTCTCTTTCTTTTTCCCCTTCTTTTTTTCCCAGAGCCATTCCACACTCGTGCATACTATGACGTCATTGAAGGAAGGATGGGGCAGAAAGAGGGGGTGAGCGCAGGAGTTGTCACAGTGACAAACCCAGCTGGACCACTCATCTTCCTTCATGTTTAGGAAGCTGACCATGGGGTCGGTAGTGATGCAGCATTATGAAAGTAAATATTAACACAATCTCAACACAAACATGGCTTCGTATACACGTCCAACACCCACTCACTGTTTTCTTGTGTCGTTTCTCCATAAAGAAATTCCCTTCTGGAAATGAGCCACGATGACCAAGAAATAATAACAGATGCATACATTCTCCTTTAGGTCATTTTCTTCCCTGTTGCCCATATCATAGACATGTCTGTGTTGCGTGTTTACATTGGAGGATCCGTGTGTTCTTAAGCAACAGATATGTGTGAAATTTTATACATGAAATCTGACTGTTCTGTTGCATTAAAGTACAGAGTCAATTTGAACCACCTGTGGTTTTTTTACTGATAAAGAAGAGAGTCTGAAACGTATCATTTTTTATCAAAATATGTGTCCAATGTTATTTAGGGTGAGGAAACTGTCTCATAACACCTGCAAAATTCACTAAACTGAAAATGATTTATAGTCATGCCAACACACAGTCACACACACAGTTTGCTAGCACATTTTAAGGGCTTAAATATTTTTATATTACATGACCTACTCATTGACTTCACAAATAATCAACTACTGGCAGTTTTCCTGCACTGTGTAGGATCAATTCAAGCACAGCACTCCTATATCCACCAGAACCATGATAGATAGTTCCATCACGTGTACCAATTTGCTGCTCTAAAACAGCAGTACGGAGCAAAATAAAATGTATTAATTTATTGAATAAAAATATTTTGACACACTCCTTCATTAATAAATCAAGGTGTTTTATTCAGTCTTCTTGATACAGGTTTACAGGCACCTAGACATGCATTTTGGACATGCTTCCAAAATCATGGAAAATTTTTCAGGAAGGCCATCTTGTTGCAAGACCATAAAGGCACTGAAAAAACTTTATTCAACATGCTTGGAAAGAACTCGGACAGAGATTAAGGGCCGGCCTTTCATTCATTATCATTATCATAATCACATACACACACACAAACACACACAAACACACACACACACACACACACACACACACACACACACACACACACACACACACACACACACACACACACACACACAAACACACTCCAAAATACATTTAGAATATTTGTTTTGGCTGCAACAAAGAACAAACTTGGTAATGTATAGGTAATGTGTCCCAATACTTTTGCACTTATGTTGTATTTACCGAGGTTACCAAGGAAATTCATACAAAAGATGATTACTTTCATAATATTTAGCAAGAATATTTCTCACCATGCCACAGGGATCCATGTTCGAATCCTGTAATTAACAGCGTCCCAAGTTCAGAATAATTTTTTTTAGTGCTGGAAACACAGTGGAAAAACAAACACACTCTCACGTAACTAATATGACGATCGGAAGGTATAACACAGGTAAAGCGGGTTCTATGATTAACCAATTGGCAAACTGATGCACCAACACAGACTGGACAAGACAATATCCAATGTTCACACTCACTCACAGACAGGAATTACATCTCTGACAGTGTGTGTGTTTGTGTGAGTGAGTGTGTGCCCAGCCCTGGGCCTAGGTGTATCTACCAAGCACCTGAAACATTCTCCCCAGGATGGACAAGGGAACCCCCCTCCCCCATGACTCTAGTAGTATAGGATTAAGCGCAGGGTAATAAAATGAGATTAGATCAGTTTACTTATTCACTTTGAGAAATTACTTTATTTTAATCTGGTCAGTGGTGTATGTTTGTTGTAGTGGTTATATTATTATTATTATTATTATTATTATTATTATTATTATTATTATTTTTATATTTAACATAGTGGGAAAAGTATAATAACATCCACTGCAGTACACACACCTTAAACATTTTTTCTCACTGAACTGCCTTTTCAATTCGCTCCCCTAAAATAAAAACCATTGAATACACAGCCTTCCTTTCACATTGTGGGCGGCACGGTGGCTTAGTAGTTAGCACGTTCGTCTCTCAGCACTAGGGATTCCCAGTTCGAATCCCAATCTGGGTGGCGTTTCCATGTATTCCCCGTGTCTGTGTGGGTTTCCTCCAGGTTCTCCGGTTTCCTCCCACAATCCAAAAACATGGTGTGTTTGTGTGTGTGTGTCTGTGTGAGTGTGTGCCCAGCGATGGATTGGTGCCCTGTCCTGGATGTATTTGCCCAGCGGCTTTAACGTTCTCCTCTGGATGGGCATGGGTTACCCTCCTCCCCCGCGACTGTAGTAGAGGATAAAGTGGAAGATAATGGATGGATAGTCACATTGTGTTCCCTTTAATGTATCCATTTCTGATTCGTTATTCGTTTATTGAATTTTATGTAACTAGACAACCAACTGCAGAGTCCAAATCTGCTTCATATTTTACCTGCATGTACATGCCCAGTGTATGTAAATGGCCATGTAATATACATTTTCTGACATTTCTGATAAACGCAAACAGTTTCAAATGCATATACAGTATATACCAATCTCATATCACCCTTCAACTTTTATGTTGAGAGAGACAGCAATTACACACAGAAAAACCTCTGGCCAAGACTTTTTTCCTTTAATGTCACCATGCCACCCTATACTACAGTAGAGGTCAAGAGAGAACTGAACCCCCTCCATTCTCAGACTCACTGATTCACTTACAAACCTATGCAGGTACAACAAGAAGCAGTACGAATCTGTCAGACTGTATCTCCAATATATAAATAAATCAAAGAATATCCTAAAGCACAGTCATACTTTAATAGCAGAAGTGAATATGTTTTCATAACTGTGCAGCTCTATGTGAGAACATTCTTCCCCCATCAGTGCACTTGTTCAATCTTTATGTGTTTAGATCTGAGACCATTAGTTAACCTTAGTGAAATCTGTGCTAAAGACAACTGATGAGATATTCTTTCATTTTGTCTGTAAAAAAGATTTTGTGGCTCATCTTTCAAAAAGTTCATATTGTGTCAATTCATTTTGTTCCAGAACTAGTGGCCAAGACATTCCTTCAGCTGTTGACGTTTGAAAAGTAAAGCCTTCTCAGTAGTGGCTGTAAACAAGTGATATAAATTAAAAAATTTAATTGCTAGAATTAAACTGCCCTCTGCCCTGCCTGAGGTGATGGGGCTTCAAAAGGAGCTATTAAATGAGATAAATAATGGAGACGGCTCCATTGGAGATGGTGGAAGTGAGAACGTGGGGTCTGACTGTGTGTGTGGGCAGGAACTAATATCTAGCGTGTGCATATGTGTGCGTGTGCCATTTTGAGGTATATTACAGTAATGAGGTAGCAGGATGTCTGGACACTAAGTGCTCCCCACCTGTGGCTCAACTCCCCAGAGGAGGGGAATGATGTGGAGTATTGTGTAGGTTTGCATGTGCCTGTGAGTTTGTATGTTGCTGGGTGCAATTACATGAGAAAAGTCATGTTTCTGCTCCTCCTTTGTGATTGGTAATGTGACAGATTAACCATGCAGACCACACAAACACAGTTTTGCGCACATACATGCCTACGCCCTCTACATCTTGATTATGAAGTTAAACACACTCAGCCACCCAGGAGACCCCCACCAGGGCAACTGAAGGAGAGAGAGTGTGTGTTCTGGAGTGACTAACTTCACTCTTTCTTTTATTCTTTTCCCAGCTGTGTCTTCAAACGGGCCTTTGATGTGGGGGAAATTAAAGGAGAGAGTGTGTCAATATCTCCCACCGTTCCTCCATCGCTCCTGCACACTCATCCATTTCCTCCATCTCTTCCATGCTCACTTTCTTCCTACTTAGATCTAACAAACCTCAAAAGGAGGTGACCTTTTGCTCTCTGGCCTGTGGGTGAGTCAGCACAAGTGCGGACCAATTATTGTTTATGTACATGGTTAACATGCATAATACATACCTACAAGAATTATATCCCCCTATATGTGTGGAAACTTTTGCCTGCCTCTGTTGCTTCTTTTACTTTCTGCTCTGCTGCATATGACTATTTCCAGAGCTGTGTGGAGAGGTTGGTAAATACAAAATTAGCCTCCTCACATTTTTTTTCTATTTCTTTTCTTTGTTCTGTGGGATCTAGATTAATGTTTACATGAGTCTGGCTCTCTGTCTCTTGTGAAATATCTACCCTGTAAACACCTTGTCTGTGGATGTTTAGTGCTGAACTTAGTCACTTACACCTTAATACTGCACCATACATCACTACAGAATGAACCAGCCACCACACTGTTGCTAATCTTTTTCTTCTGGTTCTTTATTGCACACAGGACTAAGTGCTGTGGGGAGATGAGGTGATTCTCATTAGCCAAGTGCATTGGGTGTCCTCTGGGGCCCTCTAGGGTGAAATCAGTGCAGTGTGTGTGAAAGAAATGTGACAAGAGAATATTAATATACTAGTAGTGTATTAATAATAGAATTTGTGTATAAACTGCTGTATTTACAATTCAGAGAGAGCAACAAAGAGAACAGTTATGAGGACGAAGAGAAATAAGCACTGGAGAGAGAGAGAGAGAGAGAGAGAGGGAGATGTACATAATGTAAGAGACAGGTCGGCACAGATTGTCGGATATACATGAAACAATGGGTCTTTTACATTTTTATAGTGATAAACAGTAAAGGGGAAGAGATTTAAAGATTAAAATGATAAAGAGAGCGATTAAACGATAGATGTATCGGAGGAAGAGAGATAGTGACCGTGGCAAGATACAGAGGTAGAGAAAGTGATACTGCAGCAAAAATACAAGTAATTTTAAGCTTTATACATCGCACAGGGCGCACGAGCGCGGGGCGGAGAGAGAGGGGGAGAAAGAGAGGGAGAGAGAGAGAGAGAGAGAGAGAGAGAAGGGTAGAGAGATTTTATGAATGAACCCTGGTGAGTCACTGATGTGTCATAGAAAACGTCTTTATAAAAGGAAGTTTTAAACAAGTCTAAACATTTCACTGCGCGAAAAAATACTACACGCACTCGCATCTTTCTCTTTCTCCCGCTCTCTCTCTCTCTCTCTTTCTCCCCGGCTCCATCCTTCCTCATGGTCTCCTGTCTCTGACAGTCTGAGCACAAGCCTTAATTTTCTAAAGGAAAAGATTTGACACATTTGCAACCTTTTGAGACGGGATTCCGCTTCTCCCGCTGCTCCTGCACTCCGTCCCTCTGCGCTGCTCCTGCACGCAACTCCTCCCGCCTGAGACTCGGACCGGCGCTCGCAACCTGGGCAGCAACTTGGGAGCACGTGACAAAGAGCCGGAACTCTGTTAATATATTTTCACACGTACTTGTTTATTTATTTATTTATTTATTATAGTATTTATTTGCAATATATAGTCTGTCTATTCTTCAAGGACCTGGACAAACATGAAATGTAAGTCGCAGTAAACTTTATGTGCATATTGCTATATTTTACTTTTATTGTATATTGTATACCCATATATATATATATATATATATATATATATATATATATATATATATATATATATATATATATATATATATTGCTTTGCATTTGCATGATGGTATATTAACACTTTGGATAGGGAATTAAACACAGTGTAATAACATAATAACAGTGCAGCAGAGTTTTTTGTAGTCGAGTGTAAAGGTGACCATAAGTTGTCAAAAGGTTCTTTCTGTTATCCAACACCAACTCAGACTTAGACACGTTCTCTTGTATGTGTATATCTAAAGTACAATAAGATTTTTAGGTTTAATGAATAGGTTTTAACTGGCGTGCGCCACATGTGCTGGATCAAAAGCTGTGCGCTTTTGCGCACCGACGTAACAGACGCACACGAACTAAACGGCTTTTCTGTTCATCTTTTCCGCAGTGCTGCCTGGCTCCTCCTCCTCTCTCCTCCTCTCCGTCCTACTGGCTCAGCTGCCGCTGTTTACATCGGCTTTTCCCGCCCACGCGCGACGACCCTATTCCCCCTATTCCGACTTTGACAAGCTGACCAACCAGACCAAACACCTGCAGAGGATGACCCAAGACCTAATCGTAAGTTGATTGCTCTTAGCTCAGTGCTGATCGCGCTGGATTGGCGGCGTATAAAGCGTCAGCCGCAAAGCAACAGTGCCACAGCTGGAAATGCGCCTGAATTGTGGGAAATCCAACTGCTGTTTGCAGCGCTGCTCGCAAATTAGCCTCACTCAGCATGTGGGATCTGGCTAGATTACAATGCTGTACTTTCCTTTCTCTCCCTGAGAGCTCACACACACACATTTAGGCCTTTTAACTCATCTGGTCTGCATTAATCATGGTGAGGGTAAGGATGGCAGATTGCGGTGGCTTTGAATCTGTGAGGGTGCAGATAAAACTCATTTCCATCAGGTTAAAACAACATGGTTCTGGGCACAAGCCTGGGACTGGCAATTATCCCAGACTGAGCCTTAATTAACCCCGTACATCAGTAGGCCCACACCAACTTACATTTGTTAGTGTAGGGACTTGGCTGTTTCTAAGCCTTTGGGGATCAGTTTGTTGTACTTGTGTGTGTGTGTGTGTGTGTTCAACTAGCCAAAAGCACATGTCACAAAGATGCAACTTCACGCTAAGGGTTTCTGGCTAACTTTTGCCAGGTTGCTAAGTGATCAACGTTTGTAGCTGAGTGGCACTGAACCCATTCATTCTGTCTTTCCTTCACCTCCATTAGGCCTCCCTGCCATAACTCCCTCATGGAAAAATAAGAATATCCTCCCATATGTTGCCATGGCTTTTCTGAAGGCTTGTTTACAAGCATAAGAGAGGCGAGAGGTGCAGAATATAGTACAGTCTTCCATTCCTCCTGCCTTGAGAAGGTGTCAGCATAGACACTTGCTTTATGCTGCTATACATACGGGAGACATGTGTCAGAGCATGAATCCAAAGTCTTGGCATATGCACACTGGCCGTCATACACAGTTTTATTGTGACTTTTGAATTACTAGAGTAAAGGTGCTTTCAGGAAACAATGCTGTGTTCATCTGAAAGCATCCGAGTTATGGATATGGGTCTCATTGATATTCTTTTCTATAGAATGCAGTGTTGTTCTGATGTTTTAAAACTCTGACCTCATCTTCTTATCATATCTTACCCTTTTTCACGGCTTCAAGAACTCAGTCAAGTATGACATGGAATCAGATGGCTGCTGTGTTGATGGCACCCAGGGCCGCAACACTGCGGTGGGGTGCCGCAACACTGATACCCTGTGTCAAAAAGGGGTGGGTTGGTCAAAAAAGGAGGGGGTAAGGGGTTGCAGACATGTTAGTGCATTACATTGCATCACCCTGCGATTATTATCAAAGATGCTACCTGTGGCAAAAGCCCTCCACCCCCTCCCCAAGTGCACTGTGACAGTTTGTTGGGGTTTCAGTGTTCTTTATTTGGATTTCTCTTCTTCTCAGATGGAGTTCCACTTTACAGGGGTCAACTCTAGGAAAGAAAAATAAGTGGGAGTCAACGGAAAGTCCCCACAAGAAAGCAATAAAAACGATGTGTGCTGGCTGCTGTGGTTGCACGCACAGAATGTGTTAATGTGTCTTAGTTTGCGAGGGTGTATTTACTCCGTTCTGTGTTTGCCTGCCTGTGTGTGCTGTAAATAGTTGTGGCCTGTGTAGGTGTAGGGCTGATTGTTTAGGTTTTGGTTGTCACAGCAAAGTGTACAGATAGAAATCAGGTAGATTTATCACATTCTCATATTTGCATTCAGGAACACAAAGGGATGACAGGGGCAATGGTAAAGTAAGAGAGCCAGAGAGGGCGAGGCCGACAGTGAATGTGTGAGTGAGTTACTTGGGTACAGCAGAAGGACATAAATTATTGTACATGGAGAAACGAGTTGTGTGTGCAAATAAGTTTATGTGCAGCAATAATGATCTAGATGAAACTTGGCTTACCAGATAAAATGGAATGAGAGGACAGGAAAGGGGCTGTGAAACAGCATCACATACAGAGAAAAATGTTGAAGCTAACAGTGAAAGAAGCAGCATACAGCTCAGTTCACATATGCTCTGCATATGCCGCTGTTTTCCAGTTTTATGAATTTTTAATAAAGAATATTAAACCTGGATGAGTGGCAGTACAGCTTTCACCAGATCAGCTCTTCGGCTGTGTGTTCTTCTTGTATGAATAACATAAATATGGTTTATGTTTTTCAAACCTTATCAGAAATAGGATCTTAAGCCCTAAACTGTGACTTTAGAGCAGTCTATGCAAAGTCCTACAAGTGTTTCTGTCTCCCCCTAGTGGTCGGATTGAAAAACAGATTTGTTTTGGAGGTTTGATGTCATCGTGCCTTATTTTAGTCTTGACCATGGAGTTTCCCTACATCCCAATTTTGTCCGTTTTACTCCAGGCACCTTACTCATGGCATATGCTGTTATTTTTTCTCAAACAACATCCTGTGGCTTCAGGTCGCAAACTTTCTTTGTTGACACTGAGAGGTTGTACTCTGCTGAACTCTCGGTGACTCTGGTGCATTGCAATTCTGTGGTATTGGTAGAGAATGCTGCCTGCTACTGATTCAGGTCCAGGAGCTATTCACTTTATATTGCTTACTTTAGCATTTGGGTTACTCCCAGTCTAGAGATTTAGGAAAATCTATAGCCATGGGAATTTTTGCACATGACATTGCTTTTGCGGACAGCATTTTCCTATAGTACGTACCAGCTTATTTAAAACATATTTCTTCTTGTTTGCCCGCCCTTTCAGAATGCCCACAAGTCTGATGACTTAACACAGGAGCAGCATAGGTTTAAGTCTCTTCCAGCCATCAACAGCAAGGCCAATGACCTCAGCTCACTAGAGGTGAGTTTCCCTTTCATTTTCTATCACATGTAAAATTATATGTGCAATATAACCACTTCATGTTTTTACAAAATATGTGAATAAAATATATATGGACTATATAAAATAACAACTTTTCATTTTTACAGATAAAGGGCACTCTGTCTCAGCTTCATGCTGACCTTAGGTCTTTTGAGCAGCATTTTGACTGGTTAAATAAGGTGACACAAAAGCATCACCATCCCCTGGCATCCAAACTGGGTGACATAATCTCACAAATGAGGATTCTTACCAGTTTGATACACCGCCAGGTAAGCAAAATGTTTTTTTAAGTAGTTGCTAGTTTGCCATAAGCAAACTTGATATGTAGACTCTCCCTAACATTCTTTTTTTGGGCTCTTTCTTCAGATGCTGCATGTGGATGCACCTCGAATTCCTGTACCTCCTCCCACTTTGCCCCATCAAACCCTGTCCCAGTGGGAAATGATTCAGTCATCACAGGTGCTTCTTCAGAGGTTTAGGCTGTTCTGTGATTGGGCTGCACGTGCCTTACTCAGCCTCAAATCCAAAATATAGGGGTAAGAGCCATTATAAGTTAACTACAATGGCCACCACAACCCGTTGCCCTGCCAGAATATTGGTTACACATGTATCCTCCGCTGTCCTTAACTTATGACTAATAAGTCACAACTTGGTACATATGTGAGCTGAGTGAGTTATTACCAATGCATAGTCTTTGGCACATTGTGCAAACACAAGATCTTCAAGAGATCTGAGTGCAACAAGCAACATTATGCCAACAATACACCTTAATCCTATGTCATTATTAAACCAGTTTATTATTTATGTATTTATTTATTTATTGAAAAGTTGTGTAGTTATTTATTTGGTATTTATTTAATTCTTTGGGGAAACATAATATTCTTTTTCCAGTATGTTTTTATATTTATATACAGTATATTTCATCATTTTTTTTTAAATGATTGTCTTCCAGGCATTTTTAAAAATCTGTTTTATTTCTCATATTTAAAAGAATCCCAAATTTTTCATGATTGTGATTTGTTTAATGATTGTTCTGCCACTACATGTAGCAACATTGCTTAGTTTGTAAGGTGTATGTTCTTGTCTGATGTAATGTTTGCAAGAAGATAACATTATCTCAAAGCACTGACCTAAGAAGCTTTTTTGTATTTTGCTTTCTTTACAAAATAGTTTATTGGATCATTTGCCTCAGAATCTGTGCTTTGAAAAATTATTTGTTTTTAAGCAACATGGGGGGAAACAGGCCTTAAAATACTATGTATTGTGATACTTGGTTAATGTACATATGTACGTACTGTCCTCTGAATGTAAATGATTCTGTACAATGCAAATATGTATTAGATTCTAGTTTTCTATGACACAAGGCTTAATGATCTGGCAATTCTATTTTTTATCAATGTGCCACATTTTTTATGTGTACCCTTTATCCTACAAAGTATTTTTAAAATACTATTTATTATGCGGTTCTGTGTTATTTATTTTTACAGTAGAGAAGCAAGTCTTCTTTCACGTTTATACTTTTATACTAATTCAAATTTGAGTAAAAATATGCTTGGAAATAAACCTAATGTATAATTACATTGCTGCCATGTTTGCTGTGATTACACTGTCTAACAGAATTTTCACAGACAATAAAGCATATGACTAACTACTGTAATGTCACCTTATTTAATCAACTAACAAATGAACGCAACATTTGACAAGACTAGATCTACAATAATTTGTTCTCTTTTATTCCTTTGGTTTCTTTAATATACACATGGTAACAAAACAAATGGAATATTCCTGGTATTTTTATTTTCATATTAGATGGTTGTACAGAATAAAACTGAAATTTGACAGGTAAACTTAAATCTTAATTATTCATTAGAAAATCCTAAATCACATAAGAATCAAGCCATAATCATAATTTTGTTGATTAATACAAGATATTTTAAAAAGTTGGTATGTCACAATCATCAATCTTTATTATTATTTTTTTGGTTTGACAAAATTTATTGTTTTTCACAATAATTTGAATCAATCAGAGAAAATAAAAAAATATATATTTATTTTTTAGAATTAGTTTGAATTCTTTTGCAGTGCCTGGGTTCTTGCAGTAAAAACTTGTAAGTTGTTTGTTTACAAAAATCATTGTTTAAAACTCCAAAATGATCAATTTAAAAGCTCCCATACGTGTTTAAGTTAAAGCCTGCCTATTTTAATTGTCAGTTAAAATTTAATCATTAGCAGCTTTACCTTAAGATAAAACACACCAAGTGTAGCTAGTTATTTATGCTAAGTTTATCATTTATTAAAATACTGTCAAAATAAATAATGAAAAAAATATTATTGACCCAGTTTATTAATGGTAATGAGAAATTAACGTTTTTTTAAATTCACATTTTATAATGTAGCCATAAATGTAGTCGAGTAAGCAAAAACTACATTACCCAAAACCTCAGGCATACAAGCCATACGAGTGCATAAAATATTTCGACTAATTTTATCAAAAATTGTGCGATTATAAATTTCGGACCAATGTAATCGCTTCTAAAATTAATGTTCAGTTGTGTTATGAGAGTGATAAAATAGCTTTAATAGCATTTAATATTTAGCTTCCAATATTTAATTTTATTGACCAATAGAAGGAGCGGACCGCAGAACGAGAACGACCAATCATTGTGCTCGTTGCTGAGAGAAGGAAGCAGGCGTGTGACTGCTAGTTAGTTTGTACTCGACATGGTTGTTAAGGTTGTGTGTACTATCACTGCGGACTTCTACCTTATTTTGATTCATCAACGCCGCTTGTTACGCTGAGTACTACAGGCAAGTAACATCTGCATTCGTGATGTAAACAATGACGGCGAAAGGGCCCTTCAGCGATAAAAGCAGTGCGTACAGGCAGATGGATGCGCGAAGGCCGGTTTTCGAACTAAACACCAACATACACAATTTGGTGCTAAAAATAGTTAAAGATAGCAGGTACTTTTATGTATACATGTAGTGTGCAGAGTTTACCACGTAATCTCGAGCTTTTACTTTCTAAAACACAGACAACACAGAGGAAAGACAGATACAGATGGGGAGGGGGGTCGGCTTAACGAGGGGGCGATTTAAAGGGGAAACACTAGTCAGAAATTATTCAGATAATTTACTAGATGAGCTATCTGCATGCTCTATCTAACTTGTGTTCTTGCTTTTCACCGTGTGTTATTGTCGTCACTAATTCGGCAGGACTATGGGTAATTGATTAATATTACAACTTGCTTTAGTTAAAATTGATACATGGCTCATTTTCAGTGGTTCTTCAGTGAAACCCATCAGGCATCTGCGATGGCTAATATTCCATGGGACCCCTAAGGTGGACACCTCCCTGGCTCCCGAGGTACCATGTCCAACTCTGTTGCAACACTGGTAGTTCAAACAGAGCTCCTGTCCACGCAGACCCCTTCATCCCTCTCCACGTTTCCATCACTGCTGACACCAAGGGAAGATGGAGAAGTCGATGGACACAAAGGTGGTGGAGAACAACAACAAGAGACGGAAACGATGGTCCTCACAAGTGTGGAGATGGTGACCTCGTCCACAAACTTGTCCCAAAATGCAGAGTACCCCTTCCAATGTCTCGACTGTGGAAAAAGTTTTAAGTGGTCTTCCAGGCTGGCACATCATCGCCGTAGCCATAACAACGAGAGGCCATACCGATGTAACCTCTGCCCCAAGGCTTTCAAGGGTTCGTCGGCTTTGCTCTACCATCAGAGGTATGAAGGCACATGGGTTATTTAATTGCTCCCTTATTTTCATTTATATGTGCTAACTAAAAATGTGCTAAAATAATTGTAATAAAAACTTATAATAAACATTAATTTACCAAACCTTTCATTTAAAATATCAGAATCAAGTTTAGGTTTATTTATTTACTAGCTACTTAGCCCAGGCTTGTGATAATGTTTCCTGTAAACAGTGTAAATGTTAATTTACATGTAATTTACCATTACATGCAACAGAGAGATCCCAAAATGCTTCTTTATTTAGCTTTGAACTGTATGATCTGTCATTGTAGATAATTTGTGATTGTAAATTTATTGATGTTTATAAATGAGTTCCTTCACAACATGAGCAACCTTAACTTAACTAATCATTGTAAAAACACCATTTTAAATAACAAAAGTAATCAAACTAAACATTGTAACAGTGTGTATGATTTGGATTTTTTTGTAGGATGTGACAAAGTGTTAAGACAAACACCTCAACTATTGAAATCAGAGATCCCATTCAGTCTCATTACAACAGGTTTCTTTAAAAAATGCACCTTGCCGTGTATTTTGGACAACTGCTTCGTACTTTGTGAACAGTTTGAGAAGCCCTGTTCTGTTCCAGTATGACTGTGCCCAATGTACAACTATTTAACATTTTAGGGATAAACTGGGGCTGAGATTGTGAGCCCTTATGTCCAAAAGTGTCTAATGTTTGATGTACAGATAAGTCTTGGTCATGTTTATAACAGACAAGTAGACTGGCAGTAAAGTCCAGATATTAAGCATAAATCAGAAGAAAGATAAAAATGATTTTTAACACATTTAAAGGAAATGTTTATTAGCCATCCAGCAACAGCATTGAGAAAATCAGAATACTCAAACAGTGTCATAAAAAAAGAAGAAACCACCTAAAGACATGCTGAGAACCTTTACAATGGGTATTTTGCATGTGAGGAAAGGAAATATGTAGTGCTTCATGAATCATGCATTTGCATTTGAAGTGAGCACTTTCAACTACTGGTCTGACTTCATCTTCATTAGTCATTTTTGGGCAAGTCATCATTAACTGTGGTTGTGACTTATGGTAACATAGTAAACAATGCTGAAAGAGGTGGTTGACGAATAAAGTTTTATGGTGAATGTTTTTGTAGGTCTCATTCAGGAGAGAAGCCATACAAGTGTGAGGACTGTGGCAAAGCGTTCAAGCGCTCTTCTCTCCTTCAGGTGAGTCTTTTTGTAAGATGTATTTTTAAAGAATAATGATGGGACACTTTCACACAGAAGGTAATACACAGTGTGGGTTGTTCTAATTAATACACTTCATTCTTTAAATATTGAAAACATATAAAGACCGAGGGCATTGTGGTGATGCAGATTTTGAAGGGCAGAAATCTGGGTAACAACCTGAATCAGTCACCTACGGTTAAAAAAATGAACATACTGTACATATAAGTAAAACAAATTTAAACAAAATTACAAAACATGAGACAACATTTACATACGACCAGTCAGAAAGAAACAGTAGTTACTCTACACAGGAATTGCTAATTACTGATAATTATCAATCCAACTGTTTCTTGTTGATGGCATGAATGAAGATAATGTGGAGATGGTAATGCTACAAAAAGTTTTGTCCAAGGAAAACAGCAGTGGTCCAATTGATTTAAATTGGTTTGGTGGGCATGGAAGACTTAAAGGAGTTGAATCACTTTGAACCTGAGAAGATCCAATGTGTGGCTTTGCACTGCTAATTATATTTAGTTAACTAACTTTAACTGTGTTCTCTTGCTGTCCTATGCAGGTTCACCGCAGTGTACATACAGGTTTACGTACGTTCCAGTGTACCTATTGTCCTCTCACCTTTAAGTGGAGCTCACACTACCAGTATCACCTGAGGCAGCACACAGGCGAGTCCCCTTACCCCTGTGACCGATGCCCCAAAGCTTTCAAGAACTCCAGCAGTTTGCGCAGACACAAAAATGTGCATTTGGGCGTTAAACCTCACGTCTGTGTTGTATGCCGCAAAGCATTTAGCCAGTCAACCAACTTGAGACAGCACATGCGCATACACACAGGAGAGAGACCATACATCTGCGATGAATGTGGACGCAGTTTTACACACTCCTCAAACTTGGCACTTCACCGCAATTCCCACATAGAGGGCAAAACAAAGTGCAGTGAAAAGGTGGGCAAAGAGGCATCCTGCAACAATGTAGAGAGAGTATTGGAACGGGCAGACACAACCGATTTAAGGGGGGTTGAAATGAGCATATCGGACATGGTGGAACTTGTAGGTGTACAGGAGGGTGATGTTGAACAGGTATTTCTGTCCCATCATGTCCCACAATCCTCATCAGATGCTATTCAGAATGTCCTGAGAGTGGCAGGTTCTAAGCATGTACAGGTCAGTGTGGAGATGTCATCGGGGGATACAGGCACCAATGTCCCTCTCTACAGCTGTGGCAGTTGCAACGAAATGTTCGGGACACAGGCACATCTGGAAGAACACCAAGCCCTACATCTGCATAGTCTAGAGCCAGGAAATAGCTGTGAAGTTCCCACTGCTGGTAGCCTAGAGGCCCAGGGGGGTGACGTTTCACTTATGGCTCCTTTGTTGGCTGATTTTGAGGAGGTGGTAGAAACCACAACGGTATCAGAAAACAAGCAGGGGACGGAGTTAATAAGCCTGGGTAGCATTGATGATGGGAGTGGACCGGTTCAGTACGACCTGCTCCAGAGTCTCACTGGCTCTGTCAGCGAGTTACCTTCAGATGAGACTGATGCGACAGTGGACTCGACGACGTTGTCAGAATGTGCTTACTGTGGCAAGCGTTTTAAGAACAGCAGCTTGCTGAGTAGACATGTGGCACAGGTGAGTCTACATAAAGTGGAGGAAATATCAGTACACACCTGTCTTTATATTATGTATGTGTGTGGCTATATATATATATAACACAACATTTTATGGGATACTTCATATATTAATATATACCCATATTAATTTAGACACTGAAATATTATTTTCCTATCAAATGAATACATTGTTTGCAAAAAGTAATAGAGCACTAATAAAAATCTTAGGAGCAAAGCTAGAGAAAGTAGACAAATTGAAGGTTACAAGTTTCACTTATCACTCAGAATACCTGTCCAAAAGTGATAAGCATTAAACAAAGCTAGAATATCCAAGGAAGTTATCACTAAACAGGATCAGCTTCTGATGAAAAGGGTTGAAAAACAAAATCACCATACAAATTTACTTTAGTTAGCTAAATAAGTAGAAATTCAAACTGGAGTGACTGTTTCCCATGACTTTTTCAGTTTTATTGCCATAGGTTTATGTAAGTGATGATAACCTGATACAGTTATTTATAAAATAAAAAAAACTTTTAATTTGTTTTTAGCATCAATACATTTGGATCTGTCCCTAGAGCTTCACACACTAAGATTAGTGAATATTTGTTCATTCTTTTTTTTACAGAAATGATGGAGTTCAGAGAAATTTTGTGGTGACGCACAATGTACTACTATCTTCTTAAGGTCCGTTCAAAAATTTTCTATGGGATTTAGACCAGGGCTATTCGGCCATGTAGGTATGGTGTATTTTTGATGATGTTCTGTATCTGGAATTTCAGCAAACATACTACTTAAAAGTTCAGTCCAAAAAATAATTCTATTCTGACAGTAAAAATATTTACCACATAGCATTACAGTCTTTCACCTGCAAACATGTTAAAACGTCCAGCAGTGTGTTTGTAAAAGTCAAACAACCCCAATATTATGTGTATGGGGTGTTTCTCCAGAGCAGCAACTAAAGTAAAAAGTACCAAGCGCTATCTTTATTTTTTAAGTCCATACACAAAAATGTACAGGTGTAAGGTGAAGATGTACAGGACATTCACTTTTCTGCACAACAACCCCCGACCCCCCTGTCAAATAACAAAGTAATGGATTAAGGACAGATAATCAGTAATAAGTCAGAATCCCAATGTAAATATCATAGAACATCTGTGGATGGACCTGAAGAAAAGCAATGCATTGTGGGACATCAGATTTCACTGAACTCAATTATCTATTCAGTAAACAGTCTTTTTTTTGTTTATATATATATATATATATATATATATATAAGCTAATCCAAGGAACTGATTAGTTTTTTCACACTGTATGTGTACATGTGATCTAGTACTCTTTATAATGTGAGTGTACCCGATTAACAAATACCATTTGGTTATCCTTAAAAGCTAAATGTTTTGCTTGCATGTGGGTATTTCGTTGATTTTTACTTAATTACTCTGAATCCTTAGCAAAGTTTGACCTGATTATCTGAACCTAAAATACAAAATTTCCAGATATTTTAAGTTATTTTGTATGTGGTAAAGTTTCTTTTAAGTGGTGTTTGGTTGAATATAATTCTTTTTTTCCCCCTTTTTGACAGATGCACCCTCTGTGTCCTGCTCAGACCAGATCTCAGTTCAGCTGCTCTGTGTGCGAACGGTCCTTCCCCATCCTATCCTCTTTACTTTCTCACCAGCTGTCCCACACTGAGGAGCAGAGGCTCCTGGCTGAGGCCGAGGCCGAGATAGTCTGTCCCTCTTCGCTCACCCTCTCCCTTCCACTGTCGTCCTCATCTTCTGGAAATCGGGAGGCATCAAAGACGGATGGGGGAAGAGAGAAGCATGTAAATCTTATTCCAGTTACAGAAGAGAGGGAAAGACAAGATGTCAAGCCGATCTCCAGAGCTTCAGGGAAAGCAGGCAGGAGAAATGGAGGAAACAAGGGCTCAGTGGCAAATAATGGTAAGAAATTGAATCTTCTTGTACACAAAAATAAAATCATTAAATAATGTAATCAGTGCATATAAAAAAAACAAGGTCCATAAAGGCATGTTTGGGTCAGTTTGGTGTTTAAATTGACAAAATTCTTTTTGATAAGGGGTCCAGAATTCCAACTAAATATTCCAAGATTTTACGACATCATTCTACAATATAGGTTAACGTGTGAAATTTTGTTGTTTTATCTAAATTATAAATGGGTCATGATTTTGTGGATTCTGTTCCAATTTGTTTTCCCAGAGAGGCCATACCATTGCTCAGAATGTGGAAAGTCTTTTAAGGGTTCTTCGGGACTGCGATACCACATGAGAGATCATACAGGGGAGAGACCGTACCGATGCACAGAGTGTGGAAAAAGCTTTAAGAGATCTTCTCTGTTGTCCATACATCAAAGGGTAAGAGTTCTTCCACTTCCACTTAGTGTTTTTTGCACGAATTTAAACCAAAGCCATGTCGTTTCAGATTTTACTTTAGGTACATTGCTTAAAGGTATTTGCATTTTGTAATTAATAAGAATTAATTAAGCAGTTTATTTTTTTTTTTTAGAAATCTTTATTACAATTTTTTATTGTAATTAATTATTTAATTATTACAACTTTTTCTTAACCTGTGTATCTTATTAAAGACATGAATCTTTACTATTTAAATGTTATTCGTTTTTATTATGTTAAATTGAACAATAAATATAAAACGGGTATCTTTGTTGCATGGGTATTTCCTTACTCCAAATTCAACTTTAAGCTCACCACCTTTTAATGCTGTTCCATAAGCTTCACACACCGAGGTGGCGGGTTTGGCCTAAGATAAATGTAGGAGACAAAAATGCTAAATACTCAGCTGGAAAAAAAAATCTATTTAGCACAACTGCAAATTAAATTAAAATACATTTGTGCCTGCTCCACAAAATAGATATGACATTATTCAGTGTTCTTTTGTCTTTCTCTATGAAGCAAGGGCAGATGTTGGGTACATTCCATTTTGTGAACCAAGGAAAGAGATGGGAACTAAACTGGCTTTAAACAGGAACTAAATCTGTACCTTAGTCCGTTCAAGATGTATTTTACAATCTTTCTGATAATGCTGTTACTGAGCTAGAAAAAGCTGGGCAACAGTTACCATAATCCTGGTAAGCTTTAAGGAGCATCAGGCAGAGACAGTCTGACTGAAGTAGGCATTGTAAACTGATAATGCATCTGTGTGTAATAGGTGTACATGTGTAAATACAGAAAAGCAATGTGTAAAAAAAAAAATAATAATAATAAAAAAAATAAAAACCCAACCAATATGCTCATGATGAAGCCAATAATTGGAGGAATATTACTATGCAAATCAGTATCATATAGTATTCATATTATCATATTTTTTTTTTTTTTTTTTTTATAAAAAAACAATTTCGAAAATTAAAAATCAGTATTGGCACATGCCTCTTAAACAATAAATCTAATTGGCAGCATTATCTTGAGCTTCTGTGATGTAAGTGTTTGTCCCTGTAAACCCTGCTTTTTATTTATTATCTGCGAACCAGGTACACACAGGAGTGCGAGCTTTCCAGTGCCCTTACTGCCCTCTGACCTTCAAATGGAGCTCGCATTACCAGTATCATCAGCGGCAGCATACAGGTGAAAGACCCTACGTGTGTCAGGAATGTGGCAAGTCGTTCAAGAATACCAGCTGCTTGAGGCGACACAGCCAGCTACACTCAGGATTGCGGCCACACGCTTGCTCTGTTTGCGGCAAGGCCTTTTCGCAGACATCCAATTTAAAGCAGCATGAACGAACTCACTCAGGTGAGAGGCCCTTCCAATGTGCCCAGTGCCACAAGAGCTTCACCCACTCTTCCAATCTCCAGTTGCACCTGCGCACTCATTCTTCACGCAAAGACTACAAGTGTCATTGCTGCGGCAAGGAGTTTATCATGCACTCGTACCTGCAGCGGCACCTACGGACACATAGCAGCGGAGGGACAGAGTGTGTGAAGGAAGTGGGGAAAGTGAGTAAAAATGGAGCTGGCACTTTGGAGGTGCCTCCTGCCTCTTTGACTCTAAATGCAGCAGGAGGACTCGGCTCCTTGTTTTCATCGGATGGAAAGTCAACACTCATGCTTTCATCATCTAATCTGGACATTCCTCCAAACACATCGCAGAATTATTTTATGATTCAAACAAACATGGGACTGCAATTAATCCCTCTGTCAAATCCAGTTCCCATGCAGCCAGTTCGAACCCCTTCCCCCCTTCCACCCCAACAACCTCTTCCCCAGAACTTCCTGCTCCTTCAATGTCAGTCCACCAATGGGAGCCAGCCAAGTCTAATCCTTGTCCCTGCAGCATCAAGTGCAAATGCCCTTTCCACACCATCGGTGCCACAGCCCCTCAATATGGTTCAAACAGTACCAGCTCTGCCACAGATACTAGCACCAGCACAATCACAGATCACACATTTTCAACCAATCCAAACCCAGCAGAGGTTTATTTTGACCAGTAACAGTGCTCCTGTTATGACTGGCCCTACAACAGCCATTGCAAAACCCATTATAGGATCTATTGGCTCTACCAGGAGTGTTAGAACCAGACGCGGACGCAAACCAAAAGCCAAAGCCCAGAAATTAGACCCTTTGGTACAGGAAACAGTGTACACGTTAACTCATCCTACCATTTCCACAAATGTTGTTGATTCTTCTGATACACCTCCAGTTCTTCAAAAGCAACTTGTTCAGGTTCCAACTTCTACATCACCTCAGAAATCCAGAGTACCTGATGCACCTTCTGCCACCTCAGAAGTTGGTCTGTCTGCAGAGATTCAACCTACTGCAGACATCTGTATTTCTCCAGACGAGTCCCAGAATATATCTGAAACACAGAAGAATTTAGACCCACTGCCCGTTGGAGAGCGCTTTGTTCTCTGTTTTGAGAAGAAAACTGAGGAACGGGACAAAGGTGTGGAGATGGAGGTTAAAGTGGAGATGAATGAAGGGAGTGAGGAAGGGAGTTCCTATGTGTTACATTTTGAGAGAGAAGGTGATTACAGAGAAGAGAATGATCAGAGAGGTGAGAAGTCCTACATTCTTCAGTTTAAAGCACAGCAAGGAATTGAAGATAGTGTGGAACCAGAGAAGACTGACATGGTTTCCCTCAACCTGCTTCAAGACTGGGGTACTGATGGTGAAAGATTGGAAGAGACAGAGGAAGGTGTCCAGATGAAGAATGAATCTTTCGTTCTTCATTTTCACACAAACACGCCAAGTGATGATATCCCACCAAGCTCCAGCTATGTCAACAGTCCGAGTGAAGAGCTTGGGCTTTCATGCCATCCTGATCAAGCCTTAATGCCCCTCAGTGGACAGGAGGTCGTGTTTGAATTGGGCAATGAGGCCAAATTAGACGAAGAGACAGAAGATGGGGAAAATGTCCAAATGATTGCTCTGATTGAAGCAGAAGATGGCAGATCTGGAACTGGGGGTAATTTTAGTGATTCGGGGCAAGTTGTTGGGACAGAAGCAGAGCAAATGGAAGGCATCTTTCAGTTAGAGGGAGGAGAAGGTATCGTTATTATTGAGGTCAGTACTAGCAGCTTAAGAGAAAAAGTTGAAGGTGTTTCTTTAGGATTACAGCATGTAAATAAAGAAGAAACTCTAGTACCTGAAATAATAGGAGAGCAGAAGAATCTGGAAACTCTTAGCAGATTATCAACTGAAGTAAATGGGACTGAAGATTTTAACTCAGGATGATTCTTGACTCCAGAACACACCCAAACGTCCTTCTAACCACTATGTGATTGAGTCCACCAGCAACCTGCATTGTGAATAATACACCAACTGGTGTTGATGCCTTTCGTGGGTCAGGTGACTAACCTGAAAATAGCCATTCTTGTCTGACTTTTAACTTAAAAAATAATAATAACCAAGGGAAAACAGTGATATATATATATATATATATATATATATATATATATATATATATATAAGATGATTAGACAGAAAAAAACATCATAAATCAGTACAGAAAGTGCAAAGGACAACATGCTATATAGCCAAATGTAAGCCGGCACATCAACATTACATATTTGTATTCAGCATCTACTTTGCTACATGCTTTTCACTTGAGTTTGTATTTGTTAGAAGTTAAGGATGGTACAGTTTTCAATGTTCCAATGCATACCAGTGATGTTGAGACCCACAGCAAGAACGTCCTGAGCTCAATTATTGCCCATGGCTGACTAGGTCCTGGACTAGGTCCTTGTGTGTGAATATAACATGTGTCTGCATGGGCTCTTCCATGTGTGATTTGGAGATTCTAAATTGCTACATGAGTGATTGTGTCAATGTCTGTCTGGTGACATGTTTAGTGTTTACCCACATTAAGCACTATTGGTGCCAGGAAAGGCTACAGCACCCCCAACACCATAATCAGCAGATTAAAGAGTGAATAAATTGGAGTATGTTAAGGACACTGTGCAGGCCACAGAAGTCTCTCTACACAAAATGTTATTTTTTATGTGTGGCACACCCATATTGTACATAAAGGATAATATACAACAATCTGCTTACTATTGTGATTGGATGATATCATCCAGGTTGGATGATGTCAGGACTGTGATCTTAAAATATCCCAGGAGGTTTTATTTCCAGTAATGTCCTATTTTATTGACTTTAAATTAATGTTTGTTTTCTAATGGTGCAGCAAAAAACATCTATTGTACAGGATCTACTAAATACTGTGATTGACCTATCTGAATTATGTACTTAAAGAGGACATAAAATGTAATTCAATGCTGTAACCGTTATCTTTTAAAGGTTTAAACCAGTCATCAACCATTTTGTGGAGAAACAAGAGGCAATTGTTTATATTTGTTTATCAGCAGTTTCAGTGGCTCACTGGTACCTCTACTACTCTATAGAGTATAAGAAAAGTATCAGGTTAACAAGAGGTTGGGAGAGTTTTGTATAATATGCAGTGGGACTTCTTCCCAGACATAACCCTCTGGAGATGAATGTAACTTGTATTATTTGCATGATATGTGGTTTGTCAGAATGTCAATGGCTGTTGTTTTAGGCACTGAATCACTGTATTGAATGAGGGGGCAGGTTTCTGCTGCCCCTAGGGGAAGACTTGTGTTTTTACATCCCTCTGATAATGACATCGGACTGCTCAAAATATTACCTGAAACTAGATTCCTACTCCACGAAGGTCAGACACTCACAAACTACTGTGCTGTCATGTTGACAGGTATAATATGAAGTTAAACTAATAACATGTAGACTGTTCTTTCACATTTATTGTTCTAAAAACTAATAATCAGAGAAAACTGTCATGGATAAAAGGTAATGTAAGGACAGTGCTGCGTTGACAGTTTACATTATTGTTAAATTTTGTATCAATGCTGTCCAGTTTAATAAAACCAAGCCAATCATACTGTCTCCTTTAATCTCTAACCATAACAAAGGACCGGCTTTGTCCTATTCAATTTAGAAAAAACATCAAATTGACCAATATTTATTTGAAGGATTACTGTATTATGTCACACACTATGACAGATTTTCTGTTTATAACAAAAACACTAGGACATCTTGTGATATCTCATCTTGTGACCTACAGGTCTGCTCTGTCTGTAATGGATACAATACAAGTCTATTACTGAACCCCACATTATGATATTTACTGATGTACCTCCCAAGTCCAATTATTGGATCCTATGATAATGTTTTACCAGTCATTAGTTGTGTCCAAAATTGCCCACGAAAATGTAAGAACTAGTAAGATAAAGCAGTTGGCTCTTTTATTAAGTATGTATGTGGTAATAATAAAACCTGATCGTTATCTGATCCTGCACCCCCCCCCCCCCTCCCCCTCCATTTTTTCCCCTTTTTTTTAACAGACGTTTGTTAAAAAATGCGTCTTCAGTAGTTTTTTTAAAAATGCCAAGTGACTCTGCCTTACGGACAGAGTTGGGAAGATCATTTCACCATTTTGCAGTGGTGAACGCCAAGGTGTAAGAATTGGCTCCTCGGTGAGGTGGAATCACCAGGAGTCAATATCTCTAGAGTGAAGTGAACGAGCTGAAGTGTATTTTAAAAAGATGGAGTGAAGGTAAGAGGGGGGCAGATCCAGAAATGGTCCTGTAGGCCAGAGTCAGTGACTTGTACTGAATTCGAGCAGCTATAGGGAGCCAATGGAGAGAAATGAGTAGTGGAGTGACATGAGTTTTCTTGGGCTGGTTAAATAAATTCGGGCTGCAGAATTCTGAATTGGTGGTAGAGGCCTGATTGGAGACCGGCAAGCAACGAATTACAATAATCAAGCCGGGAAAGGATAAGGGCTTGAACTAATCATGCATGCTTGGACACATGAATTACAATTGTCCTTTGATGTAAGAGATTACACCCCACCACTGTAAATGTTTCACTACTCATTAAAAGTTATTATTTGATGTTTCACATAATCATGACTTTTTCTTGATTTTGTTTTAAGCTTACTTATTGCTGTAAACGGCTGATATCTTGCAGTCCAACATTTTTTGCTTTCTGAGCTTGATGACTAAATTATGAATTATAAATTACAGCACAGTGTGCGACTGATGCTTCTTTCAAAATTCCTGCCAATTCAGTAGGTCATCTAGAAAAAATTTTACCTACTTTTGGGGATATGATGGTCATTTTCACTTTTGCTTTTGCTGACCATGTTGGCAGAAGTATAGTGTATATTTATCGTTGTGACTTATTCTCTTATACAAAGTAAGGAGCCTTTAAACTAGAACAGGTTTATTCGATGCCTAGCCTAAATATTTGAAAAACAAGCTACTTAAATGCAAAATCTTTAAAAATGTATTTGCATGTAAAATGTTATTGAGTGTAATGGTGTTATACGACAGCAAACCAAAGGATTTCATTATAAAAATCCTAATATCTAATCACGATAAATCGTGACGTAAGGGTATTTGTTTGCTCTAATTAGAAAGCGATAGTGGAAATTAATTTCAGCCGTAGGAAAACGCACAAATAAGATCATAAATATGTAGAATGGTAATTCAGAGAATGCAGAGAAGACAAAACTAAGTAAATTACGTGTTGAGGTATTTGAGTACTGCGAAGTGTATATGATGCTTGGGGGATGTAGGGACGTTAAAAGTCCTACAATAAAGTGTTTCCAAATTAAAAGGCCTTTATATATACGATTTTAGAGCAATTGGGTAATAAGACTAAACGGGGAATTTGTCTTGTTTAATGATTAATATGGTAAATAAAATATATGGTTTAGTTAATTAAATAGCGGTTTGTCTACGCGCAATATTGAATTCACAGAACAAGGTACGCTAAAAGCTTAAAGTGAATTGATATGGCTCCTGTGCAGATCCTGGCTTAAGTCATGAATTGTGGTATTTACACACATTTGGAAACTGCGCTTTTATTTAGAGGTAGGTAAACCGCTGGCCCATCGATTAGCGGAGTTTGGTGTTTAACACGTCTTTTAACATATAAGGTAAAAACTCGCGGTAGCAGGCCGCTAGCACAGAGAGTCTCGTGTTAAAAGGAGCTTCTTTAGTCTTCTAAACGTTATAAACTTTTAGTTTAGCTATAATGAAGGCACAACCATAGACGAAATGTAAATAAATTTAAATACAAATATTTAACACCCTGAACAAATTAATTCCAATCATATTTTATAACCCTACTTTTGTTAAGTCAATTATTTTCCGTTACGTGTTTAAAAAAAAACAACAAAGAAGTGCAATATTTATTGTGACTTACAATGGTTCCACATAATTGTGTACAATACTTGCGCACTTTTCTATGACTTGTGCCAAATGAATTGTATGCACACTACATGACCAAAAGAAGTAAGACACCCTTCTATTTCATCTGTATAATTTTGCTGAACGTTATATTACCAAACCATGAACATTATTACAAATTGCCCCAGATAAAGTGGACTTAATTACACTTAATGGGTCTTTCAACAAGCATTTCATGCACAATACAATGAAATCTTCTTGCTCCATTGTCCATTTTCTCCACTTGCCATATATATGGACTCTGTAGTTTTACAGTTCGAGACTGTAGTACATCTGTTTTCTTATTTTTGTTAGTCACCTGTTGGTTCACTGTTCTCTATAATTTGGGTGGTGGATTGTTTCTTGTCAGTTCTGCAGTGACACTGAGGGGGTGAGGGGGTTTTAGTGCAGCACTGTTGCTGTAGTTTCGTTTAAACACCTTAGTGACACTGCTGGGATAGAAATAATGCACCAACTAAATAATACCCGCTCTGTAGTGCTAATATTGGGGTTCTGACCATTAAAGAACAGAGTAAGGGGGACTGTACAGTATGTACTGTAGTCCACAAACAGATGGACTACAGTCTGAAATTGTAGAATCACAAAATCCATCTTTACAGTACGTGGAACTGAAGCAAAAATTAGGTGTGTCCAAAATTTTTAACCACAAGAAAAATAGAGGTAGCTAGGTGGTAAAATAGATACACCTCTTTTTGGATTTGACTGCAGTTAGGAGTTTGCATGTTTCTCACAGGCCTCTGTGGATTTTTTCTCTTCACAATTTAAAAAATGATAGTAGAACAACTAGCTAAATGAAATTTCTGGGGCTGCCCTGCAACGGACTGGTTTCCTGTCCAGGGTGCTTTGGCACCCCCATGACCCTTATTAGGATAAGCAGTCATATAAATTAAAAGCAAATCCTTATCTTTCCCCTTTCCTTTCGATTTGTTATGATTTTTTGTTGAACAGCTTAGGGATCAAAACACAATGGTGCGGCTCGAGCTGGGAAATGTAGTCCTTCGACGGATGAAGGAGGAAGACATTGAGATTGTGAAGGTCCTTATCAAGGTGTGTTATTAAGATGTAGATATATTTGTGTTTCTTCTCTGGTATACATAGCCAGTTCTGGTAAAGTTGTACATTTCAATCATCTTATTGATTTGCTTTGTCTATTGTTTTTGTATGTATTCCATCTGCACAGGAAGGATGTGAAGGGATGGAAAACCGCATCATACTTCACCTACTTACAAGGCCACTGACACTACTCCTGTTGGCCACACTGTCCTCTGTGCTACGATTTGCTCTGCACTCCTTTTTACTGGCACTTTTTATCCCTGTTTTCCTTCTCATTGTTTACCTCAAGTTGACAATCCCACGCTCTGTGGGCATCTTGGGCTCCAGCAGACCCTACTGGGACTATCTGGGTAGTAGCTACCTTGCTAAGTCTGAGTCAGAGCTGCCCAACCCTCATGCCTGTAAGGGGAAGTTGGTCACTGGAAAGGAGAAAGCCAAGCAACGCAAAAAGAACAAAGATAAGGAAAGATGTCAAGAATCAGGAAAGGAACAAGCTCAAGAGAGGGAGAAAGTTGATGAGGATGAGCTAAAGGAGCGAGCACGAGTGGCAGGGGAAGTATGGATTGCTGAGAGTGATGGTGAGGTTCTTGGCTGTGTAGCTCGTGATGGCTGGAGCCGGGTAGGCGTGTTTCGTGTTTGCAGGCTGGTGGTGCAGAGCTGGTATCGCAGAGAAGGTCTTGGTACACTGCTGGTCCAGAGTCTAGAGACTACAGCCAGGCAGAGGGGAGTGTTTAGGGTCTATGCTCATGTACCATTTCCTTCCAAAGTGGGAGAGGTTTTTTTTAGGCGACTGGGCTACCGGCTACAGGGGGAGACTAGTGGGATGGACGAGGAGGAGGAGGATTATGAGGAGCCAGAGAAAGGTTGGCTTGGTTTCCCAGTGACAAAGGTTTTTGTTAAAGACTTGTGTGCTTTGTAAGTGTATGTGTGGCATGTGCTGGCTGTAAGTCACATGATAAGGGAATTTCTAAATTATGTAGAACCCTTCAATGAGGTGAACTTTAAGTATTTATTAATATTGTTAATTTATTGTGTTGTATGTTGCTTTTTGTTTTTATTCTTTCTGTTTTTATGTTTTAGTGATTTCCATTTTTGACTACACTACATTTTCTTTCAGCTGCTACATTTTGGGATTAAACAGGATGTTGGACCTTATTTGGTTTAGGAAAAGAAATTTTTTTTTAATAAAATTTACAAGTTAGGCTTAAAACAGGATCTTTTAAACCTGAGGTAAATCTAGGAAATCCACAAACACTCCCATGCAAAATAAAATAGTGCTACATCAAAGATTATTAAACTAAACATTAGCTTTTAATATTTACCATTTAAACTGGTAAAGCTGGGTGACTTGACTGTTTAGCACTCCAGCTTCAAAAAAATAAAGACCTAGGTTTCATTCCTGGTCGAGTGTTCAGTGTCATTTAGGGTTGAAGTTTTTTAATTTAACAATTTAGAATGTGCAAAGCAAATCTATTCAACAGGATCTTACATTTTCACACATTTTCAAAGCTTAGACCTAGAACAGATGCCCTTGCTAAAACCCTGACCTGGGTAAATGGTATAACTGGACACATTGCAGATAAATAAAATAACACTGAGAATTACTACATTATTTCCTCAAGCAGTTTGGTATGTTGGGTACGATTTTTAATGTCGTTAATGTGAAAAATTTCTTGCAATATTTGAGAATTTGTCCCGCATCAATTCATTAAATATTATTTTTAATAGTGCTTTTGGCTAGTTTATTAAGTTTTTTTTTACTAACGGCATTTTGTACATTTATCAAAAAACTGGATGTTCTTCTGTTTGTATTTTGTCTCTGACTATTTTGATCACCATTTGTTGACAGATTTGTCAAGATAAAATTATTTTAGCTCACAGCTTTTCATTCAGGGGTGTCAGTCCTCTTAGGCATTGCAATGTTGCTTATTATTTTAAAAAATTTAAAAATTGCAATGTTTTAATAAATTTTCTTTGTTTGCATCAATATGGAGCAATATGTTATTTGTAGCAATATGTTAAAATTATATTGTTCACTGTGTCACTGTCAGAACTACAAGTACATCCTTGTACCTTTAGGGGCACAATGGCTGACATTAGGTTGGTAGCCTTAAAGGTTCTCTTGCATGCAACTTCATGTACAAGCATATGGGTACAATAATTTCAATTGTAAGTATAACTGCCTTTAAAATCTTTAAATATCTTTGTAAGTTTTTCCAGATACCTATAAAGCAGCTATTGGCAAACCCGTTTCACTTAAATTAAATATGTTGTATGCAATTGATGTTTGCTTGCTTGCTTGTAGAGGCACTACATTTTTGCTGTGTCACAGTAATAGGCAAAGTAGAACAAGAATGACTGAACTCTAAAGAACAAAGCATTATGCATGTGGGCCCTGAAAAATACTGCAGACTTTGTGCTGGCAAGTTAACAGCAGACAGAGAGAGTGTAATTGAAGTAGAGAATGTGGTTAGCACTGCAGTCTTCACCTTAACCACATGTCATATACAGCTCACCTCGTCCCTCATTCACCACCGGATGTTTGTACAGTCATGTATGTGGTGAGAAAATGCACCTGTCGTAGCATTAAACCTCTCACTATTTTAAAATGCAGCATCTCGGATGCCTTGAGGATGCGCTGTTGTTAGCAAGTTGCTGAAGCACATTGTCTTACTTTTGGTGAAGTTACACTAATGTATTTTTTTTTAACAATTGCAACGTCACATTGATACCAATGACAGCTCTGAAATGTACAAAAAGATCTTTAAAATTTTTCAGATGACACAACTTTAAACTGTGTCATCAGAAGCCGCTTAAGAAGTTAGTGAGACAGAAGTTTCTGATACATATAGGAAGGCTGATAAAAGAGTAGTCGAATGCACACATTCATACATCAGCATCATGTTAGCCAATCACTCAGCACAGTATTACTCAGCACAGCACTACCTCTTTAGCTGCACAGAATATAATATACAGTCAAGATTCTGAACGGTCACTTTAGAAGAGACACCTGCAATTTCAGGCTTGAGGCGTCATGGTATAGAAAAAGAGAAGAGATGACTGAAGAGCAGTATTAAAAAAATACAAAGTCAGTCAAAAATAAATTAAACCTTGTGGAGGTTGAAGCTGCTCCTGTGAAAGTAAACAAGTTATAGAACTGAGTCTATAGAAAGGGGGAGGAGTGGAAGGAACCTTCTGATAAACAGATGGGTCACAGTCAAGCAAATTGCAGACAGAAACAATTCCAGTATGCTAGCTTACAACTCATTATTGTCTTCCAGTGACTTATGTAGTAAAAATATAGCATTTATGGAATACTTAAGGTTAGCTAATATTAAAGACTTCATATGCAGGAGAAGCTGCAGTAAAGGCTTTTTATCTATGTTTGTATCTAATCTGAAGTTGCGCCAGGTATTCTGCCACAAAAAAAAAAAAAAAAAACAATAGTTAACTAAATATTCAGCCTTTTTGCAGATACAGAATTATTTGGTTCAGATTTTTTTTCTTGCCATTATGTTTTGTTTATGGTGGAAGGACCTTTGTGCTGGACCAAACACCTGCTAGTGTGTAGCTTAACCAAAGTGTACCTATTATTGTCATCAGGAAACAGATGCGAGTTCATGACTCTAGAAAAGTGTCTTCAGAGCTGTGGTGGAGTTTGTCTGCACGATAGAGTGAGAGAGTGTGTATGTGTGGGTGGGTAAATGTGTTTTGGAAAGAATGACTCTGCACTTCCTGCCCTGATTCGCTCAAACATGCTCTACCAGTTGCTGTGTTTCATCAAGTGTATCCGTATGTATCTGAGATTAGCTATCAATTTCAGGTAATAAAAAAAAAGAGGAGAGGGTGTGTGTGTGACTGTGATTATATTACAAAAATGTGGTGCAAGGTGCAAAGCAAAATGCCAATAATGCTGTTGTTCTGCAATGCAATTACAGTAACACAACCCAACCAGTGCTAAGCTTTATTTAAGATTTTGTCTTAAATAAAACAGCAGTGGCGGCACGGTGGCTTAGTGGTTAGCACGTTCGCCTCTTAGCGCTAGGGATTCCTGGTTCGAATCCCCATCTGGGTGGCGTTTCCATGTTCTCCCCGTGTCTGTGTGGGTTTCCTTTGGGTTCTCCGGTTTCGTCCCACAGTCCAAAAACATGGATCAAGTCAATTGAATTCTCAAAATTGCCCCATATAGAGTGTGTTTGTGTGAGTGAGTGTGTGCCCAGCGATGGATTGGCACCCTGTCCTGGGTCTATCTGCCCAGCGCCCAAGACGTTCTCCCCTGGATGGGCATGGGGAACCCCACCGCGACCCTAATAGAGGATAAAGCGGGAGATAATGAATGAATGAATAAAACAGCAGCGAAAGAAATACAATAAATCACACACGTTTGGTTCAGCTTATTTGTTTAAAGAAGTGCCCACACAAACTTTAATCCAACCCATAATGTAACAGTTACAGTTAGCATTGGTGCTAGTCAGTGGCATTTCACACCTAGGCCCTCAGTAATGCCCCATCTAAATTAATCCACCTGTCACTAACTATTTTACAGATGTAAAAACCTCTTATTGTAGAGAACTCATTGGGATGGTAGCACAGCGACAATGGGGGAGAAATCGGAGCCATCGGCAATAAATTTTGAGTAGAGTGCACCTGATGTGGCTCCTCTTAATAAACCTTAATAAAACTGCAACATAAGCTGCAACATCACATGCCATGATGTGCGTGTGCAGCAGATCCATTGGCCAATGTGTGTTTTAATAAATTAAAGATTATTTGTAAATCAAGCCTGTTCCTGTGCCTTTGAAATCCTGTCCTAATTTATACCCTCCCGTTACACTCGTGTGGCTACTCATAAAGAATCACAAACAATAACCTCATAAAATTGCAATATTATTTACGAAAATAACACCAAAAACCTTGTGTGCACAAAATTCATCCACCTTTTTTACTTAAAAAGAGTTTCATTAGTTAGTTCCATTAAGAAGTACTCTTCTATTGCCATCAAAGCCAATGTTGAGTTGAGTCATATGACCAAAAGTTTTGAGTCAAAGTTTTGAGCCAAAATGACCAAAAGTTGAGTCATATTTCTGTAATATGTTTTCATTTGCTAAAAAAGGTCTGCTCATGAAAAGTACTGTCCAATCAGAGGGTATGAATACACTGGTATAACTGCCCGCTAGAAAGCAATGTATTGCCAACAAAAAAATAAGTATTTATGAATAAAATATAATTATCAAATATTTTTAGGTCTTTAGGGATGGCCAGCTACTGGTGCTAGTTATTCAATATGTCTATGACTTTAATATTGTATTGACTGTATGAACATGGAAAATTTAATTATTTCAGTTCGGAATTGAGTCACTTAATATGTGTATACTTGTGGCAGTATGCATTAAAAGAATGCTAAAGTGATATGCCCTTTTTCATTCAAGCAATAATCTTAACATTTTTAAAATGAAAATAAACAGATTGTACTCATGGACATCTCATTCTCAGCTGATGAATTGTTTGCCGACAGATGTAGACCTGGGTGTAACTGGATGTGGTAGCTCAGTGGTTAGGGTTTTAGGCTATCAATCAGAAGGTTGTGGGTTCAAATCCCAGGTCCACTGAAGTTACCAATGTGAGTCCATGAACCCTCATTGCTCCAGGGATTCTGTATGTAACCCTGTGCACTAACCCCAACCAAGTTGGTATATTTGTATGAAAACTGTGTAAAAGCGTGTGAAAAATAACCAAAATTAGAATAAAATGCACTGCATATACACTATATTGACAAAAGTATTTTCTCACCCATTCAAATGATCAGAATCAGGTGTTCCAATCACTTCCATGGCCACAGGTGTATAAAATCAAGCACCTAGTCATGTAGACTGTTTTTACAAACATTTCTGAAGGAATGGGTCGCTCTCAGGAGCTCAGTGAATTCCAGGGTGGAACTGTAATAGGATTCCACCTGTGCAACAAATCCAATCCGTGTAATTTCCTCGCTGCTAAATATACCACAGTCTGTGAGCTGTATTATAAGAAAATGGAAGTGTTTGGGAATGACAGTAACTCAGCCACGAAGTGGTAGGCCACGTAAACTGACGGAGTGGGGTCAGCGGATGCTGATGTGCATAGTGCAAAAGGGTCGCCAACTTTCTGCAGTGTCAATCACTACAGAACCCCAAACTTCATGTGGTCTTCAGATTAGCTCAAGAACAGTGTGCAGAGAGCTTCATGGAATGGGTTTCCATGGTTGAGCAGCTGCATCCAAGCCACACATCCCCAAGTGCAATGCAAAGCGTCGGATGCAGTGGTGTAAAGCACTCCACCACTGAGCTCTAGAGCAGTGGAGACGCATTCTCTGGAGTGACAAATCAAGCTTCTCAATCTGATGGACAGGTCTGGGTTTGGTGATTGCCAGGAGAACAGTACTTATCTGACTGCATTGTGCCAAGTGTAAAGTATGGTGGAGGGGGGATTATGTTGTGGGATTGCTTTTCAGGAGCTGGCCTTGGTTCCTTAGTTCCATTGAAAGGAACTCTGAATGCTTAAGCATGGCAAGACATTTTGGACAATTCCATGCTCCCAACTTTGTGGGAACAGTTTGGAGCTGGCCTTTTCCTCTTCCAACATGAGTATGCATGTTGGACTTAATCCTCTACTATGGTTTTGCTGAGTGCTCGAACGTTTTGGGTGCTGGACAGACACATAGACAGGGCTGGGCATACACTCACTCACACAAAAAAACTATATAGGGGCAATTTAGAGCAGCCAGTTCACCTTGTATCCACAATTTTGGACTGTGGGAGGAAATTGGAGAAACTGGAAGAAACCCACACGGACACGGAGAGAACATGGAAACTCCACTAAGATGGATTTGAACACTGGATGTTTAGTGCTGAGAAACGGACGTGCTAACCACTATACCACCATTCATTAATGTTTATAATTATCTCTCCATTCACTGTGCAGTGAGAAGGGTGAAAGGGATACCGGAAGCATAAAGGAGAGAGATCGTGTGAGCCTGTGTGCCATTTAAAAGGACGAATGGTTTCAGTGTAAAGTCAAAAGATACTTGGCACTTGTTTATGTAAATGTGAAACATCAACATAGGCAAATCTGATCTTAACAAAAAAAATATAAATGCACAATAGAAGAAAAATTATGTTTTGTTTATTTTTTGTCATTTTTCCCAAATTAACAGACACACAATTTTTGTACATTAAGAGGAACTAAACAAATTGCTCAGTTTTATTTGCAACAAAACAAACAAAAGCAGAACACACTGCTATTTTTTTCAAAAAGCAGAACACACTGGGCAGCCTGCCAGTATACTGAAGGACAGAAACAAAGAGGAAAATTTCATATCTACAATTGACATCCTTTTTATGTTTTTATGGAGAACTTGCAAATTACATACAGAACAGCCCTGCCTGTGAATTAAATTAAGGACCTTATTTTTTTTTACCTTGCTTTGGAGATAGTGGTACCAAAAATATCCATCCATCCATTATCTTCCGCTTTCCTCTACTAGTGTCGCGGGGGGTTCCCCATATCCATCCAGGGGAGAATGTTACAGGGCGCAGAACAAATACACCCAGAACAGGGCGCCAATCTATCGCTGGGCACACACACACATAAACACACTCTATATGGGGCAATTTGGAGAATTCAGTTCACCTTGATCCATGTTTTTAGACTGTGGGAGGAAACCGGAGAACCAGGAGGAAACTCACATGGACACGGGGAGACAGGAAACTCCTCCCAGATTGGGATTTAAACTGGGAATCCCTAGCGCTGAGTGGCAAATGTGCTAACCACTAAGCCACCGTGCCGCCTGCACCAAAAATATATAATTAAAAATTTTATGGTTATGGTTTTATAAAAAGACAGTTCAAAAGAATTCATTCACCACACTGATTTGAAAGTGTTTCATCATAGTGGAGACCAATATACAATATACAGTTATGCTTAATAAACTTAAATCATTTAAATGTCTATTTTACATTTTCTGTTGCATAATCAAGTAGGTGCTGGTAAATTGCTAGAAGCTTTCTATTCTTTTCTGACCTTACCACTGCTCTTTGACACAAACCTGTGCATAACATGCTAACAAATGGACCTCAGCAATGTCTGTGGTTGGACACTGAAGCGTGGGAGCAGACGAATCTCTTCCAGATGAAAATAAAATCAGACATGCACTCTTTCTCTAATTTTGTTTTTCTCCACCTCACACACAGATGAGAGGGAGCACTCTGGGAAACTGTGATTTCCCTGGCCACAGCGAATTATAGTCAGACACACGTGATACCGACTGTACTTCGGCTAGGAGAGAGTTCTAAAACACAATTGCATGCAGTCACAAATTAGCAGTGTACATAATAGCAATGGTATGTGTGTGTATTCCACTGAACCATGGTGACGTTCTGTGGTCAGACCGATTTTCTAAGCTTCTCAATGTGGGATCTTGCTGTGACATTTTGTATGTGGACCTATTTCAGTCTGCCTTCCTGGGGAAAAACAAATAATCTGTCTTATTTTGAGGTACTAATACCACAGACCTTCACAAGGTCATGAGCAAATTATTAATTTAAAAGGAATATCTGCAAACTCTACATCTTACTGTTGACATAAATCTTGTGGAAGCTTCTGTGCCTGGCGGGGTGTATGACTTCTGGAAAATTCCAAATGAAAATGCCACAAAGCACGTCAAAATTTGTAAGCAAATACTACATGTGTCTCAAAGTTTCACAACACCTAATTATTAAACTAAAACTTATTATTTGTCTCAATAAAGGGTCATTTTAATGCCATGGTATACAGAAGAATTATGGAGAATTACATTCTTTCTAATATGCGGCAGTTGTTTTCAGAAAAGTTCCAGTACTACAGTGTTCTTTGACTTAAAGCTTGGTTGAAAAATTTGCAATAATAGAAGACCTTGTGTAACTCAAGAGGCTTGACCTTAACCTGAATAAAATGATTAGAGTAATCAAGGTTTTCAACGACTGATTTAATGGAGGTTTTTAATAAATAAGTGGATTTTTTTCCAAAGGGAATAGCTTCATATAAATATCATGTGCTGGTTAAAGTAAAAAAAGGCTAAGCTAAATGTTGGGCATTCAAGTACCGGTACTACCAGTGTGCTTATGTTGGTTTCTTAAAACAACAGTAAAAGGTCCTATTCTGTTCAAGCTTTAGCCCCAGTGCACAAAGCAAGGTCCATAAAAATATAGGTGATTTTCATAAGGAAGAGTATGTGCCCAGTGATAGATTGGCGCCTGAATCATTATCCCTTACATGGGCATTGGGAACCCCCCCAACCAAAAATTATGGGATTAGATGAAAGGGTATCAAAAATATCAAAAAAATTGGTAGGTGTAATGTGTTACTACTTTGTCTATATATTATAGAACTAAATAATGTATAAGGATTTAGTTGTTAACTGTGTACCTGTAGCTTTGTATTACAGTTCCAGTTATTGTCCGGAGGTCTGGCTTTTCTTCTTTTGCATTTGTCCCACATTAATCCATCCATCCATCCATTATCTTCCGCTTTATCCTATATTAGGGTCGCGGGGGGGTTCCCCATGCCCATCCAGGGGAGAACGTTTCGGGCGCTGGGCAGATACACCCAAGACAGGGCGCCGATCTATCGCTGGGCACACACTCACACAGACACATACACACTCTATATGGGGCAATTTGGAGAACTCAATTGATTTGATCCATGTTTTTGGACTGTGGGAGGAAACTGGAGAACCCGGAGGAAACCCATGCAGACACGGGGAGAACATGGAAACCCTAGTGCTGAGAGGCAGACTTGCTAACCACTAAGCCACCGTGCCGTCCCACATTAATAGTTTAATTAATATATGTCAACAATTTAAAAAAAATCAATTTAATTATCTCACTAATTGCAGATTATATTAATTTATTGTTACAATTATACAATGTATTATTATTGTTTAATCCCAAAATAGTCATATGCTGGATTTCGTAGCGTCGTAAAGTGTCGTAGCGCTAAGTACCTCGTAACTTCGTACTTAAGAACGTTCTTAAATTTACGAGCCTTTCCCGAATGCATGCGTAACTTAGTTCTTAAAATCGCTCGTAACTTATGAGTGCTCAGACCCACTCGTAACTCACTAAGAAGTTCGTAACTGGCAACGAACAAAGACTCACAGACGCACTGGTTGTTTAAATCTCACAGAAATAAAATAAGCACTAATATTATCACCTGGAATTCAGTAATTTAGTCACGTATTATTTTATACATTATCATTATTTTATAGATATCTTTTTTAGTTTCCAGATTTAGTTTCCTCGGGCACTGGTACACCCAGGACAGGGCACCAATCCATCGCTGGGCACCCACTCACTCACACAAACACACTCTATATGGGGCAATTTGGAGAACTCAATTGACTTGATCCATGTTTTTTTGAACTGTGGGAAGAAACCAGAGGAAACCCACACGGACATGGGGAGTACATGGAAACTCCACCAAGATGGGGATATATAAATAAATATATGAAGACAGCATTCATGTTCCTGCCAAATACAGTTTATGCCTGATCTATTAGTTGAATTGCAAACACTGATAATTTGTGATACATCCTCCACTTTCTTCTTTGTTGGTGGAACTATCTCGTACTTTGGAAAATAATGTAATAATGGATATAAATTGTCTTTTTGTTGTACTTAATCAAGCATTTTATTTAGTTCAGAAAAGTGTATATTACACTGTTGGTTTGCCATGCCACTGAATAATGAATTCACTTTAAAAGTGCACCCATTGATAAGCGGAGTCCACAAAGAACAATTTAAAAGTCTCTCTTAGTCTAGGAGACTTAAGAAGGCTTTTGGGAAAGTGCCGTAAAATTCGCGTTCTTAAAGTTACGTCATTCTTAAAGTTGTTCGTAACTCGCTAAGAACGTTCGCTTTCGGGAAATCCAGCCATTATAAGCATTAAACACACGTGTTTCCAGGTATTATTCAGCAAGCATGATTCACTGTTGTATAAAAATTCTCAGTTTTTGATCATTATTAGAATAACCCCACCTTTATGTCACCCAACTGCTGAGAAGGTTTACCAGCGGCTCAGTTTCACTTCCTTTTCACAAAACTCTTCACACAGTTGGCAGAACTGCGGTGGTTGTGGACCATTCCTAATGGTTAAATATGCGAAATCACAAACTATGTCCTGAATCAAAGAAAAATTAAAGATTTAAAACTAATTTCGATGGAGTTTAACACCTTTGATTTAGACACGGTTTTAATGTTGAGGACCAAACTGGGTCCAAATTTATTAAACAGGATATTGGATAACGAAAAAATATAATCTATTTTGGAAACAGTAACATATGTTTCCTTAAGTTTTCACCACTTCCTAACATTTATATGATAAATGAATGACTGCAATTAGGAAAGATGAAAGTGTTAGATTTACTAGATCAGTTCCATTAAGGCATTGGAGCTATCAAAAAAACATCGGACAAAAAAACATGGTCTTAGTTTTCACGTTAAAGCCACAATGGATTAGAGAGAACTAGAAGCTGTGCAAAGTGAGTCTACTGCTGTAATTATGGAGCATGATTAAAAGTGTCCACCATCATCCCAGTGTAGCAGTACAGTTTATATAGGACGTGGTATCTTAGTGGTTAGGGTGTTGGACTATCAATCTAGACTAAGCATTTAAATCCTGGGTTTACAACAAGTTGCCAGTGTAAGCTTTTGTGCAAGATCCTTAACCTTTATTCCTCCATGGGCGCCGCATCACCTGCTCTCTGAATTCAACAATCAAGTTAAAATATTTGTAAGTCAATAAAGGTCCCAATGTAATGGAAAATATAAATATAAATGATCATATGATACCTAGCTTGGAAACAGCCTTTAACATATAAAAAAAAATAAACTTTGTAATTTGTTCCCTTACAATTAAAGAGTTTCCCCCATACAAAATGTGTGTTTTTTTTTTAACCCTTTTTAGTTTTTAATCATTTTGCAGTTGACACCATATCATTTAAAATAGATCAGTGGAAAATAATGCAATGATGTACCAAACCCGTAATTTTACGGATCTGCAGTGCCTCTTTGTTTACCTTAAAAACTAAAGCAAAATAACACATCAAACTCTGTGAAAAGGGCCTATAGAGTGGGTGGATGGTGCAGCTGCAGTTGCAGGTCTTGGCATACTCACTGTTGAATTGTATTTTAGTCGCAATTTGTGGAATCAATGCAGTGCATCATATATACTTGGGAGCCAAATATAATTGTACCTTGGGCCGAATTTTGCCTGCAAGCATGTCTAATCTAAATAGACATCAACAGTAATTGGGACTAATTAACAAAATTTTACAATGCCAAGCTTCAGCAAAAACAAATGGCAAAGATGGGCCAAACCCCAAGTTCAAAATACAAAATTTCCTTATCTGAGCTATGAATCACTATTAATTAACTAACTTGGTGCTTAAACTTAAGTACAATTGGTAGTTTTTTGATAGCCTACTTACGTACAACCAGTACAATATCTGCATCCAGTTAAACAGCATTGTTTTATTTTACAAGCGCTGAACAGATAGAGCACCTGAATATATTATAAACGTTCTTGGTTGTGTATCAAGAAGTCTCTAATCACTCTAATTATTCTTGATGGTACCTTGATCATGTGGCACATTCGTTGAGTGCACTCACCTCATAGCAGGAAAGTCCGTGAAAGTCCTGATTACCAGGTCTTTTTTGTGTGCAGTCTGCATATTCTTTCCATGTCTGAGTGGCGTGTGGGTTTTCCTCTGAGAACTATGAATTCCTACTATATTCCAAAAAATGTTGGCGAGTAAACTTGTTCCCGTTTTGAAATAGCCAGTGATGCTGTTGTATTGAACAAGTCAAGAATTAAATATACAAGTATTTAGTATAAATTTAGTATCAAGTATAAAAGGAAAAGGTTCAGTTATGTTATTGGTTGATTTCATTATTGATTGATTTTTATGAACAATATTATAATTATTTAAGGCTTTGCAGTTAATATCTGGCTTTAGGATGTGTGATAAACTCTCTTGTCCATTTTTATATTGCTACAAGGTACAATGTGAGTTCTGAATAACAAAAAACTATTATAAAATATAATAAAATATATAAAACTATTATCTATTACAAATTACAATGTTAATGCAATGAAACATTAATTAACCTGTATCAGGTAATAGGACTTTTATAAATTATTATTTTTTACTTAATTTAGTGAAGTCTGCAGTACTGCACTGTTATGATAAAACTTATTGTGTTGTTTGAAGACTAAACACGTTAATTATTTTGAGATTTAGAAAAAAAATAACTCAAAAAGTGCATAGGCTTGCCTTCACTTCATGTAAGTTTACAGTAAAGCCTATTGTTTTGTTATGACTCTATTTAAATTTTTGTTATGACTCTAAATCATCCCTATACCTATTTATAAACAGAAGCTGCTACTGACATGCTTCTCTGATGGTGTCAGTTACAGTGAACCTCAGCCCTCCCAACATGGTTTAAAATATTGTTTTCACCCAATCAGGGACCCTTTCATCGAGCTGAATTAATATGTCACTCATACCTCCTCCTTCCTTCACTTTCAAAACTCTCACTCATTTTGCATGATTCATTCAATGACTTGGTTTCGTCTTTCGGAATGATGAGCAAGTTGGACAGGTGAGTCAAAACAAAAAAAGAAAACCTAATAATGGATATTACTAATAGCTGCAATTGTATGTCACATAATGCCTGTGGGATTATGAACTAGTGGCAATAGTGATGACAGGTTGACTAAAACAATTAGCATTCAAATGACAGAAAAAAAGTCTGTAAGTTACGCAAGTGCCGTTTTTTTTACTTTCATTATTTTCAGTATCAGAGGAAGAAAGATTACTAGAGATTAATAAAGATTACTTTCTGTGTGTGTGTGTGTGTGTTCTGTACAGCTATAACATCCCATCAAACCATGATAGTTACTTGTATGTAGTGTAAAAGTCTGGAGTCTGACACAAATCATAAAGCATATTTTTTTTGCTGTGCATTACTGCTACAGACATTTGAATCTAAAAGATACTCAAAAATGCCCATTCTACATTCTACAAATATTCTACATTTAGCTAAACGATTAATAAAGATTTCAGTGGTTACATTTATTAAAAAGAACAGTGCAGTCAATAGTACAATTTTTTTTTTGTTTATTACTTAAAGACCCAAGTCCTGCTTTTATACATTATAAAATCTAAAAAGCGGCAAGGTTTGGTATTTTTAAATTAAATCTATATTAATGGTAAAAACAATTAAAATTTTGCAATAATTAAAAAAAATGCAGCACTGAATAAAAACTTTAAAAAAAACAGGAAGAAGTAAAGTTATACAATGCAATCCTATAAGGCTATCATCCATGTTATAGTTAATCAGTTGTTTTTGCCACTGACAGTTTATATTATTATTATTTTCTATTATAAAATGGGCAGTTCCTTTCCTTAAATATGATTGGCTGATCCGTTTGTCCAGCCATGACATTATTGACAATAACTCACACCTTTGACCACTTCACATTTGATAAATCAATATATAAATATGTCATATACAATGTTTTCCCGATGTTTTGTATAAACTGCATAATGTAATTTGGCCAATTTGGTGTTTTTTCATTAGAGAAACCTATTTTAGCGATCAGGTTCACTTTAAAAACCAGACTATATTACATCGCTGAAGACCAGTTTATTAACGATATTGCTTTTAATAAACAAAAATTATTATTATGACTCAAATCTTGTTTTTTTTTATTATAGTGTGTTTTATTAAAGCAATAAGGCACGAGTAGGCATTCATTATTGTGAAAAATCTTCCCATGATTTATTTACAATAATACACAACTTCAATGTTTTATTGCTTTTATAAAAGTTACAAAATCCTTGATACACTGCTCTTTGCGATGTAATCTAGTCTGATTTTTAAAATGTGCACTGATCACTGAGTAACACGATACCGGTTTCACTAACAATCCAAAACTGCCATCTAGTGGCCAAATTACAGAACACACTTTGTAAAAAAAACAAAAAAACAGCCACAACAGGAGACTTCTCCTTGTTTATATTAATTTGTACTTTATAATTTACAATTATGTATTGTATTTCATGCATTAATGTGGTCAGAGGTCAGTAAAGCAGTCAGAGATTTTCATTATTGTCAATCATTTAAGGACTGAAACTACCCGTTTTATAATGTGGTTAAAATTATTGACTAATTACAAATATAGCCTTGCTTTGATTGCTGCACAGATTTATTTTTCCTGGATACATATCTTATTTTATAAAACACTTGCTAAGTTTTATAATTGCTTGTTGTTTTGGGTGTTTTCTTCTCTATTACAGTGTACTGATGACCCAGCAAAAGTTTCTGTATCATTACAAAAATGTGCGTTGGGCACGTGGACGCAACGAGACCTACCTCTGCTTCGTAATTAAGAGGCGCAACAGTCCAGACTCGCTCTCCTTTGACTTTGGGCATCTTCGCAATCGCTCTGGCTGTCACGTAGAGGTAAGTAATAGACAGAATGTGCTAATACTTGTAATCTGTGGTATGAAAGAAGATCAAAATCAAATGTTTATAAGTTCTTTTATGTTTTGTTTAATTGATTTCCAATTATTTATTTTCACAACTCAATGGAAATTTTACATCTGGAATTTTATCAAACAAAAACAATGTTTCAGGTTAAAAACCATCAAAAATTTTAAGTAAACAGAAGCTGAACTGATGTCACTTGTAACTAACCTTTTCATTATTTATCGCAGCTTCTCTTCCTGCGCCACCTTGGTGTTCTATGTCCAGGTCTTTTGGGTTCAGGTGCAGATGGAGTCAGAATTGGATATGCTATTACCTGGTTCTGTTCCTGGTCACCTTGTTCAGATTGCTCCCATAGACTTTCCCGCTTCCTGTCCCAGATGCCTAACCTACGGCTGCGCATCTTCGTCTCACGTCTCTACTTCTGTGATGAAGAGAACAGTCTGGAAAGAGAAGGACTCAGGTGCTTGCAGAGGGCAGGAGTGCAAATAACTGTGATGACCTATAAGGGTAAATCAAACAATGTATTTTTTTAGACAAATCATTGTTTATTTATTTGATTTGATCAGGGTAAATTTTTTTAACATATATATTTTACAATGCAGTTATGGTGAAAGGTTTCAAGAATGACACAAATTTCAGTGATTATAGATTTTTTTTTTTACTGAGATGTATTTATTGTATACTGAAATACAATTATAAGCATTTAATAAAAATGTCTATTGACAAACATAAATTTAGGTAAAGACTAAATAAACAAACACAAAATTTTTTAGTGTCGACCCTACTTTTTTCATCTTCTGCAGTTTACTCTGTACTCTTTAATCATTGCTTGGACTTACGATTTATGCGTTTTTGTTTGTCCACCCCTTAATAGGGGGTTAATCACAGGTTCTTAATTAGGAATAAGATCTAGGGAGTTTCCTGGCCACAGGCTCAAAATGTCAATGTTTTGTGCACCTTTTTATGCTGAGAAAATTATTGTTCATCACCTAATTGCACCTGGATTGTTGAAAGACGTTGCTCTTGGAGAATGTTTAATATATTTCCTTATTAATACCAGTGTTCTTAGGTAAAATTGTAAGTGAGCCCACTCTCTTGGATAAGAATAAACCCTACACATAATTGGTCTTAGGATGCCTTACTTTGACATAGCACAGGACTCACAGTAATGCTTACCATTTCTTTAGTATTTTTTCCGGTCCCCCAGTCAATCTTCATTAAACAAAATAACTCTCACCCTCACATCTAAAACTAAAAAAGAGTGATAAAATGACCTTGGGTCTTGTGATCGGGACCTTTATTCATAGGAGATCAATCAAGTTCTAGAGTAATTATTCATTCATTCATTCATTATCTCCCGCTTTATCCTCTATTAGGGTCGCGGTGGGGTTCCCCATGCCCATCCAGGGGAGAATGTTTCGAGTGCTGGGCAGATAGAACCAGGACGGGGCGCCAATCCATCGCTGGGCACACACTCACTCACACAGACACACTCTATATGGGGCAATTTTTGAGAATTCAATTGACTTGATCCATGTTTTTGGACTGTGGGAGGAAACGGGAGAACCCGGAGGAAACCCACGCAGACACGGGGAGAACATGGAAACTCCACCCAGATGGGGATTCGAACCGGGAATCCCTAGTGCTGAGAGGCGAACGTGCTAACCTCTAGAGTAATTAATTCTTTTAAATTTTAATGTTAAATATTTGTTGTGTTTCAAAATTATGTAGTGACTGGAAGAACACAGACTTGTGTGTTGGATTATACAATGCAATGTAATTAAAGATATCTAACATACAGTACATGTTTGAATATCATGATACTTAGAAATGCATGTTCTTCCTGTATCTTCAGGATTTCCAAAATTCTAAAAACATATTAGTAGGTCAACTATAATACAAAATATCTCCAGTTGTGAATGTGTTCATTTGTGTGTCCGCCCTTGTCAACTTGTCTGGGTTTTTTTCTCTACTTTTATAAAAGTGCTGGGATAGACCGAATCTGAAAAGTAGTTTAAAAAAAGGAATTAATTTTTAATGAAAAAAAATGTATGTGACTAATGTACACATGCACACATCTAAAACATAATAAATAAATAATAAAGAAATGAAAAGGATGCACTAGTTATTTTACTGTTTATACTATTACCTATTTATGCTGACAGTGATGTGAATGTGTGACACTTTTAAAATGTTTAAAAATGTGTGCTCAGGCTATAAGGATAAATTGGATTAAGTATCATTATTAAGTACTCTTTCATGTTTCTAAACTCACTGTTCATTCTATCAGTTCCATTTACTATATAAATGTATCTGGCATGTACATTTAGACTGTAGTCTTTACTGTAGTTGTCCACTGTAGATAAGTAAAGAGACCTAACAATTTATGTTGAAAAACAATTTGTAATCTTTAAACTACAAAGTGCATCTATAAATGGAAAAAATTAGAAAATCAACAATAACTGATACAAGAAGTTACACCCAATAAAAGTCAAATAAAATGGCCAGTAAATGTATTTTATGGTGACTTTGGAGCAGTTTAAATTATTTCTGTTTGTTAGTGCCACATCTGACAAAGGAACAACTGAGATCCTTTTAAACTCTGAGCACTGCCTAACCAAGGCATTTTAACTCAGGGAGGTGGATTTCACACAATTTAAACACAACCTGATTGTTTAACCTATTTAAATGGATGAAAGCTTAGAAGATTTCAGATTTCTCAGTTTCTATCATAAAGGTGTTTAAAGCTGTTTAAAATGTTTTACTTTGTATGTATTACAGAACACTTAATTATGAGAGAAACTTTGACCTCTAACTATTCACACCTCTCTGCACAGATTTTTTTTACTGCTGGCAGACATTTGTGGCTCGCAGGCAAAGGTCCTTCAAGGCATGGGATGGCCTTCATCAGAACTCAGTTAGGTTGTCCCGAAAACTATACCGCATCCTGCAGGTGGGAATGACAGTATTTTACCAGAAGCCATTTTACCTAAAGACAATTATGTGAAAAACTGTGTAATTATACCTGCTCTGTCCTATCTGTAGCCCTGTGCGACAGAGGATCTGAGGGATGGCTTCGCTCTGCTCGGGCTTTAAAGGAGATTCCAAAATTATAATATTGTTTACATTAAGCATTATGGTGCTGTTAATTCCTGAGACTTGAATCACTGAGAATTTAATTACTTTTATTTAAAGCATTAATGTTCTGGTTAAAGCCATATAAAAAGGTGCTCTGTGCTATATACTACAATAAAGTGCTATTATAGGTATATCATGACTGACTTTGTAATGTTTTATTATTTTTTTCTCAGTCAAAATTGTTAAATATGTTTCTGTGTACCAAACCTGCCTTGGTTTAAAAAGCAGGATTAAAATATTAACAGGAACATAAATAATGTTTATATACAAACTTGTACTTCCAGGAGGATCATTTGTGAGGTCAGACACTGATTTTCGATGTGGGTCTGCTTCATAATTTCTACTTTAGCTTATTTAATAAATGTTGGTTTGATTTCAGTGCTCTGTATGGGTCAGTTAAGTACACTGAACTCTTTACTGAATTCTTTACAGTGCTTTGTGCACTAGGGCAAAGTCCTACTGAAAAAAAGACTACAAAAATATATGGCAAGGTTCTTTATTGTACATTTACATTTGCATTTAGTCATTTAGCAGAAGCTTTTTTATCAACCTTCAGATTGATAGCCCAACGCCCTAACTACTGAGCTACCTTGCCCTATCTTATTGTATTATTCAGACAATGGGAAGTGGCAGTGCAGTGGGTTTAATACTCCTGGTTTCGTTTAAAAGGAAGCAGAAATTCTAGGTATTCTTGGTGTGAAAATAGCATGTTCTCTCAAATAACATCCTGAGTTTTCTTCCAGATTTCAAAATCATGCTAGGCAGCAGAATTAAAACCCTGTCATTACCTGCCCCTAGGTGTCAGTGTATTTTACTTTTATTTGATTTTACTGTTATTGACTGGTGATCAAGAGTAAAATATTAAATAATTATTTTAGCTTTTTTCATTTTATTTAATACTATGCACAACCTTCTTTAACAATACAATCTATTTAAAGTATTAATTAGTAATGTTTGCAATACAATTACAGGAAAATTACAAGAAACAATGCAAGCAAGAGGCCGATAATGTGCAACTAGCCATTAAGAAATAAATTACATACTCGAGTAAATTAAACACTAAAAGTAATTATGAATCCTGAACTAGGGCCCCTTCTATGAATTCTTTAGCTCCATATACAGGTTCTTCTTGGGTTTTAGATTGAGGGGTTGAGATGATTAGTGCAGGAGCTTGATTTTTGTTTAGTTAAGATTTACTATTTTATGTTGATTTAGATTATATGGTTTAGAAAACAGTTCTTCTGGAAGATCCAGGGATGAAATATTATTATCTTATCCACCAGCATCAAGTGTTGCCAGAAGGCTTAATTTAATTTTGTTAAAGCACCAACTAAACATGGCTCCAGTTAAAGCCCAAGTAGCTCCAGCTACTTGAATGTATGGTTAAATGACTAAAAGGACTTTTTCTTGTAGGACTTCTAACAGAGGTGACATCCAATGGTAGCTTTGAAAACTTGGGTGATCCCAAAAAACTTCTGAACCTGAATTTTTTGTGTTTATTGTCCCTGTTTTCATTTTTCTCACTGTCTATAGGAGCAAAGTTAACATGGATTCTTGCTTTCCCATGATTTGGAGCTTTGAAATAGAAAAATGGTAAAGAAAAGGAGAGTTGTTGGTAAAAGGACCAATGTAGTGTATACCAAAATGCATAAATGAAACCTTGAATAAATACTAGATATTCACTTATTTAAACAGCCTACTGATTTACCAGTGCAGCAGAAAGTACTGGATTTAATGTGCTGTCAGAGTACTTTTTAAGATAACTGTAATGCAATTTGACTTTTCTAACAGGAATTACAATGGCAACGCTAATTAACTGATAAAAGTTGTGGTTAGATGAAAATACTTCAAATATATTTAAATTCCACAACTTTTAAATACAACACAGTAAACAACACATTACTTCTAAATAATGTGCAAAATTTGCTTATTATTTCCATCCATCCATTATCTTTCATTTTATCCTATATTAGGGTCGTGGGCGGGTTCCCCATGCCCCTTCAGGGGAGAACATTTCAGGCGCTGGGCAGATAGACCCAGGACAGGGCGCCAATCCATCGCTGGGCACACACTCACTCACATAAACACACACATACACACTCTATATGGGGCAATTTGGAGAACTCAATTGACTTGATTCATGTTTTTGGATTGTGGGAGGAAACCGGAGAACCCATAGGAAACCCACGCGGACACGGGGAGAACATGGAAACTCCACCCAGATGGGGATTCGAACCAGGAATCCCTAGCGCTGAGAGGCGAACGTGTTAACCACTAAGCCGCCCGTTTATTATTTTAGTGAAACCAAAATGTAATAGTCTTATAAACATTTAACTTGTCTTTATCAAGAGTAAAACGTTTGTTGTGGATTGGCCTGTATGGTGTGTCTATTATTAAATGATTAATAATAATAAAATATTATTAGGATATTAAAACAAGTACATCTATGGAAGTTTTTATAATATTGTGCGTGTAATTATTTTTAGATCAATTCCATGTTACACAACTTTATATGAATATATTTTCTGATACAGTTAATGCCCCAGAAGAACCAAACTACTTTAGTTAAGGGTAAATGTTAATCACAACACTGTTTGTTTACAACACTGTCCTATTTCAGGTGCGCATATATTCAGGTTATTACCACACTAACGGCTCCGTTAACCGGGATTCGGATGCAGCAAACAAACTACTGGTTTGAAAACCAAGATGGCGACCGAGGTGGAATACGAATCGGTTCTGTGTGTTAAACCTGATGTCAATGTTTACAGAATTCCACCGCGAGCGTCTAACCGCGCCGTCAGGTAATAAGCTTCTGTGCTGCGTCACCGCAACCTTCATTACGAGCAGCATCATCGTCATTGTTTATCTTCCATCTCACCGAGGCTAGTCTTAGCCATCAGTTCTGTTTGGGTTAATATTCGCTCTAAGTCTTTACGTTTGCACCTGAGTCAGTCCTTCAGCAGATTAATTGATGTATTTGGGCAGTTGTTTCTTAGCTGCAGTGCGTATCTGACAAATTAACTCACTGCAAATAGAAAGTACACAAAGTGTGGGCCTGGAGGACATTGATGTAAGTAGGGAGCGACCTCTGATTGAGCAGTTTCCCGAAGCCTTATCTTACCTTTGGCTCGCGACTTCAGCATGTCACGCTCTATTTGGACGCTTCTAGAACTGATTAAAATTACGACCTGAATGTAAATACGTGTTCAAATCCCGGAGATGATTTAGAGCCCCTTTTTTCTCGGTCGTGACCTTTTCTCGTTGTATAAATATTAGTTTAAAATACAAGTTTTTTTTTTTTTACACAATTTTGCATATCACCCTTTGACGTAACTTACAGTGCAAAGCAGCTTGTAAATGCATCATGAAACGCAGTCAATCGCGATCAGTACAGGAAGCTTAAAATAACAGCTTCAAAGCTGTAATGAACTCTAACCTGTCCTTTAAATTCCCGGGTGAAATAAATGTGTTTATTTACACAGTAGTTGGCCAATGTTCTGCTAACATGCGTGTTTTTGGGAGAATTGACGTCTGAGGTTTCCCGATAGTGAGCATTTGCTGACGATCATTCTCCAGTTGTCTGCGGGAACTCTCTGTGGGAGAACCAGGTTCTGCAGACTTAAACACTGAGTAATAATCAGTGATGCAACGACTCCCCCAGAGGTCGTCAGGACATACCATCTGGCTTACAGTAAAGACAATCACATGTCTGGAGTGTTTTTTTTCTCCATTTATTCCATAATTGTTCCCCAAAACATCTTGCAGTGCTACTTTATTTAACCAAAAGTGTGGACAACCCATTCATTCATGCTGGAAAAAATGATCTGACTCTAAACTGTTGACGCGAAATTGGACATGTTGTTGGCATAAATTATTGTGTAGCATTATCATTGGCCTTTAATACATTTAAGCAACTTAGAAAAAGATTGCAAGGGGCATTTACCTACTTGTAATCAGTTTGTTAAAGTTTGACCTTTTGTTTTTCTTCAGTATATATATTTATATTATGTCAGCCCAGTAATTTAAATGGTATAAACTGTCCATTTTGTGTATTCCACATTAAAAACTGTGTCCTGTACTTTAGTAATTTGTTGGTTGTTTATCTGATTGCTTGTGTGTTGCAGGGCAGCAGATTGGAAATTGGATGTTCCTGACTGGATGGGTCGAATGAGGGTCACAGCAAAGGGAAAAGTTGCCTACATTAAATTAGAGGACAAAATTTCAGGTAATGACAAGCATTACATATAAATATAAACATATATATATATATACACACACACACACACACACTATTTGATTTCAAAAGGTAAGACTTAAACAGTATAGATAAACGGATGCCATCAGTAGGAAATAAAACTGAAGACTTGGCCAAATGTGAATTTACAAATAAATTGAGGGAAAGAATTTCATGGTTTTGGTTTTACAAGAAACAATATGTTTGAGCTGGAAACTACTGTTGTGCTTTAAAATAATGATCCATAACACTTTTTTAAATGTTATTTTTTTCACTTTATTAAATCAGGTAAATCAGCTAAATATTTTGTGTTCGTAATGGCTTAATGGATAAATGAGATGATCTGTTTATAATATTTATGGTGTTGTTGTTCTATTCTTGAATGTAACAAACTTTTTTTTTTTTTTCTGATTCACTTTGTATGAAGACAGTAAATAACCTGTACTTGAAGATGCACTGATTTAAATATATTTGCTGTAATACATAAAACTGTTAAATGTCTTATATATGAAGAGGATTTAATTTTTTGGACCCCTGTTCTTCAGGGGAGTTGTTTGCTCAAGCCCCAGTGGAACAGTATCCTGGTATTGCAGTTGAAACAGTGAGTGACTCAAGCCGCTACTTTGTACTTCGGATTCAGGATGACAGTGGTGTGTATGAGAGAATTCAAATTCTCAATCTGAATGTAATAGAAAGTCAGTAAATTAGAAACAAAGTTCCGTTCTCCCCAATATCAGGTCGTAGTGCGTTCATTGGCATCGGATTTGGAGACCGGGGGGATGCCTTTGATTTTAACGTGGCTTTACAGGATCATTTTAAGTATGCTTTTTTTGTCAATCTAAATGGTAATCTTTGAATTTGGTTCGAGCATGTGATTTAAAAAAATGACCACCCATTTTTCTTTTCTGTTTCTCAGATGGGTGAAGCAGGATAATGAGTTGAGTAAGCAGGCTCAAACTCCAGACTTGGGCCCTAAACTTGACTTGGGCTTTAAAGAAGGACAGACTATCACTCTTAACATTGGGGTAAAATCATCACTTACACACACTAATTTATATTATTTTATATTAAGGAAAATACACTGCCTGGCCAAAAAAAAGACACCACCTGGATGTAACTTAGGAAACTGGTACAATTGGTCAGGTCTAGGTTCAGCAAAAGTATGTGCTCAAAGAATGAGGTCAGCTGACTACCTGAATATAATAAATGACCAGGTTATTCCATCAGTGGCCTTCTTCCCTGAAGGCATGGGCGTATTCCAAGATGATAATGCCCGGATTCATCTGGCTTAAATTGTGAAAGAGTGGTTCAGGGAGCATATGACATCATTCTCACACATGGATTGGCCACCACAGAGTCCAGACCTTGACTCCATTGAGAATCTTTGGGATTTGCTGGAGAAGGCTTTGCACAGCAGTCAGACTCTGCCTTCATCAATGAAAGATGTTGGTGAAAAATTAAGGCAACACTGGACGGAAATAAATCTTGGGACATTGCAGAAGCTTATCAAAACAATATCACAGTGAATGCATGCCATAATCAAAGCTAAAGGCGATTCAACAAAATATTAGTGTGTAACTTTTTTGGTAGTGACTTTTTTTTGGCCAGGCAGTGTATGTCAACATAAAAGTAAAGGACCATGTAATTTGCAAATGCTCTTTTTCAAACAGAACATTAACTGTCTCAGATCTTCAGATAGAAAAACTACTTTTAATATGCTTCTTCTTAGACACTGATGTTGGATAGTTGATTACACATGTTCAACTCATATTGATGTACATTGAAATTGCAAAGCATTTTGTTTTAGCCATAATTACATTTTTAAGATCACATGAAGCTGCACTCCACTTTGTATGGAAAACTTGAACTTGAAATTTGAACACTTTATTACTTTGTGACTTTATTTTTATCTATAGCAAAGCAAAAAAAAAGAGAAGCCCCGTCCTACGAGTTCAGGGGGCCTTGGCCTTCTTCCACCCCCTCCAAGTGGCAAAATTGCCCCGCCTCCAACGGTCATCTCCACCAATTACAACTCGGAGCCTTTAACCAGAAACAACAACATTGGTACTTGAAGAGAAATTTGTCATTTATTTTATTGTCTAGTATAATTTATGAGCCACGTGAAGGAAAGCTAAGTATGAATGAGCCTATTGTTCACTGCTGACGAGGGCTCATGTTCTGGGTTCTTCCTTCAGGATGTTTGTTAGATCTGGACAGCAATGATTCCAGTTCTCTGGTCCAGACCACAGCTGCTTGCACAAACTCGGACCTGTGGGGAGACTTCACATCCGATAGGCAAGTCATCCATCAGTTAAAGAGCTTGACTCATGGCAAGCAGATTCTGTACTGTAAGGTAAAACAGATATTCAGCCACATTTGTTTTAGATTTATTTAGTTAAGATATTACAAATAGTCAGTGTACCAGTATTAGGAACCCATTTAAGGTAAAAAGGCAAAGAGTAATATTAGAATTGAATCAGTGTAATGAGTAAATGAATGTGGACCGGAGACAGGATTTTTCACTATAAGGAATGGGCTTTATTTACAGACTGTTATAAAAGTAATATAAAAAGTAGTAAATGCTGGTGTATCTTACAGATTATAAATGCTGCACTTTCTATTAAACATTGCCATCCGTGCCATTGTGACCTTCCGTCACAACCAGATATTTGGTAATTCTCAATTTGGTTGAAATTGTCAAAACATTCAGTGTATAGCAGAAAGAAAACATTTTAAACCAAATGATGATTCCTTCTAATGTCGCTTATATGTTAATGTCGTTAAATGTTACTTATTTCTACATTTGCTTTCTAAAATAAATATATTAATTAAAATAAATTTGACCTCAGCGGGTCACTGGAGCACATATACGTTTTTTTTTTTTTTTTTTTTTTTTCAGTATTTAAGCCAAAGGTTAAAACAGACTCATTGTGCGTATGCACACACAAACATATGCACAAGTTGTGTGGAATAAATCCCACAATCAAAAGAGATGTTTATAGGTGAAATGTAGATATTTATTTATTTCAAATGTGTGTGTCTGTCCTGTGAAAAGTGACTCCATTTAAAACAATGAATGAATGAACAGTGAGAAGAAAGCTAAAAGCGTTTTTGGTGTTACACCGTAGTTTGGCCACCAGAGGGCACGGGGCATCTACAAGAGCTTCAAATTGAAGCCATGCAATAATAATGAATATAATGACAATAATAGTCAAGTGGACACCATAGAAGTACTTTTGAAATAGTTTAGTAGCAGAACACATGCTTTTCTGATTAAATAATAGATTACCTATTTTTAGTTCGTTTTCACTCAAAATTTAATCTAGAGATCAAATCCCAAAGAATATAAATGAGTCCTTTAAAAGATGCCAAAATGCAGACTGTAACAGGAAATGTATGTGTGTATTGCATTGTTATTGTATTGCATTCTAATGCACTATATATGTAACAAATATTTATTTTTATATAATCTTTATCTTTGTGCTTTGCTAAGCATGTCAGTGTAAATGATGTACTACAACAATCTATCATATTTGTTCTGAACCAAACTGCATGTTTGAACTAAATGAAGCAGTCATAATGTTTAACTGATCAAATCCAATCACACATTGTTGTAGAGCTATATATGTATTGTTTTGTTTTGCTGTTGTGCAAACTGATGTTTCAGTGACTTGATATTGATCACCCTCCGTTTCACCCTCTTATTTAGTTCGACTCCTCAGCCGGCCAAGCAGGAGACTTCTTCCACAAACTGGGTCCAGTTCTGAGTATGTGATCACACTGTGATCAACCAAAACCTGTCATACACTGAAACCTACATTTAAGTTTACTTTCCATCTCACTTTCTTTTTCTTTTTCTTTCCCCTTTTTGTCTGTCTCTCTTACTTTCATACACTCACTGCTTTTTTAAAACGGACCCAAATGGATTTATGTCAGGTAAAGTTTTTTTGTTTATTGAACTGGTATTTATTTATGTCTGTATTATTTGATTTATTTATGTTTTCTGTATATTTAAATGCATAAAGTGTCATATACAGATGATGTGTTATTTAACAATGTTTAAACTTAAACAGTAAGAGCTTGATATATTTAGTGCTAACAGTTTTTGATTTTATAAGGGTAGCTCCAGAGTCTTTGGTACAAGTGATTTAACCTGTTGTTGTTCATAAACCTCTGGTGGTGCAAATGCAAAGTATGACATAATGCATTTAAACCATCAATGGTACCATAGCGCTGCTATTTTTAACACATCAGTGTTTTTTTTCCATGTCTATATGCAATCAGTTGCAACTGAGAATTGTCAGGAATTTATTTGTCTCTGTACAAATGTTTCAGTGTTAATACATGAGATTACCTTTTGATTAGTGAACTGTAATAACATGAGGCCTGGGGCTTACAAATTAGCAGCAATATCATATCAGTGACCTAAAAACCTGAGGTCAAAGCCATGATGACATGCACTGTGGCTGGGCCAAATTTTACTGAATAACGCAGATTCCGTGAATGTACACAATTGTACACTCATCAATTAAGCACTACAGTGTTCTAGGTCATGTTCTGTGATTATTGGTGTAGAGTTTATTTCTGAAAGGACAGTTCACTTTGATTTACTGATTCCAGCTGTAAAAACACAGTTGACTTTTTCTCTTTCTTGTGTCGTCATGTGGAAGCAAAAATAAAGACAAACATAAAAATTCCCATTAAATAAACAGTAGCAAGTAACCATGTGCATGTGTCAAGTTTTTGTCACTATTTTTATGTATTTTTTTTATTTAAAAAGGCACTTGAATGAAAAGATGTCAAGAGAGATGTATACATACACTTTGATAGGTCTCTTAAGATTAAACTAAGATGATGGGCTTTAAGGTCTGTCAAGACCAAGTTTTGCTGATTAATTGCCATACAAATAATTGCGATTTCTCTCGTTGCTTAACCTCCTCCTTTTTACACTGTACAATACAAACAAAAGATGACTAAATTATATATTTTTTTCAGCATTTTCAATAATGAATTCTATTTGTTAAATGTAAACAAATTGATACGGCAACACAGTTTGTTAATGAAGACAGAATTAGTCTATATATATTGTCTTAACCACCAAAGCCTTTGTCTTGATAAGCAATCATGGGTTATAGTTCACCACTTTATTACAAACATAATAAGAAAGTAGTTAGTAGTTTTTCAAAACAAGATTACAAAGAATTTAGGTTTTTCATCATCTATAGCTCAAAATTGAAATATTTAGTCAGAAAGTAGCAAATCTTAGTCCTTAGGTAAAAGTTGCATGCTGTTATTATGCAATATTATTGCATTATTGTTATTAAGGATGATAGCCACAGTCACAAGACCCAGTGGTAAAGATGCCTCTGTCCAAATATTTCCTGATATCTCCATGTCCGTGTGGGCTTTCTCTGGTTACTTGTTTCCTCACACTGTCCAAAAACATGGATTCAAGCTAAATTGGTTGCTCTAAATTGCCACCTACATAGTGTGTGTGAAAGTAAGTGATTGACCAGTGATAGATTGGCACCTTTTTCTGGGTTTTATCTGCCCAGCGTCCAAAACATTCTCCCCTGGATGGGCACGAGGAACCTCCCTGACTCTAATAAAGGATTAAGTATAAGATAATGGATGGATAGATTGGTTTTTAAAAAGTGTCCCAACTTTTCTAGAGTTTCATTCATTCATTATCTTCCGCTTTATCCTCTATTAGGGTCGCGGTGGGGTTCCCCATGCCCATTCAGGGAACGTCTCGGGCGCTGGGCAGATACACCCAGGACAGGGTGCCAATCTATTGCTGGGCACACACTCTATAGGGGGCAATTTGACTTGATCCATGTTTTTGGACTGTGGGAGGAAACCGGAGAACATGGAGGAAACCCACGCGGACACGGGGAGAACATGGAAACTGTTCTCCCCGTGTCCGCGGGGATTCGAATCCCTAGTGCTGAGAGGCGAACGTGCTAACCACTAAGCCACCGTGCCGCCCCCTTTTCTAGAGTTGATTATGATAATAATAAAATGTGTGATATAGTCAGTCAAATGTTGTCCTCTGATTAAATTATATACATGTAGTTTTATGAAGTATAATAGATTTGGTTTTTGAAATTCAGTTAAGCTGCTTTTGTTAAAGGTTTACTGAAGGTGGGTTATTTGTTTTACTCACTGTATCAGTTACAGTTAACAGTTGCCAATTAAAACATGAATTACTGTAGCAATAAGTAAGTAAAAGTCTTCTAATCACGTAATTATATTAAACCAGATTTTTGCACCTCTGTAAAGGCTTTATACCATTTTTTAAAATATATAACAAGTTTCAGGGCCTGGCTCACAATCTTTGTTCTAGTTATTCTCACAGGTGTTCAGGGGAATTAAGATCAGGACTTCAAATTTTATCACATCAAACTCACCCAATCATTTCTTTATGGACCTGGCTTTGTGATCTGGGGAGGTCATGCTGGAACACCTAAGGTTATTAATCAAGAGGTCAGTCTTAATACCTTTATTGATTATAATTTATGTGCATAAAGGTGATTGTTGTGTATTTATTAAGTATGTGGTTATGTAACTGATTTTTTTTCACTTGTAGGAATGAATTCAAATATAAATGAAAATGTCTCTCCATTCTTTTTTTGTTCACCTTGGATGGCACCGTGCTTTTGTTCAGAATTCTTTTAGGCCAACCAGCTTGTTTTCTGCATAGTTCGGCTAAGATGGAGAAAGACAAATCAAAACCACAAACACATAACATAGATTACATTGTTCTAACTGCTTATATAATTCTGGACCACGGGGCTTCAAAGCCAATTCTTGGAAAATTGTTAGCAAGGTGTAGATTTATTCATGGAGACTTTGTCATTCACATTACATGTGGTACATGAGGTGGAAAGAAATTGTGGGCTCAAGGACCCAGTTTCACCCAAAGGCAATTATTGTATAAGCATAAAAGTTAAAAAGAGAATTTTTAGATTTTAAATTATTGGCTATAAAATAAACAGCAGTGTTTAAAAATATAAATCTTATATTATCTATTTTAAGACATTCAACACATTTAACACGTTTCCGTTATTAGTAGTGCATTACTTACCGTCTCTTAGTCATTTCGTGTAGATACATGCAGCTTTTCTTTAATGAACCATGTTTTCATATCGCATTCAGATAAATTTTAATGTCCACGCTTGTATATTGTCAACAACTAATATATTGTCAACATATATATATTACTTAAATTGTCGGATTTTATTGTCTCCTCATGTTATATGTGCCTCAAAGCAGTCAGTGCAGTTTTTTTTTTTTTAACTCCTTACCTGGTGATTTAATCATTTAAAATTACAACTATTTTAACTAATTACAACAAAGAGAATTTGTTTTCATCCAGTATTATTGATAAGATGTTTCAGTAATAGTAAAAGACTAATTTTAAAATATTCCTCCATCATTCTAATGTGCTTTATATTTTACTTGAATTATTGAATCTCTTGTGTCTGATTTTATGTTTGATAAAGCTGTTAATGCTAAAGCATTTTTGTGTTTCAATAGTGCCCTTAAGAGCATTGTGTTTGATTAAAGAAAATGTTTCAACATTAAATGTTTTTATTTTTCATTATTTTGGAGAAAGGGTGGCTTAGTGGTTAGCACCGCCTCTCAGCGCTAGGGATTCCTGGTTTGAATCCCCATCTGGGTGGAGTTTCCATGTTCTCCCCGTGTCCGCGTGGGTTTCCTCCGGGTTCTCCGGTTTCCTCCCACAGTCCAAAAACATGGATCAAGTTAATTGAGTTCTCTAAAATTGTCCCATATAGAGTGTGTTTGAGTGTGTGAGTGTGTACCCAGTGATGGATTGGCGCCCTGTCCTGGGTGTATCTGCCCAGCGCCCGAGACATTCTCCCCTGGATGGGCATGGGGAGCCCCACCGCGACCCTAATAGAGGATAAAGCGGGAGATAATGAATGAATGAATGAATTATTTTTGAGAAGTTATTTAAATACCAAACACAATCACATTAGAATAATAGTTTTTAGATTAATAGACTAATCGAAAAAAGAATCGTTTGATTAATCGATAGAAAATTAATCATTACGTGCAGCCCTATTGTTCATGTTTACATTTGTTCTTTCAATAATGAAGTGTGTTTGTGTTTGTAATTTTTAAGCAAAATGCCTTTACTGGGCGGCATGGTGGCTTAGTGGTTAGCACGTTTGCCTCTCAGCGCTAGGGATTCCCGGTTCGAATCTCCATCTGGGTGGAGTTTCCATGTTCTCCCCGTGTCTGCGTGGGTTTCCTCCGGGTTCTCCGGTTTCCTCCCACAGTCCAAAAACATGGATCAAGTCAATTGAGTCCTCCAAATTGCCCCATGTAGAGTATGTTTGTGTGAGTGAGTGTGTGTGCCCAGCGATAGGTTGGCGCCCTGTCCTGGGTGTGTCTGCTCGGCGCCCGAGACGTTCTCCCCTGGATGGGCATGGGGAACCCCACCACGACCCTAATAGAGGATAAAGCGGAAGATAATGAATGAATGAATGAAAAATGCCTTTACTGTTCTTCTTGGTGAAAAAGCCAATTTGATTGGAATGGACCAGTGTGTTGACCAAACATTAAGGAGCACTGAGGCCTTTTGAAAGTGTAATATTTGTGTATTGCCTAAATGAATATCCTAAAAATATTAACATTGCTGTTTCAGAAATACCTTTCATTTTTTAAAAACATTTTTAGTCTTTAACCTTTCAAGATCTCGTCTTTCAGACTCACAGTCCTTGCACAGATCTCTAAGTCTGACATGTTTATCATGATACTAAATGAATGTATTCATATTTAAACAAAAACAGAAAAGTTCAGCAATAGCACTAACGAGAATGTAATGTACTGTTACTTGTAAATGCATGTAAATTTTTGACATGCCTTCAATGGCTCATAGACAGTGTACATCCTGGTACAGGGGAACAATTCCTCTCTGCATTCTATGAGACAGTCAATGTTGTTTATTTTCGTCCCATTTTGTCACATTTACATTTATGCATGTTTGCATAAATGTTAACCTGAAAGGGTTTCTCCCATTTTCTTTAACACTTAGGTTTGGTATTGCTGAAAAGCAAACTTACTTTAGAAACTCTGTGACCTGTTTGACAAGTACATGAGGTTATTTATCCTGAGACATAATGAATGTTTGTCCTACCTGTCGGCTCTGCCCAAATAGAAGTCTTGTAGAAAAAACAAATCGGAAAATTTTGGAGGCGGGGAACAAATGGGCTTTTGTGAGACTAATTAATGTAATTAGCCTACATTGGCCTGTTTTGAATGTTCTGCATTACCACAGAAACAGCACACAAGTTCAGCAGTTTGGTAGAAACCCATCTCTCACGACCTAGAATTGAGTAGGCATCCAAAATTATTTGAGAAGTGTTTAATTTGTTTTAAAGCATTTATTTTATAAAATAAAATAACTTGCAGAACTTGCAGAAATATTTTCATCAGCATGTTTTAAGTTTTATTGCTAGATTCAAGTATAGAGAGTACAGTGTATTATAATTCATTTATTAAAAAGGTGTAAAAATTATAAGTTCCTCAATTTAGTTCTTCATAGAGGAAGTTTTTACTTTAATTCCAGCCTCATTTTTATTCCTTTCTCAGGAATTTGAATAATATTGGTTTCCTTAATTTTCCCTTCAGTCAGTTGATTCTTTTATTGTGGATAATAAGTTTGCTGACAAATATAATCATACAAAATATGCTATTTAAAAAAGCCTGTATTATAAGTGAAGCATTTTTATTATACAGTGAGGTGCGAAAGTTTGGGCAACCTTGTTAATTTTCCTGATTTACCTTTATAAATCTTTTGTTGTTTGAATAAAAAAATACAGTTAAACATATCATATAGGGGACAAACACAGTGATATTTGAGAATTGAAATGAAGTTTATTTGCTTTACAGAAAGTGTGCAAAAATTGGTCAAACAAAATTAGACAGGTGCATAAATTTGGGCACCACAAAAAAAAACCTTAACTCAATATTTAGTATATCTTCCTTTTGCAGAAATAACAGGTATTTTAGACCATTTTTCTTTACAAAACATCTCTAGTTCATTCAGGTTTGATGGTTTCTGAGCATGGACAGCTGTGACACATTTTCAATAATATTCAGGTCTGGGGACTGAGAGGGCCATTCCAGAATGTTGTACTTGTTCCTCTGTATGAATGCCTTAGAAAATTTGGAGAAGTGTTTAGGGTCGTTGTCTTGTTGGAAGATCCAGCCCCGACACAGCTTCAGCTTTGTCACCGATTCCTGGACATTGGTGTCCAGAATCTGCTGATATTGATTGGAATACATGCAGCCCTCAAATTTATTGTACAACTTTGCTCTGATTTTTGTGCTTTGTTTATGATAAATGTTTACTGAGGTTCTCTTTTTCCTATATTGGATATTGTGTCAGTAAGAACTCCAAGAAATGAGTTCTCACTAAAGAATGTGTTTTTCCCATTCTTTGTGTAGAGTTCAGCTGGCAGAGTGGCCAGACAAAAGCTACTGCTTAGTAAACGGCACAAGGCAGCCCGTTTGGAATTTGCCAAAAGGCACCTGAAGGACTCTCAGACCATGAGAAACAAAATTCTCTGGTCTGATGAGATAAATATTGAACTATTTGGTGTGAATGACAGGCGTCATGTTTGGAGGAAACCAGGCACTGCTCATCACGAGGCCAATACCATCCCTACAGTCAAGCATGGTTGTGGCAGCATCATGCTATGGGGATGTATTTCAGAAGCAGGAACTAGCAGACTAGTCAGGATAGAGGGAAAGATGAATGCAGCAATGTACAGAGACATCCTGGATGAAAACTCTGAAAACTTCCAGAGCGCTCTTGACCTCAGGCTGGGGCGACGGTTCATTTTTCAGCAGGACAACAACCCGAAGCACACAGCCAAGATCTCAAAAGAGTGGCTTCAGGACCACTCTGTGAATGTTCTGGAGTGGCCCAGCCAGAGCCCAGACTTGAATCCGATTGATCATCTCTGGAGAGATCTGAAAATGGCTGTGCACAGATGTCTCCTATCCAACCTGATGGAGCTTCAAAGGTACTGCAAAGAAGAATGGGCAAAACCGAAGAACCGAACAAAAGGTGGTTCTACAAAGTATTAAGCAAAGGCTGTGAATACTGTGAATACTTATGTAAATATGATTTCTTTGTTTTTTAATTGTAATAAATTTTCAAAACTCTCAAGAAAACTTTTTTCACATGGTCATAATGGGGTATTTTGTGTAGAATTTTGAAATTGTATTAATTTAATACAATTTGAAATAAGGCTGTAATGTAACAAAATGTGGAAAAAGTGAAGTGCTGTGAATACTTTCCGGATGCACTGTGTATATATATAGTAGTAAGTTATAATATATATATGATTTAAACATTTTATATATGAAAATTAACAATATATATATACTCACACAAATATTCTTTTGTTGCTTCCTTTAAAGCCTTTACCATTAATCTTCTTTCTCTTCCTTTGTCTCTCCTTCTAACACTTTTCCTCCTCCCTGTCTCTTTTTTCCTCACTCTCTCTCTCTCACTCTTTTTTTACTCACACATACACACACTCGGTGAATATTATGCAAAGGAAATAACTAGTTATCATTACTGTATTAATCTGTCTTTTTTTGTCATTCTATCAACCCTTCTCTCTGTCTGTTTGTCATGGGCAGAGTTGCTTTGCTGTATCCAAGTCCATTTCTCAATATTACATAAGCATCATTTCGCTTTGGAATCATAATACTTGTATTATTACATGCATGCTTTGTGATGATAGGTCCACCATATCATCATACTTTTATGTATCTTAGTGACTGGCTCGGGGTGGGGTTTGGCAGATTGCCCCACTAATAGTAAAGGTTGCCGCAGGGTTTTCCAGCATGCAGTTCGGGGAGGAAGAAAGTTTTTTCGGGAGTTATTTTGTGTGTGTTCTCGATAAATACATGTTCTTCATGAAATGGCAACACAGCTATGTCTCAGTTCTTTTGAACTTGAACTTTTGAACTTTTTTTGGTGTCAGAAGCAGCGAATGATTGATTGATGTAGGCGATCGACCAGGAAATCTATTTTCTCAAACAGGCAAGCTGGAGGTGGAAGAATTGTGTGTATATATATATATATATATATATATATATATATATATATATATATATATATATTGGCGATAGAGGGGCAAAACGATAAACACACTGGTGGTGGGGGTGGCTCGTCTTGTGCAACTGGTATATATGTATTGTGTGTGTGTGTTTTATATGCACTTTTGCATATGCACTTTTATATGCACATTTGTTTATAAAACCCCTGGCAAAAATTATGGAATCGCCAGTCCCAGAGGATGTTCCTTCAGTTGTCTACTTTCGTAGGAAAAAAAAGCAGATCACAGACATGACAAAAAACTAAAGGCATTTTAAAGGCAACTTTCTGGCTTTAAGAAACACTAAAATGAATCAAGAAAAATAATTGTGGTAGCCAGTAACAGTTAGATTTTTAGAACAAGCACAGGAAATCACTTAGTTCTGAGGGGAAAACAATACTGTAGAATCATGAAAAACTAACAAAATAACACCCCCAACACATCACATATTACTTTGTTGCACCGCCTCTGGCTTTTATAACTGCTTGCAGTCTCTGATGCATTGACTTAATGAGTGACAAACCGTACTCTTCATCAATCTGGCTCCAGCCTTCTCTGATTGGTGTTGTTAGATTAGCTTTGCGGGATGGAGCCTTGTCATGGACCATTTTCTTTATCTTCCACCACAGTTCAATTGTATTGATATCCAGAGTGTTCGCAGGTGTCACATTCGTCTACCTCGGGATAAAGCAGCTGCGCATAGGAAGCGCAGAGCCGCCGCGCTCTAACGCGCTGAAGGGAGCCAGGCACGCAGGTAGCAGAATAACAGGATTTATTAAAGGTGTAGTGACACCAACAATCATGAGGTACGAACTGAGAGTGACATAAAACAAATGACGAGCACCGAGAATGAGAAACACCGGAAATAAATACAAAACGACACCCGACCATGTGCACAAAACAAACCAGAAGGAGTTAATTAACTAAACTGATGACAAATGAACGTTAATTAACTCAACAGAACTAAAGAAAACACAGAACAGGTGACAGGTGCCCTAGGCGAGGGCGAGGAGTTGGCCACGCCCTCTGGCTGCGTGGTCCGATGGACGCCCACGTCGCACGAGGAGTGGGCCACGCCCTTTGGCGGCGTGGTCCGGAGGACGCCCTCTGGCGGCGTGGCGAACTGCGAGGCAGGGCAGTCACGCTGGCAGGACCTCAGCGGGCACGCCCGCTGGGTGAACCTCCACCTAATGGATCGCCACACACAGTAGAGGTACACCCCAGGTCAGAAAACACAAAGACAGGACATATCTGACACAGGGTAGACGGACTTTACACATGAGGATGGACACACGAGACAGACGAGACAGGGGGACACACCACACTCACGCCACATGTATCCACATTTACTTCCGCTATAAACCACCACCCCCCGATTACTTATGAGGTTATACGGCCCCCGCAAAGAAAAATTTAAAAATAAGCTTACCTGGGCACTGGACTCCCCAAAACGAATGGCGCGTCTTTATGTCACACCGTCTACCTGGGGCTAAGAGCGGCTGCGCATAGGAAGCGCAGGGCCGCAGCGTTCTAACGCGCTGAAGGGAGCCAGGCACGCAGGTAGCAGAATAACAGGATTTATTAAAGGTGTAGTGACACCAACAATCATGAGGTACGAACTGAGAGTGACATAAAACAAATGACGAGCACCGAGAATGAGAAACACCGGAAATAAATACAAAACGACACCCGACCATGTGCACAAAACAAACCAATGACCAGAAGGAGTTAATTAACTAAACTGATGACAAATGAACGTTAATTAACTCAACAGAACTAAAGAAAACACAGAACAGGTGACAGGTGCTCTAGGCACCTGTTACACAGGGCATGACATTGACCTTATGTGTCTTTCTTCAAGGAATGTTTTTTTTTTTTTTGCTCTATGTCAAAATGCATTATCATCTTGAAAAATGATTCCATTGTCCCCACACATCCTTTCGATAGATGGGATAAGAAAAGTGCCCAAAATGTCAATGTAAACCCGTGCATTTATTGAAGATGTAATTTTGCCCTTGCCCAATGCAGATAAATATGCATCCAGTCATCCACAGTCCTTCATCCAGTCATCCACAGTCCACGATTGCTTTTCCTTAGCCTATTGTAACCTTGTTTTTTCTGTTTAGGTGTTAGTGATAGCTTTCTTTTAGATTTTCTGTATGTAAATCCCATTTCCTTTAGGCGGTTTCTTACAGTTCGGTCACAGACGTTTACTCGACTTGACAGTCCACTTGTTGCAACAGCTCTCCAAGACATAATCACTTCTTTTTACCTGCATACAAATGAGCCGATTTAATCTGATGCAGGTGTTCTGGTGATTCTATAATTTTCACTCAGAATTTTTTGTACAAAATTAAACAACTGAAGGAACAGCCTCAGAGACTGGTTATTCCATAATTTGGCCAGGGGTAGTACAAAGGTGTGTGTGGGTGGGTGGGTGTGTTAAACAGCATTGAAACTGAAATTATATTGTCATAGATTTCACATAATACACAGGTTTATACTATAGTCAATACAAATTGTCTTTAGTAAAAAAATAAAAAGCTAAATTATTAATCAAGTTTTTTAAATTTATACATATAATCAGTTACCATGACAAAGCACTAGGGTGCAGCACAAGGCTTTGATATAAAGCACCCAACAAGAAGTTTTTCTTAGAAATGAATCATTGTTTGTTCTTTAAGTAAATGTCTTTTAAGTCAAAAATACATTTTATGACAATATAATAAGCCAAAATAAATTTAGTGTTGTAATACAAATTGTGTGAGAAAAAATATTTCAGTTTATAAGGCAAAATATGACTTGCAAAGTTGTTAATGATATTCTCACTGCATTGTACTGTTGATATAAAAAATGACTTACCTCCTAAGTTCAAATATATACTTTCACATTTATTCTCATGTTGAATTTAACCTGTAATCTGTATAAAACAATTTAATATAAGGTAATTAATTTTTATATTGTCTAGTAGATATAGATTTAGAAAGAATCACTGTATAAGTTCTTTAACATTTTTTTGTGACTGTGGAGTATTAATTGTTAATCACATTGTTTGTTTTGTTACAAGATTCAAGTCTTATGTTCAATTTATCATTAAAGAAATTCTTAAAATAATTGCTGCTGAACTGTGAATGTACATGTAAATCATGTAAATACTGTTCTAATAGTTTTTTAAAGATCTTTATAACTGAACTGGAGCTACACCCCTACAAAACATATGTTCAAGGTGTTCAGTTGTACTCTGAGTACTGTGAGTTATTTTGGTCCTGATGCTCAATTAATTTTTATTTGTATGATTGTGACAGGGTGAAAGGCAAGTATTAAAATTGATGAGATTATTGAAACATCATTTTTTTGGTCTCATTTAGATTTTTTGTTTTTGTCTTAAATGGCTGACACTTGATTATTGTGGGTGAAGTACTTTTGGTAATTTCATTGTTCGTTCTGGCAAGTTTGGCTGTTTTGTCTGCTGCCAAGTCAATTTCCACCAGCTTTTTTATGTGACATAAGCGTAGCACTGTTCTGTAAATGTCACTCTTGTGAGAATAGACCAATTTTATATATATATATATATATATATATATATATATATATATATATATATATATATATATATATATATATATATATATATATATATATGAAATAGGAAACCTATTCTAGATAAGTAATTATTCGCATTAGCTAGCAATCTTAGATTTGCCTCTGGTGACTCCCTGCTTCTCTACGGAGTAGCTTTACTAATGTGTTGGAGCTGAGGATTGCCAATAACTTAAGCACTTGTCTGTCGGTTGTTTGGGGAAAAGCTTTTAGTTCCATAAAGATAGATTTGCCATAGTACCAGCTGAACAGCCCCAACCCATAATGCTGTACTTTTGGTATGGTTCTATTGATTAGCATCGTTATTTTTTATTCAAACATTTCTTTAAATATGACCAAAATTTTGTGTTTCAGAATACATTTTATGCTTTGGTATAGCTGATATGACCTGGATTGATTCTTTTTTTATAAAAGAGATTCATACATGTTAGTTACAATCACATCCAGAATATATTAGAAGTTCCTGCAGCTTCTTTAATGTTGCTGTCGCCTCCTGGACCAGTTCTATTTAATTGGTTTGCTTAAATTCTATGTTGTACTTTAATTTAATCCACTTATAAGTGTCTTCACTGTTTTCCATTGTATTCTTGTATTTCATTTAATTTCCATATATTTTGAATATTGAATTAACCACTAGCAGTAAAGCACTCCCGTTGATGAGAACATGATTTTCAGTGTGATTGGTTCATTCTGAACACAGTCATATCACCAATTATAAGAGGGTGTTCATATTTATGCTACCAAGGTTTCGGGCACTGGGTAGATACACCCAGGACAGGGCGCCAATCTATCGCTGGGCACACACTCTCACACACAGACACACTCTATATGGGGTAATTTGGAGAATTCAATCAACTTTGATCTATGTTTTTGGAAAGTGGAAGGAAACCGGAGAACATGGAGGAAACCCATGCGGACACGGGGAGTAACATGGAAACCTGAGCCACTGTGCCGCCCTCTAATAATATGTCACAGTTATTAATTATACATACAATTCTTCATGCACCATCCTGATTTACTGTTGGTTTATAAAATGTTTATAAATTATATATATTTTAGATATTTTTATCACTTTAGCATCTTAAGTAACATAAACCCTCTGCTCAGTATTAGGTCCTTTACCATGATGGCTGTTTGTTAATGCTCTATATTAGTGAATATTATGATTATGAATATATTAGTGAATATAATATTATGTTTAGACCTTTGTCTGTATATTATGTATATAATATATTATATTGTGTATATAATATTATGTTTATGACCTTTGTCATAATTTTTCTCATCCTCTTTTAGCTGCCTTTTGCAAATTTTAAATGTGTTAACAGAAACAAGCTTCAGATCCGAGTTTTAGTGTATTCAGAAATGTATTCAGTCTTAACACCGGACATAAACAACATGCAATGTTTTTATATGACAATTTTATTAGAGAAGTTGTGACCATAGCTTTTTGTGAATTACATATAAGAACAGAGAATACCAGACTGTAAACACAGGATAATCTCCTGACATGTTTATTGGAGAGGGTAAGATTTATTTCTCACCAACTGTGTAGTCGCCTCTTGTGTCTAATGGAACACATAGCTGTCTAACCCTGCTGGTCACATGACTTTGTCTGCTTGCTTTACTTAAGCCAATGAACACTCACACAGCATAAGTATTGGTAAAAGTGTAAAATATAACAGGATATAAAATGTTTTATAAATTAAGATATTTTAATGCCTAATTTTGTGTACGTTTGTTAATTTTACTGCACATTTTTGTCTATGTGTGTGTGTATATATATACAGTACAGTATATATATATATATATATATATATATATATATATATATATATATATATATATATATATATATATATATATATATATATATATATATATATATATGCTTGAATTTCCAGATCTCCTTTTGAAAATGTATGTGGAGCACTATAAAGGGAAACCAATAGTCACCACAAACTGAAATAAAGTTTTTGCTTATTCATTCAAAAGAGCATTCATGCTTTATGATTTTAGACAAAAGAAATCTGGCTCTGTTGTAGTTCAGTGGGTCAGTGAAGTTAAAACTTACCCAGTCAGGCTTTTTTGGACCTTGCTGTGTGCATTGGAACAAAAATTGATAAAGTAGAAATTCTCCAAACTAAGTATAAAATAATTTGCACATGATTTTATCTGCTAATTAACATTGTGTGGTCTGATTTTTTATTTAGTTTAATCAAATTGGAGCTGGATTAATCATATGTTAAAAAACTAAGTTTGCATTCATCAATATCCTCTTTAAAATTCACTATGCATTTAATGTGCATTAGAAAATTATACTGGTTCTGTGTATTTTAAATGAATTTGTCAGTTAATGCATGTAATTTGATCTCTTGAGCTTTGTGGCTTTCTCAGCACTGGACCAATGAAATGTGGATCGTTATGTTCCACATGGAAAACTGGTTAGATTAAATAAACGAGTCAGCGTGACGGTGAGTGAGGAGTCTGAGAGTGAGTGAAGCGAGGACAGCATGAAGTGCTGATGGTTTGGGCAGTGTTTGATGAAGCTGTTACTATTTATAAACCATCTGCTTAGGGTCTTGCATGAGCCTCACAGTAAAGTTCATCGTTTAGAAGTAATGGAACACAGATAGTTCCTGTCAAATGTTATAAAATTATTTAAAAATTAAAAAGATTTAATTTTTCATTTCACATTTTTTATATGGTGCCGCAAGTATGAGATGCACCACTTGAAGTAAACATCAGTAGTTTTTCCAGCTTGATTAATTGCATAGTGTACTTCTGCGAGGAGTTTAGAAACTTTGGACTCAGTTTCACAAGTTTCACATATCCAAAGAGAGTCTGTAAATCCCTGAGCAACATTAATCTGATATCTTGGCCGTGGTACTTGTGTTTAGTAACACTTACTGACACATTGTCCTACATAGGCTCAGCTTTCATGCTAGATGCACAATTTTAAAGCTTCAGTTAGCATGGTATCATATGTACAACAAATAAATATTAAAGTCAAACAAGGCTACATAAATGCGTTCTGGAACTATTTGTACTATTTGTATCCAGATAGTGTACAAGATTATTAGTGTTCCTATAATACTGTGTGTAAAATGAGGTTTCAATTTTTAAAAAAATAATTAACATATCAATATAACTTCATTGGATTGATAGGTAACAAAAACAATTACATACTATCTCACTAAAAACATAAAAAGATAGCCTGGAATATAAAATATATGACATAGTTTATAAAGAACTTAGAGTACAATGTATATGGTATCCAATATCTTCCGCTTTATCCTATATTAGAGTTGCGGGTGGTGGGGAGGTTCCCCATGCCAATCCAGGGGAGAACGTTTGGGGCAGTGGGGCGGTCACTCACACACACACACACACACATATATATATATATATATATATATATATATATATATATATATGTGTGTGTGTGTGTGTGTGTGAGTGACCGCCCCAAACGTATTGGATATATATATATCCAATATCTTCCGCTTTATCCTATATTAGAGTCGCGGGCGGTGGGGAGGTTCCCCATGTCCATCCAGGGGAGAACGTTTGGGGCGGTGGGGCGGTCACTCACACACACACACACACATACACATATATATATATATATATATATATATATATATATATATATATATATATATATATATATATATATATATATATATATATATATATATATGTATATGTATAAAGCGGAATATATGTGTATATATATATATATATATATATATATATATATATATATATATATATATATATATATATATATATATATATATATATATATATATATATATATATATATATATATATATATATATATATATACACATATATATAAGGGAGTGGTAGCTCAGTGGTTAGGGCATTGGGCTATCAATCTGAAGGTTGTGGGTTCAAATCCCAGGTTCCCTCAAGTTACCAATGTTGGTCCTTGAGCAAGACCCTTAACCCTCATTGCTCCAGGGATGTTATGATGAACCCTGTGCTCACCTTGTAAGTCGCTTTGGATAAAAGCGTCCAATAAATGACCAAATGTATATATATATATATAGATAGATAGATAGACAGATAGATAGATAGATATACACTACACATATACATTTTTTATTTGTAATTATTTAAAAAAATATATCAAATATATGGTGAGGTTGTCGCATGGGCAAAGATGAATGAACAATGCTAGAGGACAGAACCAAAGGCAATTGACAGTAATTACAGGTCATTTATGCATCCTTTCTTAGGTTTTGTTTATGATCGGTGAGCAGTCTTTATAAGCTGAGGCACGAGTGATCACAGTGACAGTAATGTCCATTGGCCATTACCTCCAACAGGCCAACAGTTGCAGTTCAATATGATATAATGCAATTTGTTAAAAGCCTGTTTCAGTGTTTAATAAAACTTTCTTTGGACCATATTGTGTGCTGCCATGTGATAAAGAATTATTGGTCCTTTGGCTAATATTTGACTATAGTTTATTTGAAATCATCCCATTATAAATTGACCTTAATTTTAAAATATAATTTTGAAAATTCCAATTGCAATCCCTAATCTCTGATTTTTAATTGTTTATTGTATATGTAATAAGGTTAGTATTTACATTAACACCTTTTGCCATTTACTGTTCATTATTAACTTGTTTAGCCTGCCCAAGACAGAGCATTTGTGCAAAATGAATGACTAGATGCTTTATTGGATGAAAATGTTGCAATAGGACTAAATGAAATACTTGAAATCAAGAATTAAAAAGTGTGTTTTTATTTTGTCAAATAAGGTAAACAATATACATCTTATCATTTACATTTATTTATGAACTACATGCTTAGGTTTTTGCACATTTATTAATAAAATAACAAGCAACATTAAATGTATTTAGCAGCGTAAAGCTATGAAACAGTATTAGCTTTAATGGTTTAACAGGTATGTATATGACGTTCAACAATGTCAATGACAATTAATAACAACTATTTATTTGATTGTTTTTATAACACATCACATAAAAAAACTTCTATTTAGTGTAATGAAAAGGAATTGTGCAAAATGAGGTGGTTTTTAAAAACAACAGCTGCCTTACTGCAGTGGTTTCGACATCATATGGTTGAAACCTGTATTATTGGGAACCTATGAGTCCATTACAAAAATTCAATGCAATTTCTTGTTCGGAACATGTAAGAAAAACCCAAAATTGCATAGATGAAGTTTTTCTACACTTTCCAAATTACCAGCATGATTTATTATACAACGGTTAATCCTTTGGTTCTTATAGTTGCCTGTTAGATCATTTGCAATCCCACAGATGCATTGTTTATCTATTTCATTTCATCTCTCCCTGATCAGGTATCTTGGATTAGGAAATAAATACATAAATGTTTGTGATGCTTTCAAATCCATCACGCCTGCGATTAATTACAGTATTACATTAATTCATATATATATATATATATATATATATATATATATATATATATAGAGAGAGAGAGAGAGAGAGAGAGAGAGAGAGAGAGAGAGAGCAGAAGACTAACTAGACTAACGGTAATTACAATATTACATTATAAAAGAGAGAGAAAGAGAGAGCAGAAGACTTTCTATCTTTCCATTTTCTTCCCCCACATCCGGTCTTCTTCAACTCTTCCTCCTAACACTTTCCTGGCCTCACCCTCTGCTTCCTGTGCTCTCCTTTTGTCCTCAGTTTCTGTTTTTAAAAGCCAGGCTCCCCCCAAATAAGAGAGGACCTCACTGGGACTGGAACGAAAACCAGGCAAAGGGTGCAACAGTTTCCTGAGCAATGTGAGCGCTAAACTGCTTAACGTTTCAAATTGAGAAGGTATAGCCACTGATGTTTTCTTCTTTTTTATATGGACATTTCTGCACCTCTGTCTGTTTTGTCTCTCTTCTTGTTCCTCCTGCCCATTTACATGATTGAACCAGTTGTGAAATTGACAAAACCTGGGATCATCAGATGTGCTCTCCTCCCAGGGAAAACTGCTGGTGAGCAAACAGTATGTCAGAATCCCCAGTGCCCAGCTATCTAAGCTTGGTTCCACTGCCATCCAAATGTGCTCCTGCTGGACTTCTCTACTTTTCTCCTTGTGCTTAGCCTGCTCGAATTCAGGAACACAGAATGGAGACTCATACCAGACAGCACGCACTTGGGTTCCACGGGGACGGACCAGGCCAAAGTCACCCAGTTTGACCCAGCGGCAGTTTGGCGCACACAGAAAGATGTTTTCAGGTTTGATGTCACGGTGTACAAAGCCTAATGAGTGCAGGAAGGACACAGCACCACTTAACTGGGACATGACACTCTGAGCTTGATCCTCACTTACACCCACCTGCAGAAAGAGAGAGAGAAACACTTTACACAGGATGCAAAGTGATAGTAAATATTCAGTGTTCTGCATTCACTACTCTTTTAAGTATCTAAGTATCTGTCATTAGATCTGGCTGGCAGGACCAGGTGTATATATGAGACTATGTGCATGCCACAGCCCTCATGTCCCTGAATAAACCTATCAGCACTGCTGTTTATCTTATTGTAATTACATCTTTGCATGACACAGTACATGGAACATGTTTGTCCTTGAGAATCTTAGCTCTAAATGTCAGTGCATGCTAAAGAGACATCCTGAGCAAAAATGCTACCAACTGACAAAGTAAATATTAAATAGTAATATTAATATAAAGGTACTTCTTAAAAATATTTATAATCAACTGGCTTGCTTCAACTGACCTCTGATGTGATGACGTCATATAGATCACCATACAAAGCCGCCTGTTGGGCAAAGATGTAGTGGGATGGTGTGGAGAAAAAGATCCCGAGGGCACGTGTGAGAGAAGGGTGTGTGCAGAACGAGACAGAGAGGTTGTATTCACGCAGGAAAGTATGGAGAGTGGTGGAGTGGCGAGGAAAGAATTTAAGGGCCATAGGTGTGCCTGAGAAAGAAAGGCATGTTTATATATCAACCCATTTTATATGATCATGTATAGCAGTTGCTGTATGCAAAGAGATTTATTGTGGTGAACTAGGGTGACAGTTTTTTTGACAGTATGACAGTATGTTAGAATATCCATATGATTTATTCATCCATGAAAAAATATTTCTATGATTCCTATGATTGTCTAGTGATAAGATTTTTTTTATATTTAAGTTTTTTGTTTTTACAGGATTGAATTACTAGGAAATTTTTAGTCTATAAATCATTAAATCATTAAATAAGATTTTTATCTGATTATTTTTATTTTTAGATACTTTATTAAGCTTTAAATACAGCAATTTTACATATATGTTTACACTATAACTTTCGTTATTGTGTTTTATAGAATTTACTGTTTACATACAGTATACACCAGATTACAGATTAGACATTCTGTTTTCCATTGAAAGAAGATAATGTGAAAGCACTTACACAGAGTGAACAAAGTCAATAGTTCAATAATTATAGAAATGGTTAAAGACATGTGGTTAACCTAGGTATAATGAAAATGCATGAGTAGTACACCACTACACCACTGTGTACAATTAAAAAATGGTACTTCTTGCATTATTTAAAATAGCAAAAACATTCTGTATAGATAAATATGTTTGGACATTTAGAAAATAATTCCATTTAAAATCAGCCAGAAAAAAGAGCAATGGCCGCGAGGTGTCCCATAGAAAGACCTTTTTGGTATTATATGCAAAGTTTTTATTTGGTATTATATACAATGGCTAGAGGTTTTTCAGGAATGAGAAATTGTATTTGAACACCTACACACGCTCCTCTTTTGCATCTATAACAGTTTCCAGTCTTCTCAGGATTTTAAAAAGATTTTAAAGGTGTTGGATAGGGGTTATAGTCAGAGCTCTTACATGCCTTTATGTATCTTGCTTTATGCACTTGGGAACTGCCATGCTGGAACTGAAAAGGACTTTCCCCAAACTGTTCATATAACCAGGAAGCATAAAATTGTCCAAAATGCATGTCAAGGTGATTGATTTTTTACAGCTGTGGCAATGGGACTTAATGAAACACTTTTGTTTATATATACATAATGTTTATTTAGTTGCTTCTATATGAGTAATGTATTTATTTAATGTGTGTAGTGCAGCACCAACCTCTCTTTTTATGCACAGCCAGCATGACCTTGCCATAGGAACCTTCTCCAAGCTTTTTGATAACTCGAAAATGCTCTGAGGTCACCATGGACGTCATTGACTGAGCTGTGAGATAGCACAGCTCGTCTAGTTCCTGTAAGGGGTCCTGCTGACAAAACAACAGCAGGACTTTAACCATGTATTCTGTACATCACGTGTGATTTCTTAATCTGTCAATGGGTTTGCTTGTCAGTAATGTGAAGCGTACACAAAAGTACCAGCACAAATAACCAATTATCTTTTACAGCTGTTTGAAATAGATGCTGCAGGACGTCACCTAACCGCCATGTTACATAAGACATTGTCCTAACACTACTATATTTACTGTTGACCTTCCCTTAACAAAACCCCCTCTAAAACATGTCATACTTTGGGTTGATAATAGGCCAATTTTGGATGTTTGTCATGCCATCATTTCCAGTGTGTACCATCTTTATGCGACTGGATTGCTCCCCCAGGATCCTACACCCAGTGACATTCTGACAAATTGTATGGCTTTAACAGGTATTCAGTTATTTAAAAGATCAGTTTTGTCACAAGGGAGCCTATGGTGTGTACCACAGACTCGTAGTGTGATGATCATTGCTAGGCAATGTGAAGTGGGGAATGCAAGCTGCTCCTTGCTGATAGTGTTTCCAGTTGTGGTCTTTAATGCTCTGCCAAATCCACATGCATATGTGGCAACTTGTCACGTTTAAAAAAAGGCTCTGTGCAAGCTAGCTGCAACTAGTCTTGGCCTCTTAATGTTAATAACACTTTTACACCATAAAAAAAGAAAATTCAAACCCTAAATAGAGATGTGCAACATTGACACTTTGTGTGTGTTGTACAGGTACTGTATATAAGCATAAAACAAACTGGCCAGTTTGTGTGTTTATTAGTGTAGTAGTTAACATTCTTAAAAAAAAGAAAATCTTGTTTTTTAAAATTCAAGATAAATTAAAGTCTATTCTTTGTTACATTGGTATGTTCTTCATATATTTTACTGTGATTCCTCTGGGAGTTTTGGTTCACGTTCAGTGTTGAACCAGGTGAACTTAATACACTAAATTGATTCTAAGTGTGATGTGTCTGTGTGTCTATACTGTAAGGATCTGTTATTGGTGTTTTTTCTGCCTTCATCCTGCAAGCATTAGAATAGACTTCATCACCCTCATTCACCATAATTCTGATGATGGCTTGAAAATCAGTAAATGAATGAATTATAGTTTGACATAAAATTTCTGAACTTTGTTTTGAGTGACTTGTTGTGTGTGGGATTTTGGACTGGCTACTCTTAGACATTTTTCCAAATGTCTAAGTAATACATTTCAGGTATTAATAAATTATATATCTGTGTGAGGTAAAAAAATGTTAACCTTTCAATTTCTAGATTGATCTATTTATCACTGCACTAACCAGAATGTTTCCAGTAAACGTTTAACAGGTTTGCACTTTGACATCCTTCTCTGAAACAAAATTTATTGTTCCAAATGTAATAAGAGACCCCAAACATATAACTATCATCATGTTTCAAATATGGATTAAGCTTATTGCAAATTATTCTATTTTGGATTTATCTACTTGACCAGTTATCGTCTTTTTGCTTAAATATGTACTCATTGGCCAAATCCAGTTGGATGGCAATATTGAGTTTGGAGAGTGGTAAGTTTGTAACACTGCTGTACACAAGTTAGGGTTTTGGGTGTGCTCATCTTTGCTGGTCGATAACATCTGAGAATTTAAGGTTACAGAACTTTAAAGAATACTGCTTTTGAACTAATAACATTTACACATATTAGTCATCCCAGTATTTAAATTATCATTATTATTATTATTATTATTATAATTATTATTATTATTATTAAGGCGGCACGGTGGCTTAGTGGTTAGCACGTTCGCCTCTCGGCGCTAGGGATTCCCGGTTCAAATCCCCATCTGGGTGGAGTTTCCATGTTCTCCCCGTGTCCATGTGGGTTTCCTCCGGGTTCTCCGGTTTCCTCCCACAGTCCAAAAACATGGATCAAGTCAATTGAGTTCTCCAAATTGCCCCATGTAGTGTGTGTGTGTGTGTGTGTGAGTGAGTGTGTGCCCAGCGATAGGTTGGCGGCCTGTCCTGGGTGTGTCTGCCCAGCACCCGAAACGTTCTCCCCTGGATGGGCATGGGGAACCCCATCGCGACCCTAATAGAGGATAAAGCGGAAGAAAATGAATGAATGAATGAATGATTATTATTATATATTTTTGTATTGTATAATATTGGTGTATTATTGTACCTTGAAATTAATTTTACAAAGTTTTGAAAGGCATGTATGTGCAATTTTTTATTAATTATCCTAAATAAATGGTTAATAAAAATAATTTTTTCATTTCTTTAAATATCTTTGTCATTTAGTTACATATGCAGAATCATTGTGCAAAAGATTTCTTTTTTGTGAAAATAATCTTTGTGCAGAGGATGAAATATTCTTAAGGTGTCACTTTTAAGCACCACTGTACTTTACTCCCCTTAAATTTTCTCTTAACATGTCAGATTCTAATACACCTGTAAAAAAAAAACCTGAGAAATAAAGCTGGCATGTGCTAAATTCCTGATCCAAAACAAAATTGTTTGCATTGTTGTACAGTCCAGTTCATATTTTGACACATTTACTTAGTGTCAGTAACTGTCATAACTATACATTTTGTTCCTGTAACATAATATATGTTCAATCTGTTTAGCAAAGTGTCTGGGATTTTATTGCAATGCGTGTTATGGAATGTTTTTTTTATCAAGATATCATTTGACTTCTCCTTAGACTGCAGAGTGCATACTGAGAATTCATAGAATTATAGAATCTTACTAAGAAATATGAGTTCATTATCAGTTACAAGTAGAAAGGCTTATGATCATTGACAAATTGTACTAATTAATTTATAGTATATAGTTTAAAAAGTTTATACCTCTTTACATTACTGTAACAGTGGCAGGTATAAGACTTAGTGAAAGTTTCCTCTTTTACTCACTGCTGATGTATCATCTTTCTGATATTTACATTTGTACATAAAACAGAATGCTACTTACAGTCATTTTTTCTCACAGGATCTTGATGTAACCAGTTCATGCAGGTCTTCACGCTGTCCTGTCCATTTGTATATCACTGCACTGTTATCTACTGTGTCATACAATTAGCCGCTCTGCTCAGTGGTTCCAGATGAATCTAAACTCAGCCAGATGTGTTGAGGATTAAGTCTGTGTGTGATCCATTGCATCGAGAGGCATTATGTGTTTTTATATGTCTTTGGTTGGATCTTTAACTCCCTGATCTGTTTGTCACATCAAGCCCTTCCCTCCAGTACCTTTCCTCCCATTGGCTTTTCCTGCCAGCCCATGTCTGAGTGTCTGTTACTGCTCTCCACAGCATAGCTGTCAGGTATCAACCTTAATCACTTATTCTTGCTCTTAATACACAATCCACTGATTTTCCTCTCTATTGTCATGCTGTGCTTCTTCTCTTTCTCTGTCTCTATATCTCTTTTGCCCTCCTGTTCTCTTCTTAAATGTGTTTTGTGTGTGTGTGTGTGTGTGTGAAAGAGAGAGAGGCATCTTTGCATCAATGAATAGCTAAAAAAAAAACTGAATACTTTATGAACTTGGGAAATGATTACTCTATTTTGCAACTTCTCACTTTTGCTTTTGCAGCTTGTCACCCCTCAACACTATTACCTCTAATGACTCTAGACGTCCTGCCATCATTTTGATTGACAATAGGAACAGCTGAAACTTAACCAGAAATAATCACTATAGCTCTATCTTGGCCTAGGGTCAAGTGCTTCTCTACTTCTGCCAGCCTCCCGTTGTCACAACCCCCCCGTTATCCTTCACCTTCTCGGATGAAATTCCCATGGAGCTTACACAGCCAACTGTGGCTTGTACAAATGCAAACAGTCCCTGTTATCACGACTGTGGTCATGCAGATTCAGCTGCTGAGTTGAGCTTTCGAAATCATGATAGTTAATGCTCACGTCCTACATAAACATTATAAGACAACATATTATATATGCCAAATATAATAATATTACAGGTGTCAGAAATGATTGGTCCACTTACTATTAGGAGGGTTATACAACTGTATAAAGACAACTGGGACAACAATCGCAGATAAATATTTAACATCTATAATGTGATATCCATGGCTAGATGCTTTTTACCTCTAGATATGCAGTTCATGATTTCCTACACTAGTGGATCCATCTGAAGCCAATTATGTGTCCCGATGTCTAGCAAGTTGATACAATGTAGAAAGATCTCCGTGTGTAATGTAATCCAGGGCTAAGCACCATGAAATTATCTATAATGTGCCTTGAAAGGTAGATAAACTTTCACCTGTGTCCTGTTTGTATGTTCTCCTAATGTCTATGTGGGCGTGTTGTTTTTTTTTTTTAACACAATCCACAATAATGCAAGTATATATATTATTGATACTAAATTGCCCCTTTGTTTCTTGTATATTATCTTATCATTTTTACTGATTTTGTCCTATGGGTGTTAGGAAAGGCTTCAGCACCCCACACAAGCCTAAATATAATAAATAGCTTAGAAAATTAATGAATTATTATATGTTTTTGTAAAAAGTAGCATTTATGCTGCAGTATACAAATATATGCCTAATTTATTACATTTTAGTTAACATAGTATGCTGATTACAGCTTAGGTCTGATCTCTGACAATCTGATTCTATTGGTGTAAATTTCAACACAAAAATTTGTGGGAATTCTTCCCAAAAAAATCATGCTACTAACAAGAGTTCAATGATTAAGCATTTGTTCATAAATATGTAAATGCTCGTTTATAACATCACAAAGATAATTCTCCTCAGGAAAAGTATGTGCAGAGAGAATCTTTAGATAGAAGCATCCCACCCTACATACATTTGTGCTCAAAGTGTATGCCTGCAGTATCCCAAAATCTTTTTACTGTTTGTTACTCAAACAATTTCTTTAAAAGCTGTAAGCCGTACTTTTTTCTTAAAAAAAAAAACAAAAAAAAAAAAAAAAAAACACACAGCTTGATGCATTTAAATACCTGGCTGTAGCAATGCTTGGCATATACTTTGGAACATTCCAGAATAACGCAGCTTACTCATAGTAATAAAAATATATGTAAGCCATGGGTGTATTACTGTCTGCAGGCAGCTGCACTTAACTTCAACCAAACAATGAAAACAGTATTAATTTTACATTTGAAGATTCTAATTCAACTATTATAGATTTTAATACAAAAGATATTCATAGCAATATCCAAAACTTTTTAAACATTTGCAAACTACTTAAAGAACAGCAATAAGTGTGCAGTGGTTTAAGCTTCCAACTCATTGTAAGTTTCCTTCTACATTCCAAAGACATTCTGGTAAACTGAAGAGTGGAGACACTATTCAACCTTAGTCATTTCACTTGTAGTGCTGGGTCATAAACCTGAATAAATGGAAGGGTTGCATTAGGAAGAGCATCCAGTGTGAAACTGTGCCAAGTCAAATATACAGATGTTTTTGCTGTATCAACCCCTAATGTGAACAGCCAAAAGTAAAAAATGAGAGTTGGCTGAGAATCACAAACTTACAAATACTTCACCATTTTACAAAGGGTAGTGTAATTGTTCACATCACTACAAGCCAGCACTAAACAAAACAGAAAAGTATTCCTGATGAAACCTGATGAAAAGTTTCATTGTAAGTACATTATATCAAGTTAAGTCAAAAGTTTCCTTTTAATTAATAATTAGTACTGAGGATGTGATAGCTCAGTGGTGAGGGTGTTGGGCTATCAGTCTGAAGGTCTGGGTTCAAATCTCAAGTCCACTGAAGTTACCATTATGGGTCCTTGGGCAAGGCGCTTAACATATTGCTCTAGGAGTACTGTACCAACCCTGTGCTGGGACCCAAACCAAGTTAGAAAACTTGTAAGTTGTTTTGGTTAAAAGCATATGCTAAATGATCAAATGTAAATGTGATAACAAAATGACCCAGAATAATGTGTGTCAATGTGTTTAAGTGGCAGCCCTTTGGCAAAACCTGTCCAAGGTATTTCTTTACCTTTTGTCCTATATGAATGCTGGATGCAATATAAAAGGCTTCTGTAGCTCTGCAACCAGATAAGCACAATGATAAAATAATGATCAAAAGAATTTTTTTTCTCTGTGAAAAAATATTAATATATATTTGTTGGTCATACTATTAGTATTGATCCTATAAAAAAATCTAACCAGCATTTGTGTTTGTAATTTATTTTAATCTTAACCTGTTTTATTCAGACTCTGAATTTAAATACTGGATGAGATATTCAGGTCCTGTTTCAAAGCAGAACATTGCCTCTAAGTGGCCAGTGCATGTTATGGCAGAATACACTATATTGTTTTGTACATATCCCTTTTTTTTATGATCATTTTTATAACTGTTTCCTGCAAGCTCTTTAATTAAGACAGCTTTTACTTTTGTTCACTTGGTTATTAAATCACATTTAAATACACCTGCTAGCTAATGTCTCACACGCTGATGACATATTCCTGTTGTTGCTGTGATTTCTCGTTCCGCTGCATGTCTTGCCCCAGCTTATAAGGGTAGTTAAAAAGGCTTTAAACAGAAAAAAATATATATTTACAAATCTATTTAATCTTCAGTGCTCAATAGAAGCCCAACTGTAAACATTTCAGCCACTTTTATCAGATTTATTTTTAATCTAGTTATCTCTACAAGCCAAGCACTTCTACATTTTGGAAAGGCCTTTCTCACCCAGCTACTCAATTAGGCTGTGCAACCAATGCATCAACATTCAAAGGCTGTTCAACTTCGGGTTATACAGTATCTTTAAAAAAAATTTAATTAAATGAGATGAGATGAAATGTCATTGTGATAAGTGTAATTTGCTGCTGCCAACACTGCAATTTTTGGGAGGGATTAATAATATAACCAATCAGTAATGGCAGGGGGAAAGCTCTCACTGCTGTTTGAAGGGACTAAGACTTTCATATGTGGAACTAGCTTCTGAAAGAGCAAGAATGCTCCATACTCGTTGGGTGACCTGATAGTGATGGCATGTGCTAAATAATAATTTATGGATTGTAAACAAATGTGGTGGCACTGTGGCTTAGTGGTTAGCAAGTTCGTCTGGGTGGAGTTTCCATGTTCTCCCCGTGTGGGTTTCCTCCGGGTTCTCCGGTTTATTCCCAGTCCAAAAACATGGATCAAGGTCAATTAAATTCTCCAAATTACCCCATATATAGTGTGTTTGTGTGTATGCCCAGTGATAGATTGGCTCCCTGTCTTGGGTGTATCTGCCCAGCGCCCGAAAGGTTCTCCCCGGGATGGGCATGGGGAATCCCCTCGATCCTAGTAGAGGATAAAAAGGAAGATAATGGATGGATGAGTAAACAAATCTTTAATAACAATTAAAGTGCTTATGTTTAGGCATTAATTGTCTTGTAAATGGCCCAGCGGGAAAAAAATGATGTGATGTATATAAAACAAGGGGGTTCATAAAAATCAAAAAGTGTCATCAACATCAAATATATAAGTTTTATAGTATTGTAAATGTTTAACTGAACATGTTTGCATATCGTATAAACTGCTTGTGTTATTGTGATGTAATAATTACCTGAAACAAACAAACAACAAACTAGCGCAACGCCTCGGGTGAGTAATTGGTCAGTACTCGCTGTAGCGGGAGGTGCGGCTCTGTTCGTTTATCCGCGTCAGAGAAGGGAAGCGGAAGCGCCGCCATCTGCTTGTTTCAAGCGGCACAAGGGTCATCGTTCACGGGAAAACGCTCCACTCATTCAAATACTGGATTTATTTATGACAGTAGAGATTCATGAAAGAAAACCGCCAGACCCTCATGTCCCAAACACACAGTCGCGCACCAAGCTGCAAGTCATTTTATTAAAGTGAACATTCTAACTGTCGCCGTAAGTTACTATTTTTCTGCTGCTATGGTGTTTTGGACTGCCGAAATACGCGGAAGGCAAATTGCTCTCGGATGTGCCCGAAGTCCACTATATAGGCTGACTATTATATTACTGCAATGTCTACAAAGTACACTAATGTAGGATGTGGATTGCATTTGGAATTCGGCCCTCGCCTAGACGAGCTGGCAAGTTTAGCTAGCGTCGTTCTGTGTCCGGCTCTTCACTGGTTAGCCTTTTAAACAGAGGTGACTTTATAAACACGCGGAGAGTCTGACGGTCAGCAGCACGTGGCGCCTAGTTTGTTTTTATACTAATGTCAAAGCATGCTAAGGTTTAAACACGACAGTCCGCCCAAAGTTAGACGGTAAGAAGCTAGTTTTATGCTAAGCTAACTCTCGATAAGACGGGCGGAGTTACTTTATCTGGAGCTAGCTCGCTAAATTGGAGATAATGAACAGATGCGCGCACATTGAAAATCGCCACTTGTTCAACTTTAAGTACTTGTAAAAGATCAGTAAAAGTGTTGTCTGGCGTATTGTGCTTCTTATACGTCAGTGTTTGCGTTTTTGACCTTTGTGTTTTCCTCTGTGTAATCTTGGGTGGGAGGCTAAGCGGCAGCAGGCTAAACTAAAGTGTCTGGCTGGTCTGGTTACTCTGTAAAATATCATTGTAAAACTCTACACAACAAGCAACAGCTATTACATATTTGTAATGTAGTTTTTTATTTATTTCCACTGTTCAACAGACTTGATGGTTGGCTCTCTGACATACAGGTGTCTGTTTCAATGTGTCCTGTCGCTTAATGCCATTGTTTACTTTTTTTATATATATATATATTTATAAATAATACTATTCTAAATTAACAGATGTCTCAAACTTATTTCATTTGATCGCTTAATTACCAAAAGTCAGGTGCCACAACGTCTAGTCACTTGTCATATTTTGGTCATTTAGAAATGACTGTGGTGATGTGCTGTAGACTTAAATAATGAGAAAATGTTGATAAACTACAGACTTTTGACATAACCATGTATAGGATCTGAGCAGCCAATTCATTTAGTGTGATAGGACTTTGATCTGGGAGTCTTTAACTGTGAGTCCATTATCAGGTTTCAGTATTATGTCATCATTATTTAGACAGTGTGTTACCTGCCACTCCTCATCTTATGTGCTTTTGTCACCGGCATGGGCTACAATTGTTCCGGGTTGACTAGTGTTTCTTGAAAACCATTAGATCAGGTTCTTATGGCTTATTTTTTAAGACATAATTTATAGTTCCTGGTAAACACTTTCAGTATGCATGAGGAGGGACAAAATGGAATAGCAATTTTGAGATTATTATATATCTAGGTTAATGTATTTTATTACACATTCATTGAAAATATTACATTACCAAAAAAACCACCTCTGCTCCTCATTCTCTGTGACTCAGTTATTGCATTAACAGTCATTTGAATTAAATAGTTTCTTGATTATATAATATAATAATGAATATAAAATTTATTATAATAATATATAATAATATAAACCATGGCGGCACGGTGGCTTAGTGGTTAGCACGTTCGCCTCTCGGCGCTAGGGATTCCCGTTTCGAATCCCCATCTGGGTGGAGTTTCCATGTTCTCCCCGTGTCTGCGTGGGTTTCCTCCGGGTTCTCCGGTTTCCTACCACAGTTCAAAAACATGGATCAAGTGAATTGAATTCTCAAAATTGCCCCATATAGAGTGCGTTTGTGTGAGTGAGTGTGTGCCCAGCGATGGATTGGCGCCCTGTCCTGGGTCTATCTGCCCAGCGCCCGAGATGTTCTCCCCTGGATGGGCTTGGGGAACCCCACCGCAACCCTAAAAGAGGATAAAGCGGGAGATAATGAATGAATATAAAAGATTATATTTATTATATATCCAACAAATAAAAGACTGCATTCACATTAATTTCAGTTTAGTTTACTTGTACAGTTTAGTTTACTTGTACAAATACTAATATTTATGATTTGTAAAACTTAAAGATTATTTAATCTTTTTTTGCATCATTTTTTAAATAAACACTTGAACATTACTGCAAACAAGCTGTTTATAAACTACAAAATACCATTCATATTCTTGGTAGGTATATATGTATGTATGTGTGTGTATATATATATATATATATATATATATATATATATATATATATATATATATATATATATATATATTAGAAATATTATAATTATTAGAAAGGTTTTGTTAATTTAGTGAGGTGGGGTACAATGATGCAGTGTTTTTTTTTTTTTGCCTGTTCTAGTCTAATCCACGTGATCCGGTTATTTATTATATGGACTATATAATTTCATTCATTGTTAAGGGATTCTAACACATGGTTACAGAACCCAGCTCAGTAAGGCTGTATGTTGCTTCTTTGGAACTGAGGCTAACAACACTAACGGGAAGAGAAAATTCACTGTTTTGTCTGTGAAAACAATGCTCAAACTGTACCTGTAAAAGTAAATCTTACTCAACTCTGGGTTACACAGAGTGTTTAACTTGGAGCCTATCAAATGAACACACTCCACTAGTTTGTGATTGACTAAAACATGACTTGGTTAATGAAGCTTATAAGAAACATGAAGGGAGCAGGTGCAAAGTGCTTTTACATTAACAAACCATAAGTCAAAGATGCCCACATGGTCATCTGTTAATGGATTTCTTAGTGCAGCATTTGTACTCCTGCATTTGTGTGAGAGGTGCTGTAAACTAATACGTTAAGCCGAATTGCTTCTCAGCAAATCCTAACAAATGAACAATTATCTGATTTTAATCTGATTCTTTTATAGTCATTTCTTGTAGTTGCTATTTTAGTTCACAGTAAGTTAAATAATGCAAACATGCTCATTGTATGATGAACTTGAATTAACATTTAATAAATGCAATGTGTGACTACTAGTGCTAGAAATATAAAAATAATTGAAAGTAGCCACCACTCTTTATCAATAGTAATAATATATTGTATAACACTTAAATTGGTTTTCCTTTTGTGCTTTACAAATTTCATTGCTGCACAAATGCAGATTACACTGCTGAAAAAAATACAACTTGCTCTGTCTGAGTTTTCTACTGTCACTGCCAGTTCTGTGGCACCGTTTAGAATGGAGCAGCATTGTGCTTTGTTTGGGGGGCCTACAACTTGTGTGTATGTGAAGGCCCTGGGGCCAGAAGTGTGATGTATTTATTTCAGTTTTGCAAAAATGCAGCTAGTTTTGCTAGTAGGAAAATAAGATGTTGATTCAGATTTCAGTCTATGACTCGGTAGTACTAATACTACTACATTTTTATTTGTTTTTCCCTTAGATTTTAATTTCCCTCAGGTCTCCAGGGCCCTGATGTGGCCGCATGGAGGTCTAGAGCAGTGGACAAGCTGAGGATTTGACCCTCTGTCACACTGAGCTGTGACCATACTTGCTAAGAGTGACAGTCGTGCCCAGGTAAACACTTGAATCCTGTAGTGCAAAAAGAGTGATGTTAGAAATGAATTAAGCAGTGTTGTAAAATAAATAACCACCTTACACATTAAAAATAAACAGAAATACCTTTATTTGCTCATTATATTAAAAATGTTGTATACTGTTTAGATTTGTTTATTGACACCTGTTATAAGGAAAATGTTTTACTTTGTGTTTATTGACTATAGTACAAATAATTTCAGACACAGTTAAGGTGCTGGAGTTTTATTTTCTACAAATTCAACTTTTTGTCCCTCAAGAACTACCACATGCCATCTTGTTGTATATAAGGCACTTATCAAACATGATCTGCTTATCTTATGTGAACATCATTTCACTTGTCAACCATCATTCCAAACTGTGAATAACTACAAATTTCTTTTGTTAAGCCTAACTAAAGGATTGACCTTTTCTTATTTGTGATGCAAGACTGGAGTTATATGGAGCAATATTTTTTGAAAATAACAAAACTTACCATCACATGTGCGTGCGCAAGTGTGTCTGTTGCTTGAGTATGTGGATGGAAATGAAGGTGCTATTCTTAGATTCAAAATCCATTTTCTAAAATGAAATGATGCATTAAAATTTGTAATACGACACCAATTAAATTACATAATGAAAAATATGAAGTATTAAATAAAAATTAGAAGTCATATTAATGTCATTATATATTTCTTCTTGCTTATTTTACAAACCTTCAGTTTTCCCTGGACTATAACCAAACTTAAAATGTCGACCTCATCGCTGCGGAGACAAGTAAAGAATATTGTTCACAATTACTCTGAAGCAGAGATAAAGGTGAGCTTTGCACTCTTGCTCTTTAACTCACTCTTCTGTGTGAGTGTGTGCGTATGAATGTGCACAGATGTGCTCCAACCAATCGTTTGTTTCAGTTGTGTTATGTTAGTGCTGTTGAGCAGAATCTACATTCACCTGTATAAAAGTTGTCTGCAAGTAAAAGCTACCAGTCATTTATGACATTGCATTCAACATCATATGACAGCAGGATAGAAAATTAATGTTAGCATTTGTGTATACTAGTAGACACCAGCTCTAGTCCTTTTTTGTTGGGGTGATCAGAGTTTAAACACTGATTCCACCAAAAAGGATGCCAGTGTGAGACTTTGAGCAAGGCCCCTAACCAATGTGCTAATCCTATGCTCTGTTATCGATTATAAAGTTGGGTTCCTTGTAAGTCTTTTTGGATAAAATTGTCTGTACAGTAGAATGTATTTCCTACCAAAATGGGGAAATATACTCCATTCCCCTTATCGGGAAATTTACTATGTTGATAGCAAGTTATATGAAAAGAGAGTTAAAATGTATATAATCTCCATAGAAATGTAATAAAAATATAATAAGGTAAGAATAAACATATTCAACACTATGTACATCATAATTGTACCAAACCAGGTAATTAACTGGTATTTAAATTTCATTGGTTGCATTAGTGTTTAGATGTCAGATACCGTACCAACATTTGTATCCGTCATTACTGGTATTATGAAAATTTTCATTGAAAATTTTATCTGAAGCATGTTTGCACAGATGTTTTATTTGTATGTGCATTCATTTGCTGTCTTTTACTAGGTGAGGGAAGCAACCTCCAATGATCCTTGGGGTCCATCCAGTTCTCTGATGTCAGAGATTGCAGACCTGACATATAATGTAGTGGCCTTTTCTGAGATCATGAGTATGGTGTGGAAAAGACTCAATGACCATGGAAAGAACTGGAGACATGTTTATAAGGTAAAAATGAAACTTCTCATTGTCTGGTTTAAAGATGTTTAGTATCTATGCTTTCTTGCAAACAATTTAATAAAATTAATACCGTTTTAAATGCCATCCTAATAACTACCTATTTTTTCAGGCTATGACGCTAATGGAGTATCTCATAAAAACAGGCTCAGAAAGAGTAGCACAGCAATGCAGGGAAAACATTTACGCTGTCCAGACTCTCAAAGACTTTCAGTACATAGACAGGGATGGCAAGGACCAGGTAATGTCTAAACGCTCACACGTATGGAGCATTTTTCAATTTTTGCTCATTTGTGTTAATCTGTATTCCACTGTAATATCATTAAAAGTATCTTACAACAAAGAACTTGATTATTTTATCAAATTTTTTTATACATGATATTACATTATATTACAGCACTATTCAAGTTTTAACACTAGTAAATCCCAGGCTTAGTGCTGTCACAACTGAACCACACCTTTTGTGTTATTTTTGGTTCATTTTTGTTGCATTCAAGGGTGTTCCTCAACAGATACTATTACAAACAATACAGGCATAAGTTATAGGTTATTTTTTTTATCTCCAAGATGCCTAATGGCATGTCTTTGGAATATATGAGGATACTAGACTCCCTGAAGGACATTTAGACTCTTAGACAAAGAAAAGACTCTTGTTCACCCCACTTGGGAATGAAACCCATGATCTTTTGATGGCATGCAAGTGTATGTCATAGATGCATTGTAATATTTGTCAAACTGGAAGTAAACTCTAAAACTAAACCCTTGATTCTGTAATGTAATTTAATGTAATGTAATGAACAATGTGAGTTTTCCCCTCTGTAATGTAGCGGAAGCTCTAACCACTGCACTACTGTGGCAACCTCACTGTAAATTTAAATCCTGTTATTTCATTCTTCTGCTTAAACTCAGAATTTGTAATTGTGGGTATCAACAATTTTATGTAAAACATTTGTACACTCACTGTTTTTTTTTATATGGCCTCACATTGTGGAAATCAAAGTATCCATAGAAACATTTCTAAAAAATACACCGCCTTTTTGTGTGTTGACTTGAGAACAAGGGGTGTTAAGGTACACAAAATTTATAATTCATAATCTCACAATTCACATCCATCCAAGTGTGTGCATTTAGCAGCAATGTATCAGATTTTTTTTATTCTCAAGCACCACTGTTTCAGATATGAACATAAACGATGGAATGAATATGCCATTTGCTTTAGATTTCCCAGAGGCTGTTTTAAAGTGGTGGAGATTAGTTGTTGGGTTTTTATTAGTTCTGGTTATTAGCTCATGTTGATGATGCCATCAACTCTGCCAAACATGTTCGAAATGTTTTCACAAACATACCCCACAACTGCTGCACAATGAGAACAATCAATCCCTGTTCAATCTTCAACCCACCCACACACTGTTGTATATCACAGGGAACCCTGAAACATATGATTTTAATTAATCAGTCGGATCCATTCGTATATTGTTTCCACTGACCATACTTAACCTCTAAACTCAGCAGCACTTATCATTGCAGGCTTAGCAGCATATACAGCTAAGATCCAACTTGCAACTGTGAGTACAGGTAGTCTTGGTTAGTATTTTTTAGTCTGTGCTGTAATAATGGGCAAATATCTGTTTTGTCATGGCCTATAACCTTCAAAAGATATGTAAAAATTAGACACCTCAATTACAGTAGACTCTGAAACATTGTATATAATAACTTGGAGAAGTGACCCACACACACAAGCTCAGAAGTGATGTTGCAATAGCAGCTCTCGGCTCGCTTATGTAAACTTTGTGTTCCAACTGATGGCACTAATATGACTGTTATACATGTTCTAATCATTGAAGTTGATCTACTGCTCCTGCTTATAATGTGATGTGTTGATGTGGTTTTGTTCCTCTTAACAGATTTGCTTTTTATGGGTGTAAATTATGATTCCTTGTAGTAATTTGATAAAGGTTGACTTAAACACCATTTTAAGTCACCTTTAACAATGAACATGGTTTAAAACATAAATATCTGTTCACTGTAATTTACACTTGCATGACACAACTTTTTACTCTCTATTTTGCATTGCATTATTTGCACATACAGATACACATTGTACAGTTTAACTCACTGATCACTATAATTAAGCTGCTCATATAAGTATGTAAGTCTTTGTTTAGTTTGTATAGTTTTAACTTCTATACAAACTAAACTTCTTTCTTATTGTAATAGGTATTTTACTTACTTACCTGATTGTGATTTTAACTGTTAAACGTGTGGTGTCAGCATTTCACTGCAAGATGTACCATGTATAACTATGTATGTAACAAATAAACTTTTATTTTATTTGTGTAATGGTGTACATTCATGCCCTAAACAATAGTACAGAATCTTGAAATGGTTGAGTATGTTTGTGTGTTCAGGGTGTTAACGTGCGAGAAAAAGCCAAGCAGCTGGTGACTCTTTTAAAGGACGAGGAACGGCTGCGAGAAGAAAGGATCCATGCACTGAAGACCAAAGAGAAGATGGCACAGACATCGAGTGGTGAGTAAAAACTGTTGCACTAACGTGACGTAATGACCGGCTGCTTGCTGTACTGAGAGAAGCTGAGCTTTATCATAGCAACGGAAAGAGCACCATGCTCTGCCACTTCTATAAATCAAAGCTTTTCCAATCATAATGCCTAGCTGTTTAACCCCCAGCATCTTCGGCTCCTTCGGCTCCTACTTTAGGACTGCACTCGGGTTCAGAAACGGAACAGGCATGGCCACAGAGCTCAGGAGAGGAGGATCTGCAGCTACAGCTCGCATTGGCAATGAGCAAGGAGGAAGCAGAGCAGGTAAAAATCAGGGGTTACAACAAAAATCTGTGGTCATTCAGAATGGGACGAAAGCTTTAGACTTTAAATAGTATAGAACCAAAAAGAAAACACTTTGCTCTTTCCAAGTTGAATTGAGAAGATGCTGAAATTAACATTGAGTCCATTCATATGAAAATAACTTTTTTTTCATGATTGCTCAGTTTTTACGTTGTTTGTTTGTTATGCTAAAGGCTTAAGCGTCTGTGCCCTGGGTTTACCCTTTCAGGCCCAGGGAAAAGACTTAAAGCCATTCTGTTCTACTTCACATTTTCCACTGGTCACTTTTTCGTGACTGGTTTGGCACTCTGACCCTAAGCGACAATGGAATGTGCAAAAGAAATTTGGTTGCACATTGAGTCTGATTGAGGTTTGGCAGGATTTGTTTATTTAGTGATATTTGTATGTTCTCCATGTGCCTTTCCTCTCACAGTCAAACACATGTTATTAGGGTGAATGAGAGGATCTAGGTGTAAATGCGCTTGTGTGTGTCCTGCAATAAAGTCAATTTTAGAGAGGTTTCAGTACCTAACAGGTAAACGGTACATAAAATGTTCTTGAAGTGTTTGAGAAATGCATTCAAAATGTTACAGTTCATGAGAGGGTTCAAATTAAACCACTTATTTTATAACTTGATAGTCATACATGTTTTGGCAAAACGAACTGCATACTGTTCAGGGTGTGTTCTATGCAGTATGGTATAACATTTTCACAGACAGCGTAGCAAACCACCACTGTCATACAACCAGTTAATCTGTATTTACACAAGAGCACTAATCGAGAGTCAGATAGAGTTAAAGTCAGATAGAGAACTTTAAAAATGTACTTTTAAGTTATTAAAACCAATCACTGTGTAAGTTGGAGGAGGAGCTGGTCTGCATTGTCTAAAACATCCATAACTGCTTTCTTTCAATTTATTACTTAGTTAAATGCATGTACTGTATCAGCTATTATAACTACCAGTTAATCTTTTTAGATTAAAAGTACTATTATTTAAAGTAACTTTTATTCACAATTAAATAAATGTCAAAATGCTCTGCTGGAGTGTTATCCACTGAATAAAATATTGGGTGAGTTCACGGTACATGACTGGTAGCAGAACCCAATTACATGAGACGAGAGATGAATAAAAGAACAATTTTAGAACATGAAACAAATATTATAAAAGCAACACATTCTCTTAGGGCACGTGCACATCTTGCATACTGTGAAAAGGCCAGGTGATGCCTCATATGTACATGTAATGCCTACAAACAGAAACCTACAGCAGGGGGCACGCTGCTGTTACTACAGAACCAGAGTAACAACAGAGTTTCCTTAGAGAGCATGTACAATCTACAAATAATAAATAATATAAACAAAAACAAAAGGGCGTTTACCAAGCTAGTCGAAAGTGGCTGTTTCGACTGTGTTGACAACGGAAAGAGCCCTAGTCCTACACAGTTGTGTCACTCCCCTCGACCTCCATCCAGCCGGCAGTTTACTGGCGGCTTACTGCTCCATTGTCTACTCTCAGGTTCAGCAGGACAACCAGACTGACTGCTCACCTGCCTGGACAGACAGCGGAGTGGTGGTGCTTGTGCTCGTCTCCCCCTCCTGCTCAACGAGGGGCACAGCCGGATAAAAAGTGTGGGCACCCTAATACACAGACAGCTTAGAACTGAATACAGTAGCCATGCACGATAAAGATTTATGTTCTTGGAGGAGCTCTGTAGTGACAGCCCTTTAACATTAAGATGCTGAGACTAAAGTTTGGCTTTAGGTGCACCTGCAGGTTTTGCAGATAACGGGTGAATCTGAGCAATCTCGCATCTGCTCTGTGCACACCACAGAACGTGAAGACCTGACCAACAGAAACCACAGATCATTGTTAAATCCTCATGGTGTCACAAACACATCTTCAAAGAACAATGATAATTGATAGTAATACAACCTCACATTCAGACAGGAAATAATCAGATTTCCGTTCATGTATTCATTCACTCCTGTTCCTAAACACCTCTCCACCAGACTAATGCTGACCCTCTAGAGGATGCAGAACTCCACTTCGCACTTTCTCTCAGCAAGGAGGCTCACCAAGAGGTCAGGGGCTTTTAAGATCAACAAGATTCTAAAGAGCAGCTCCTTCTGTATCAGTCAAATCTTTATCAGTCAAATTATGGACAAATCAGAAGTCGCGATGCATAATTGCAATAATCAATATATAATGAATGTTACCTTGATCATCATATTAGTCAACAAACATGAATGTGTTCTGATAACGCATGAGATGAATTTGTTGTTTTTTTTTATTATTAATTTATTTATTTTTTATTATTGTTTTTTAAATCATGTGCTATTAGGCTTAATTTTGTTAAAAGTAAAATCATGCTCTGCACCCCAAATGGAAATTATTTTCTACCATCAATAAGACATTTTTCTTGTCATTACCTGGAAACTAACTTATTATGATGTTTATCACATGTACTTGGCAGGAGGAGCGTTTACGCCGAGGAGATGATCTGAGGTTACAGATGGCTATTGAGGAGAGTAAGAGGGAAAAGACCAAACCTGAGGAGGTGTGAGAACATGTGCCTTCCTAAAGTCATTTTATTTTCTAAATACTGAAAGAGTTGTACTTAATTTTTAAATGTCTTAGATAATAGGAAAATTTGGTTATATATTGAAACGCAGTGTGAAATTGTTTCCAAGTTTAACCAAAGAGAAAATCTAGTGGTGATAAAGAATGATGATAGCATCTGTGGTAAAAGGGCACCAGTTATTGAGTAACTATTCTTTAGGTAGAGATTAAAAACATGTTAGCATGATGGTGTTCTCAGCTTATTATCCTCCGCTTAATACTATACTAGGGTCACTAGGATCAGTCATCAATCTATCAATCCACCGCTGAGAACATGCAAACTCAGATATTTGTACCTGGAGAGATTCGAACCTGGGTCCGCAGTGCTAAGAGGCAGACGTGCTGATCACTATTCCACCATGAAGGTTTTTCTTTTACAATACTACTACTTAGAAGAGGTGCAGTTTATAAAGGAACATGACCAAGGTTGCTTAACCTAAAGTGCACTTCTACCTTTAGCAGTATTTTGACTATTTAGCAGATTCCAGAACTCAGTACTGCAGTTGACCATAACCAGTCACCACTGGAGAAGCATTTTAATACATTATTGTCTGACATTGACAGCATACAATGTGGGGGAGCAATGAGCCATAACTTTGGATGTGACAATAAAATGGTGAAAAATCATAGATCAAACATTTGAAGCATTTTCATATATATATATATATATATATATATATATATATATATATATATATATATATATATATATATATTCAATATGCCACTTTTTTTGTTTTTCACCTTATTCGAGCCAGTTTCATTCATAAAAATTTATGTCCAACTTTTTCTCGATCTTTATTTTGTTCATTCTCTGCATTTCTAAGAAGAACTGCAATTTTATTTTCGCTACTTTCAGCTCTTCTGCCCTTCGATCAGTAATGCCATTTCTAAGACATACAACATTATAGACCTAACTACTATCCTGTTAGCACTCTGGCAGATACTTGTCTATTACAAATTGCTTCTACAACTATGCCATCCAATCAACCTTGCTTGCACTCACTGCTTGTTCCTCACTTCATTACTTTGTTCATTCGACCCAAAATACCTAAACTTATCCACTTTTTCACCATAATACCTTACCTTTTTAGCTTTAGTCTCAATACTCTTTTACACTTTTATGACATTCTTCATGTATTCTGTAACCCATTTATCCTCCCATCCGTCCCACAGTACAACAGTTTAAATCCACCATCAGTGCACCTTTCATTACTGTACTTCCACTTAACCTTATGCAAAAATAGTACATCAACCCTTTTCCTCTTCATTATAACTGCTTGCTCTCTTTATTTACCGGTTATTGTATATACATTCAATATTCATACGCTTACACTTACCTTTTTTCTCTTCTGAATAGATTTATCCCCCTCTTATCTTTTACTCTTTAGAACAATTTCCACTAGTACTGTTTGGCTACAGCAATTTTTGATCTGCATGTTTTATTTGAAACTGTTTTTACCTGGGATCTGTTCTTGATTCAACTCTCTCTGTTTGGTCATGGATTTGGCACCAATAGTACACTAATTCATACACTCCCAATATATGGGCTTTTGTTGTGTGCACACTTAAATAGAGAAATATATCATGTAGTGTAGGATGACAGTGTTTTTGGTGATTAGTTGTGACTAGTTTTCCTAAACAAAGTAATTGTGTTTATTGTATTATCTTTTAACAAAATGTTCACAAACATGAAGGACTACAACTGTTCACAACAACAAATCAATTCAAATGCTAAAATTGCATTTACATCACAACTCAACTGTAACCCTTTATAATAAAAACAACTCTTGCATGTAATCTTTTGTTTAACTAAGACACGTTTTATACATGTGTAAATCATTTCAAATCTGTTTGTGTTATCCTTTTAGTCTGCTCTAATGGAGTTAAATGCAGCAGATCCATGGGGTGTTCCGGCAGCTCCCAGCTCTACTGCTCCCTCGCCTCCTACATCTGTGACACCTGCTCCTGCTCCTGCAGCAGGACCCTGGGGTCAGAGTGACCCCTGGGGAGCAGCTTCCCCTGCCTCTCCTCCAGTAGCAGATCCCTGGGGTGATGGACCATCCTCGGTTGCCCCTCCAGCAGATTCTTGGTCTGAATCAATCAAAATAAATCCTGATCCCTGGGAGTCTTCAGGTTAGTAACCCCTCCCCCCTTATGTGTGAACAGCTTTTTACTAATTTGTTATTTGCAGACAGTTTCTGTAACAACGTTGAACCTAAATATTTTTTCCTGTGTTTCCAGCTGTGACTCCTCCTAGTTTAGACCCCTGGGCTTCATCAGTGTCTGCAGTTTCAGGCTCATCTGACCCCTGGACTGGAAATGGACTTGCTCCTACCAATGATTCTCTAATGAGTGACCCCTGGAGTGGTGCTAAACACACTAATAGCACAGGTATCCAGTCTCAGTATGTAACAGTAAGGGAAAGATGAGGCTTCAAATGTATACAAAATATCTTTGTGCTTATTAAACTGATGGGTAGATTAATGTCACAGACACATAATTTGGCACAAATTTAAACAATAGAAAAAAACCTATCCTACCTATTCACCTATACTGATGGATCAAAAACCACAGAGCAAGTCACGGCTGCAGCAACCACAAACAAAGTTGCCAGAACAGAAAAATATCTGCTTACCTCTGCTTACCATCCTAATATAAGCAGCAAACCAAGAACCTAACAAGGAAAAAAAACTGGACCAAGTAATACAAGATGCAGAATGGGCCACAAAATACACTCACTCGCATCTAATAAAAGGATAGAAACATACTAACATGTGAAAGATGTTTTATCGAATGGCCCAAATACACCAAAGATAGACAACTGCAAATACCTGGAACCATTACGGAAACCCGCAACCAAGAATACACAAAAATAATTCTAAACTTCCTGGCTAGAATAAAAAATAAAGCAAAAATGTAGATCATAAATAGACACAATAAAGAAATTGGAAATGGAAAACAAAAAAATATGCCATATATAACACTCAAAGTGTGTAAAGTGGCATTATAAAAAAAATTTATATTCCGCAAACGCTTTTATACAAAATGACTTACAAGTATTCCAAATTCATGGCTGGGTTCACATCGGTAACGGTGAATTGAACCTCCAACCTATAGTAATAGCCTAACACCCTAACCACTGAGCTACAAAAAACTTAAGTCCAAAGACTTAAGCACAAATACATTTTATTTTCATGAGGAAATATTTATTGTAATCATATGCTTGGAATTACTCTTATAAACCTTGTATGTTGTTAGGAAAATTAAACAGTCAGTCATCTGTCTGAAGCTCTTGTCTAGCATGTGGGATGCAGCATTCATTATTTATTTAGAGATCATTCCCTGTTTGTCTTCGGCTCTTTCACACGCATTCCCTGTGTTGTAGGAGATCCAGAAAGAGGCAGTTCCAGTATAACAGGCAATGATGTGGGTGGAGGAAGCACAGGCTCTCCGGTGCAGTTCGATCTCTCGTCGCTGGGTTCCTCGTTGCCTGTTCGAAAAACGCCGGAATCATTTCTGGGGCCCAATGCTGGCCTGGTGGATTTGGATTCTCTTTTGTCTTCAAAGCCAAAACCCAGACAGACTCCACCCAGCATGGCCTCATCCCACAATCCTTTCCTTCATTCGCAAAGTAGGCATTTATAATTTAAAAACTACATTAAAGTTAAAATCTCTGTTTTCCTCCCATACTGTTCCTTTTTAGTTTGGTACTGCTCTAAAGATTGTTATTCCAGTTTGCTGTACTAAGTACATTAATATTTCGGTTATGGGATCTGACCACACACTTTTTTATCAAGATTTTTTGTTTTTAATTTTTTTTTGAAAATGTTAATTAGAAGTTTAAACATTAACAGGAAGAAATGACAATTAATGCATCTTGAAAAATAAGGATAATAAAATAAGGCTTTAATAATTATATTTGAAGAATTAAAAACATAAACACTACACACTAAAAAAAGTAATCAAAAATATTGGGCAGTGTAATTATATTTGGCCTGCGAGGCAATATCATATTACTATTGGAGCTGGCCTGCTGGTATTATACAGTGGCGCTATTTACCGCTAATACTGCGAATCCCATAATGCCCTCCTTTTTTTGTGCTGACAACATTAGCACTCTCCTGTATGGTGGACCGCTATTGCAAACCGTCCACTCCACCCGTGGGTTTTCATTACCCGTCCAACCTTGCTGTGGATGAGAGCACTGACGCGTCTGATACCACACAGCTGTCATTGTTCATCGGTGGAGTGGACTCAAATCTGTGTTATTGAGGAGCTTCTGGGATTTAAATTCATGCATGTCACAACCATAGGGAAGGAACTCTTTGAGGACTCTATAGCATAGGTCTCAAGCTCAATGCCCAAACTCATTTTACCTTGATCTATTATTGTTATTGATGACCTGGCAATATGGATTTTGGACTGTGCTCATATTTTGAATTTGTATAATTTTGACAGGAATATTTTATGGAGAGCAGAAATATTTAACCAAATTGTTTGTTGGCCCAAGAGCAAAGAAAACTGAAGTTTTGATGTTAGTGTTACTTTTGTAAAAGCATCATTTGAAAAATAATGTTCATGTTTTTTCAGCATGTCCATAGTTGTAACTTTTATATTTTTGACAAGAGCAAAGTATTTTGGGTTACATAAAGTTTAAGTTTATTGTGGATCCTGTTTATGTTCAAAAAACATTTACTTTTTGTGTTCAATAAATGTTTATTTTGTTCAGCTCATGACCTAAAATGAGCTTTAAGTTTTGGCCCCTGATGCAATGGAGTTTGACACCCCTGCCCTAGAGTTTTTATGACCCTCTATTTTATTGAAATAACCATAGAATGAAGTGTTAAAAAATGTTAATTTATTCTTCTTTTGGGGTTTCTGTTTATTTTTTCTGACCTGCTATTTAACCCAGATATAGTCACACATCTGACAGTGTTGTTATTATAACTTTGCAATACATTATTTATATATATATATATATATATATATATATATATATATATATATATATATATATATATATATATATATATATATATATATATTTTTTTTTTTTTTTTTTTTTAATTATTATTTTTTTTTTTTTTAACTTATTTTTCTTTTCTCCTAGGTCCATCCCCAGCACCCGGTATGGCTGTTACTCCAGGTAGCACCATTTCCAGCAGGGGTGTGTCGCCCACACCAGCTTCGTCCTCAAACCCATTTGGAGTCACTCCAATGGCCTCAATTTCTCCCCAACCTTCCTCACTCGGTCTGAACCAACTACGTACCAGCCCTGTTCCTCCAAACCCAATGTTAGGCCCCATGCCTACACTGGGAATGGTTCAGCCAGGAGTGGGCATGACTGGAATGGCGGCCCCTATAGGAATGGGAATGGTCCAGTCCAGTCCAATGGGAATGCCTTTTACAGGAATTTCTCCTATGGGACCAGCAGGAAACTCTATGTTAATGGGATCAGGGGGAGTTCCTCAGCCTGCTCTTGTTTTAGGCAGCCTATCGGGAGTAGGTGGAGTGATCGGTTCTGGGGCTTCAACGGGAGGCGGTGGTACCACAAGTGCAAGTACCAATCCATTTCTTCTATGAGAGATATCACCGCTCCCACTTTGACCTCTGATGTTTTTACTCTTGCCCACATGTGCACCATCAGAATAGATGCACGACATTTTTCCCTCCGTTTTCTCACAGTCTGTCTTTTGTTTTTAAAGAGTAAACACCTATTTTGGGGCACCTGTGTATGTTTGAAGGTTGAGTCATTTAGTGAATGTGGCCTGGGCAAAAATGACAGCATGTTTTATTGAAACAAAGGTAGAGGCCAGTAAAAAAGGACATGATGGAAGGAAAATTAGATCCAGCACCTGTGTCTCTCCTTAGGTGTTTTTTTTTTTTTTTTTTGGATGAAGGAGCGCTTAAACTTCCACTGAACTGATGACCTTTATTTCAGCCTCAACTCATAATGATTCATCTATTATTTTTAATTTAATTTCTAATTTTTCCTAATTTATTAAGCATTTGTTTCTGATTCCTGGGTGCAGATTCAAGCAGTCACAAAGACATGCAGCTCTTTATTGAGAAGCATGCAGAAGACTTTCTAAATAATTTCTGCATGGCTTCAGGAAGGTTGGAACCTTGTGGTGTTTGAGAGAGCAGGTCAGCGTGCACATGTCCTAATGTTCTAATGACATTACAACCTCATTAGTCAGGGATTTCTATTTATGTACCTATCCAATGCAGTGACACTTTTCAGCTTCTGCTCACAAAGGCACTTGTATGTGGTGTGGATGTCTTTGATCGTCATTCGCATTCTGCTGCGGCTCTGTGTTCAGTTCAATCTACCGAAGTGGACACAAGGGTTTGTCTTCACGTTTCACTATCCCACTCTTTTTTTCAGTGTTGCAGGAAAAAAGTGATCAAAATGAAGTTTAAATGCCTGTCGTAACCTGAATGATTAATTTAAATTGTACGATCCAAATTGGGATTTGAATCCACAATCTGTGATGTTATTCCGAAGTTAGTTTTGATGAATTATTTTATATATGAAGATATTTCTCTTAAAAAATTGTGGTGTTTGTGAATATTCACATTTTGGGGGAAATGGAGGTTGATAAGAATCAAAAGTAATTAAATAAAAAGTTCACAAAATTGATTTCTACACCATTCTCTGGGGTTGGTCTGTTCATTTAGATCTAGTAAAAGTTACATGCCACAGAAATATAAAACCATGATAATGAAACTTTTATAAGAAGTCAATTGTTAAAGCTAACAGCAGATGCAGTAAACATCTTAAATGTAATATTTTTTTATGAACACTTCCCTTATTTATTTTTAATACTATATTGATTGTAGAATGGAGATTAAGACATTTAACTGATACATTTACGTCATTTCAAGCTCATTAATTATGTAGCACAATAAAAGCATTTGAAGCCAAAATTGGCCCATTCTCTGGAGGTGTTTCTGCACTCTACTAGGGTTGCGAGGATGTTCCCTATGCACATCCAGGAGAGAACGTGTCTGGCATTGGGAAGGTATACCCAGGACAGGGTTAATCTATTGTTGGGCAAGATCACTCACACAGACATACGCACAAACACACTCTATATGGGGCAATTTAGAGCATTTAATTTACATTGAATCCATGTTTTCAGACAGTGGGAGAAAACTGGAGAACCCAGAGGAAACCCACGCAAAGATGGTGAGAATATGGTAACTCCACACAGATAGTGTGATCTGAAGCTGGATCCCCAGTGCTAGCCAATAAGCCACTATGCTGCCCTTAAAATTAAACAGTTAAGAACATTTTTGACTAAAGCTTTTCTAATAAACTCCTGGTTAGTGGACCGTTCGAGCTAAGATTATATGAAGACCATACTAAATTAATATTAATGTGTTAGCACACGATTCACGATTCTTTTTTAAACAGTTTAAAATGTTTTCGGGGTGCTTTTATTTTGCATTAGAGCATACAATATTGCAATGTGTATATTTAAAAAGAAAATATATTTGGCAAATAAAAATGAAAATAAGACATTGAAAGTTGATGCATGTGGTTCAGTCAAAATACATTTAAAATGTTTTATCCAGTCAACTATGAATACATGCACTCACTGAGCATGACCAGCTTTGCACAATTCTCATATGTACACCGTCAAGTGAAACTAAAGCCTTGTAATTATGTTGTACCTGCTATAGTTAATACATTGTTTCAAAATTGGCTTTATTTGTTTAACCAAGCCAAAATATTGACTGATGCACTAAATAGGCATTTAGTCTTGCATAGTACAGCCACAGGTCCAGCAACATTTATTTGTGTGGATAATTATTTTATTTACCTGTGTCCTATTTTCCAATGGTTTAAAATAATTCAAATAAATCCAGAATTAAAAGCAATCAAACTGAATACACAGAACAGCTGTAGTGTGGAATGATCTAGGCCAACCCAATTTCACTGTAAAATAATACTTATTAAAGAGACTTCTCAGTCATTAATTTTACAGTGAAGTGTCCCAGTCTATCTCAAACACCACACTATTGCTTTGATTAAAATGGAATTTGAGACTTTTTGAGACTCGGCAGATATTAATATACTCATATAAAAAGTGTCTCAGGGTTTTCTTTAAGCAAACCTCAAAGAACCGTCAACCCAGCACAACAGCTTGTTTTAGGGCATGTTAGTGTGTCTTTGCTATTATGATGATGTGATTCATGGGTGTGTTTTAAGTGTCACTTGTTATTACCTTTAGGGGCCAGCTGTGGTCTGACTTTGGTGGATTGCTATTTCAGTTGCACTTGCAGCCAATTCCACTGGCCAAAGTTTACAGTGTTTGCATGAAACGTCACACACGTAAAGCGTACAGGTGTACACATATATTACGTATATACGTGTATATTTGATATATATATATATATATATATATATATATATTTGCTCACCCATCCAAATATCAAAATCAGGTGTTTGGCCACAGGTGCATAAAATCAAGCAGAAATTGGCATGCAACCTTTTTTTTTTTTTTTTTTTTGTGTGAAAGAATTTGTGAAAAAAACGTTTGTGAAAGAATGGGTCACTCTCAGGAGTTCAGTGAATTCAGCCACGAAGTGGTAGGCCAAGTAATCTGATGGAGCGGGGTCACCTTTCTGCAGTCAATCACTACAGAACTCCAAACTTCAAGATTAGGTTAAAAACACGGAGAGCTTCATGGAATGGGTTTCCATGGTTGAGCAGCTGCACACATCATCAAGTGCAATGTAAAGCGTCGAATGCAGTGGAGTAAAGCTCACCACCACTGGACTCTAGAGCAGTGAAGACGCGTTCTCTAGAGTGACGAATTGCACTTCATTATAAATCTAATGTATGAGAACGGTATTTGTATTTGTCTGACTGCGTTGTTCCAAGTATAAGGTTTGGTGGAGGGAGGATTATGGTGTGGGGTTGTTTTTTTAGGAGCTGGGCTTGGCCTCTTAGTTCCTGTGAAAGGAACACCGATTGCTTCAGCATACCAAGACATTTTGGACAATTCTATGGTCTCTACTTTGAACTGTTTGGAGCTGGTCCCTTCCTCTTCCAACATGACTGTGCACCAGTGCACAAAGCAAGGTCCATAAAGATATGGATGAGTCTGGTGTTGATAACTTGACTGGCCTGCACAAAGTCCTGACTTTAACCCGATAGAACATCTTTGGGATGAATTAAAGTGGAGAGTGAGAGCCAGGCCTCCTATAAACACACTCCTAAACCTTGTGGACAGCCAGAAGAGTTGAAGCTGTTCTAACTGCAAATGGTGGGCCAACATCATATTGAACTCTATGTATTAGGAACGGGATGTCACTGAAGCTCACATGTGAGTTAAGGCAGGTGAGCAAAGACTTTTTGGCAATATAGTGTATATATAATTTTTTGAGTTTTGACTTGCACAATTATAAGCTGTCCTGAGACAATGGGCTATTGTAGAAACTAACAATTAACCAAAAATAAAACCTTAAGATATGCTAAGGTAACAGATATTGGGGTAAACAGGAATGACATTACTAGATAAACTTTTTATGTGCTCAGGCTCTCGTTCGAAAATGAATCATTCAATTAAGCAGCTTATTTCAAACATTGATATTACCACAAATACATCCACTTTACAGCTGTTTTGCCTCTTTTGTTAAATTGTAATTAAAACCAAGTTGATTTTGATTATTTTAATCCATAGCAAAACTATAAACACAAAAATGAGTTAAGAGAAATAAGTTTACCCATTAAAGTAGAAAATTGGAAAGTGAAAAATGGCGCATGGCTGTGCAAATTTAATGCAATTATTACTTACAAAAAAAGCAATGTTCATAAGAGAGACCTAGACAGATGAATCATGCTTACCTGTACCCAACATGCTTCTATCAATGTTGGTTACTAAAACATACCTCTCCCTCCCATCACTGATGGAACATGGCAAACTGTCAGAGGTGCACAAGTTTTACGCTGCCAGACAGCTTTAATATTTTGATTTGTTTCACAGGTATTTACACAATTAGTGAATCCCAATCAAAATCGTCCTGGATCTCTTCACTGTTACTGTGTAGATGCTTCAGAGGGGGTCGATTTCGAGGTGTCAGCGGTTGTGTTTGAGTAGCTACAGTAAAAAACAGAAAAGTTTTAATACACCATTTTACTCTTATTCATTCATTTAAACCCATTCTTATGCATGTGTATCACTGTAGGCTGGGGTGCAATGATACAGAATAGTAATCTGGATGAAAATAATGAAAATAGAGGCTAATATTGGGGGGAATAGTGGTTAGCATTTGCGCATACTAGATCCATTTAAATCCTGTTTTAAGTTTTCGTGTTCTCCCCATGTTTGCATAGGTATTCTTTGTTTTTTTTTCCCACAATACAAAGGCATAGTTTAAAAGTGAATTGGCTGCTCTAAATCTAAATGGAGTGTATGCCCAGCGATGAATTGGCCTCCTGTTCTGTATGGGCATGAGAAACACCCCCTGACCGCAATAAAGGATTGTATTTATTATTGTATGTATCTTTTTTTTTGTTTTTCTTTAAAGTTTATATATTTTTAGTTTGTTACAGTTTCTAATTTGACTCCTGTTGGCACCCATCTGTATTTTTTTTTGTGGTTTATAGCCCACTCTTTACTATAATGTAGTCATGCTTTCTTTTAACCTCGTTAATTAAGTGCTCGTCATATGCTCTGTACGTACTCTCATAGAGACATGGTCATTAGTAACCTGTTAAACTATTCAGCTAGATCAGGTTTTAAGGGGATCATTTCCAGATGGCCGGTTTCAGCTCCTTTGCAGATTTTCAATAGAAATTAGATTAGTGCTAATAGAAGGCCAGCTGTTAGTTTGCAAGTTTTCAAACATATTCATTTAATTTGTGTTTTAGGTTTTTTTTTTTTATTATTGACAGTTTAATGGGAAAATTAAGCAAATACAATTCAGGTAGGGGAAATGAGTGAGAAAGGTTATAAAAACAACATGGCCAAGAACATACACATACCTTATGTTTAGGCAATAATGAAAATGTTTTATATTTCCTGGAAATGGTTGCATGTTTATTTAACCCTTACTTGCACAGAGGAAGGTAAAACCCAGGAATTGCTCTTTCTTGTTAGAGAAAAAGTTGCACCTTGGGGTCACTAACTCTTAAACTACCGCATAATTTTCAAACAAATTATTTGCAAGTCTTGTCATCTAACTAAACAATCCCGAGACTGTAACCATGTTCTATGTTGAGGTAATATTAAAAAGGCAGGCTTGTTACAAAGTGCGATTTTAGTAAAAATAAAGTAAAAACCCCAATGTCAACTGTTAAGTATAGTGGAGGAATTATCTTTTGCAGTGGAGAAAAATAAGCCTCACACTCACCACTGGAGGGCTGAATAACAGCTGGCTGCGCTTCTGGGTTTCTTTGTGGATGTTGGCTCTGGTTCTGAGGGGTCAGAGTTCTCCTTTGAGCTTGATAGGAGGTTCCACCACTACAAGGTGGGAGCTGTGAAGGAAAGCTAAGTGGAGAGGGGTGCGTTAATGCTGCCAACGTTGGCGGATTGACCACTTGCATGTTAAGAGGAGGAGCTGCTGGGTTTAGATGGGCAGGACCTGCAGACGAGGAGCCAATAAGACCCCTCTGAGTGAAGAAACGATTGAGTGAATCACAGAGCGAGGTGAAGAGTGCTGGATCCAATGCCCAGTCACAGAGTTCCGCCTGACGCATGCTTTCCACCAGGTCTGAAAGAGAAGGTGGAGTATGTTTCATGTGACTACAGCATGAATAATCAGTGACTATTGCTTCTATGTAAATTATGCTGAACTGACCACGATGGTTGGTGAGATCGATATGAGCCCAGTCCAAGCTGTTTGCAATTCTGAAGCTTTCTCTCAGTGACTCTGCACTACTGAACCAGTCAGCAGGAAGGACTAAGGGAACAACATCATTGGTGTGTTAGAGCATTAACCAGATGTTAGATACAAATTAAGCAGACAGGCAGGGATTTTTACCATTATTGTGCAGCACTTTGTCAGGCTCCAAGTTACATACAGGGTTTAAGTGAGAAGTGAAGATAGGATTATTATTATGGTTAGGATTTGTATTAGTGTTGGGACTAAACTGTATATTTGGGTTACCACTAGGACATGGGTGAGGGGACAGGGGTGGAAGGGTTGGGGTGTGCAATGGTGTTATGTCATTGGGTAGACCCAGGAGATTTGGAACATCCGCTGCAAGACATAAGGAAAAAATTATTTTACATTTTTATTTCATATATAACCTAGTCTTTACTGTATGTTTTAATGTTTACTGTATACTCCCACTAACAAAAAGAGGCAGAACTGCTCCAAAAACCAGATAATAAAGTTTCAAAGGTTCCTAATTTGATTCAGGTTAGAGGGTTATGAGAGCCAGCCGGTGGCACTGATGCTTTTATCATTTAGGAACTGCCAACACACTCTGGCCACATGAGGCCAGGAATTGCCCCTCTCCAGTGTCCAATAAAGGCTCTGAAAAAAATAGTTTTCAGTACATAACAGTATTTAGTTTATGTACTTAATTTCTAATGATAAATCTTTATAGGCATGTGACCCACCACCAGACTGGTCATGCTGGATGAGTTTGCAGGCAACATACTGTAACATTTACCTCTACATCTCCAGATTCTCTGACATGTGTCACATATGCTCAGTGTGAACCTACTCTCATCTGTAAAGTGAAAAGGTCACTAAGTGACCTGCCAATTCTGGTGTTCTCTGGCCAATTATGCTGCCCAATGCTAGGATGTGAATACAGGTCCCAAATAGGGCTCTCATCACACACTCATGCACACCAGTCGCCTGCTGAATGTCCCTTTGTAGGGCTCTGGCTGTGTTCCTACATGGAAAAAGGAATAGATTCCAGTCCTACGGCTGGGTTGTGCCTTTCTACAGATGGGAGATACAGTAAAACTTCTTGAAACAGCATGTATGAATGTTCTGAATGGGATGCAGGTACCACCTTATGCTACAAGTAGTGATAAGGACACGAGCAAAATGCAAAACTCTGAAAAGAATCAGGCAGGAGGGATAAGAATAAAGTAATTCTCTGCATCCAATCACCTGCAACACTGTTGATATTTCTAAGGTTGCTTCTTTCATTTGCACAGATGCATATGATTCCTAATTTGGCAAATTGTTTTGCCTGAAGTTAAACTGACTCTTATACTGTGATAAATTTATTAAAGTTTTTATTTTTAATTCTCATGGACACTGAATTAAATTCTACATTTCGAGTTAGTCTAAACATTTTAATTATACAGTAATACAGGTTAAGCAAATATTCATTGGCTGCTTTATACATTTTTGTATATGTCCCATTTTATGCTCACTGTCCATTTTATCAGTTTCACATACCATATAAATGCACTTTGTAGTTTTATTTTTACAAACTCCATCAGTGCTCCATCAGTTTCTTTGTATACATTGTCCATTCCCTTCACTCTGTTCTTCAATGCTCAGAACCACCACAGTGCATGTATTATTTGGGGTGTGTATGATTTTGTTCATATTGGTGTTGGTGTGGTTGTGCTCTAAACCAATTCTATTGATGGATGAAACACACTTCTTTGCTGCAGAAGTTTTTTAACACCTCTGTGTTACTACTGGACTGAGAATAATGAACAACCAAAAATATCCAGCCACCATCATCTTGTAGGCAGTGAGCACAAATGAAATATTGGAGGAAGACTAACACAAAACCTGTGACAACAGACCCTGTCCCACCTTTTAAGTGTGTTGCAGCATTAATATTGCAAATTGTCATATTAAACAAATAATTATTATGAAATTATTATTTTTGTCTTTATATTAAATTAAGCTCCAAGTAAAGTAACTAATTTCTATATAGCACTTTCATTGTGTTTTTAAAAAGTGGCATGTATTACTTTTGTTGTGGGAGTGTATACAATCCTAAAATTATAGTAAGCTCCATGTTATTCCACAGTTCACGATTAATAAATTATAAACAAAAGTAGAATTTCACTTACGCTGAGATGTAACGCGATCTCTTACAGATCGGCAGAGAGACTGGAAGGAGTTGTAAAGATCCGGCAAATTCAGGTCAGCGAAAGAGAAACGGAGTGGAGGATCAGGTATAGGTCCACTAGCAATAGAAGCTGCAGATATAGCCGGTGGTTGGGGATGCTGGATAAAATGCAATTGATGAGCAAAAAAAATAAGGTTAGAAGGGAATCTAGTTCATTTATCCAGAATATCATTTGTGAGGTCAGACACTGTGACTGATTAGAGGACCTTGCACAAATTTTTTGTTCTAGTTCTTTCCAGCATGATGGCTGAGTTATGGTTAAGAGTTATGTTTGAGCTATGTTTCAGCCAAATTCATTCACACCAAACCTAAGTGACCATACATTTTTACCACACACTCACTCATACACACACACACACTTTCATTTAGATAGAGCCAATGTAGATAAAAGCAATTTAGAACAGCCAAAACACATTGAATCCATGTTCATGGATTATAACTGTGGAGGAAAACAGAAGAACCCATGCAGATACAGAGGGTACCTGCAATTTACCTTTAACAGAATCTTCTTGCTGTAAGACAGACGTGCTTAAACACTGCTTCACTTTGCTGCTTTACTTCATTTCACCACAATGCAATGTGCTCTAAGCACTAAGCTTGTGTTAAGTTTGAAGATAATTCAGGTCCCGATTGAGAATGAAAATACAATTTTATTTCCCATGTATAAATATGTTTTGCATGTTTTTTAAACCATCTACTATATGTCATATATCCCACACACACACCTAAATAAATGTAATATCATAGAGTAAATAGACTACAGGGTATGTTGTACCTTGCAAGGGAGTGACGAGGTGTTAGTTTTAATGTCAGGTGGAAGAGGAAGGGACTCTGAGTAAGTTCTTTCCTCTGTAGCTATCCTTTTTTTCTGTATCTGTTGAAGTTAAAGACAGTTTAAAATTTTGACATTGTGACGTCATTTGTTTTCTTGCTAGCAAAATAAAGTGTCATGGTGCCTCTACTATCTCTTCTTCCTCCTCCTCTTCAGCATCTTCCTCTGAAGGATGAGGTCTTTTAACTCCTGAAAACTGAAGTTCAACAGAAGGTCCTTCCATAGTCCAATAAGAACCCTATAAGCAGACAGACAATTTTGTATGTGACCAGTCAGTTTAAATCCAAAGAGCTGTTTATGAGGTACCATTAGTAAATTAACTGTTAAAACTACAATGGTTAAAACTATTTAGACACCTACAACATTATATTTACATTTGGTCATTTGGCAGACCATCCATCCAATATTTTCCACTTTATCCTCTACTAGGGTCACGGGGGATTCACCATGCCCATCCGGGGAGAAATTTTCGGACACTGGGCAGATACACCCAGGACAGGGTGCCAATTGATCGCTGGGTACACACTCACTCACACAGACACAAACACACTTTATATAGGGCAATTTGGAGAATTCAATTGACCGTAATCCATGTTTTTGGACTGTGGGAGGAAACCGGAAAACCCGGCGGAAACCCATGTAGAGATGGTGAGAGCATGCTCCATGGCAGACCATTTTATCCAAAATGAATAAGTATCCCAACATGACAGTTGGTGTCAGAACATGTTGGTCATGCAGCATCCCTTGAGCAATAAGGGTTGAGGGTCTTGTTCAAGGGCCCACATTGGTAACTTCAGTGGACTTGGGATTTAAACCCACAAACTTGCAGATTGACAGCCCAAAACTTACCATACCCTATTAAGATTTTATTTAAATATTTTAAGTTGGTTCCTCGTTTATAGCTGTAACAGCTTCTATTTCTCTGGAAAGGCTTTTCACAAAACTTTTAAGTGAATGAAGGGAGATTTATGCCATGATTTACAGAAATGCAATTGTAGCAATTGAGGTGTAATGAATTTTATTAGCCAAAATGTTTTTGAAAGAATCAAAAGCTGGGTCATTGGCTTGACACATCACAGCCACCAATGAACAGCTAAAGCTTTGATTCTGAATATATTTTATTACTATAATCTTATATCATATGACTGTTTTTATTGTTTAAAAAATCTAAATGACTAAATAAAATCACCTTCCCAGGGTCACTCTGTGGTCTTGGGACTTTGCGGAAGCATTTATTCAAGGAAAGATTGTGCCGTATGGAATTCTGTATAAGGAAAGCAGGGAATGAACATGTTAAACTAAAGTAAATGCAGCACTAAGAATTCTAAGGTTATCATAGGCTTTATTCATATTACCTTCCATCCTCTTCCTGCTCTGCTGTAGTATGGAAAAGTATCACTGATCCATGTGTAGATATCATTTAAACTGAGCTTCTTTTCTGGCACAGAGCTAATGGCCATTGCAATGAGTGTGGCATAACTATGAGGTGGCTTTCCTTTAGAATTTGGTGGAGGGGAAGCGGAGGGAAGGACTGGAGGCATATCTCGCTCTTTTCCTCGCTCTTTCTTTCTTTCCCCTCTTTCTTTCCCAGATCGGAGTGTGCTCATTCCGAGCTGTGGGAGCCAGTCGATGCTGGTCAGGCTGGAATCCAGTTCTGATGTCATGGTTGAAAGAAAGGCTGTAGTAGAAAAAAAGCTTTTGTTAAATCAAACATGTAAATCCAGGCCTTCAAATTTGTCATAGATACAGTACACTGTTTAACTAGTTTAGTATGTGCCCATATAACTCATATAAGCTGCTTCAAGAGCTTCAGTTTGTCTGTTGGTTTTTATCAGATTTGGAAATTCACCACCACAGTGTTCTGATACAACTGGTGCAACATACCACATACTCAAACTGCAAAGGAGGTAAAATCGATATGTCTTTAAAGATTTTGATATATATTTACTGATTAAACATTTTTTGTAATGAGTGAAAACTGCAACAAACTCAAAAACATGTACAATATGCATAATATAAGTATATATACAATGTTACTGCTTTAAACAACCCAATAGAGCTTTATAGGCCATCACAGTGTAATGCATACTAAATGTAGTTGATTTTATTGTTTTTTTTTTTCTTTTCATGTAATTTACGTGTTTTTCCATCCATTATCTTCCGCTTTATCCTTTAGTAGGGTCGCGGTGGGGTTCCCCATGCCCATCCAGGGGAGAACGTTTCGGGCGTTGGGCATATACACCCAGGACAGGGCGCCACTCCATCGCTGGGAACACTCACTCACACAGACACACTCTATTTGGGGCAATTTGGAGAATTCAATTGACTTGATCCATGTTTTTGGACTGTGGGAGGAAACCGGAGAACCTGGAGGAAACCCACGCGGACACGGGGAGAACATGGAAACTCCACCCAGATTGGGATTCGAACCGAGAATCCCTAGCGCTGAGAGGCGAATGTGCTAACCACTAAGCCACCCTGCCGCCCTTTTACGTGTTTTTGAACTGTGAAAATAAAACCATATGGCCCTGAGAGGCAGAGCAGTGGTTAGCATGTCTGCCTCTCAGCACTGGGGATCCAGGTTTGAATCCCAATCTGGGTGGAATTTTCATGTTCTCCCCATGGGTTTTCTCCAGTTTCTTTGGATTCCTCCCACAATCCAAAAACATGGATTCAAGGTGAACTGGCTGCTCTATATGCCCTATATAGTGTGTGTCTGTGTGCCCAGTGATAGGTTGTCACATGAATTGACATGGGAAACACATGGATGCAGAATCATTTAATACATCCATGTGTAGTTCATTAACAAATGCAATCTGAAATGCTGTAATAAAACAAAGTATAAACCAATTGTATGCAAAAATACTGCTGTGCTCTTTAGGTCTTCTCAAGCATGAGTTTTCTTTTTTAATATTTGAATTAATTTGTAAGTAAAATTGTTTCTGTCCTTACTTCTGTTTTAGACATAAAAAAAACCAAAACATTTTTGTTTAAAATATTGTTTCACTAAATTAACAACCAGTGCTTTTTTTTATCATTGCTTGCAGTCATTCTACACTTCTTAGAAAGTTAACCACAGGATGTGGATGTCTATCATTAAGCCAAAAGTGCATTTTTGAATTTAGGCACCAAATTTTATACGCTTGGGCCTTAATCAGCATGTCATTGCATGCCAAATTATTTAATGGGGTATAGGAAACGACACAGCAGTAATGTTCTTCACACCAAAGCTTAATAAATGTGCCAGTATTCAGCTCACTTTTTGCGCTATGGCACATTTATATAAGAGGAAATTAGGTTCATGTGGCTAATGAATTTGTCATTAGTTAAAAGCATACAACTGTCTAAAAATATATGATGCAATAACATTCCTCTTTACTGGATCCAAGTGGCAATTTTCCTAGGCCAGACTGTTGAAGATCCACATACAGTGCATTTGGCCAACCTCAGCTACAAATATTCAAAGGAAAATGACCGAAATATATAAAAAGAAAAAACATTTAGCATTCAGTGTACCCACAGAGGAATGGATGTGATAATATTCAGCTACTGATGATGTCTCATGTGTTTGTTGTCCATATGTCTCGGTATGGATAAAGAGCTGGAAAAAAGGAGGGAATAATAATAAGCAAACACTCACCTCAGCTGTCAAAAGGCCCCAGACTTCACACCGTGTCGATGTTTAATGCCGTCATCTGCTGCAAAGCTGCCAAGAAGCCACCAAAATGTTGGCTTTACCTTTTCTTGCTTACTTCCTCTTTCACTTTTTCACTTCTTCGTTTTCTTGTCACATAGAGCTACCAGATTTATTTGTTTTTTAGATTTTGTGTGGTGTTTGTTTTAAAGGAAGGGGAGGAAAACCTCTTCAAAAAAAAGAGAAAAGTTCTTCCTTTTTCCTACTCACTTTCCCCTCCCTTTCTGAGACAAACGTCACACACCACCCTCAGTATTCCCCGCTTCCTCTTGCCACTCCTCTATTTTTTGCCCTCTGTCTCCTCCTACCCCTTATTACCACACCCCCATTGCCTGGACGGCTCATATATCTGAAGTGAGTCATCCGGCTGTAATGCTATAATTATCAGATAGGCACTACTTAGAAATCAAGCTCTTCACAGACAACACACCATTTATTTCCTGTCAAAATGGACAATGTGCTTAACATTCATGGAAAAAATATTTTCAAAGTAATGTAAGCAAACTGCGTTAAGACAAGCAAAATAAACATGCAACGAGGCTGCTGATTTCCTCTGGAACACTGGAGTGTTCAGTGTTTTCATTTAAAGTGAGCTGAAGAAGGCTATGAGTCCTGTATCTGGAGACGGATGAGCCAAAAGCTTCTGGACCTGTGTGCAATAAAAAAATTATTACAGTATTGGCAAATTTCACAAAGTATAAGAACTTCTGAGATTTACAATTTGTTGGATCTGTCATTTTAAGCATTAATAAGAATTGTGTTCCAAAGGCTCCTCTGGATGATTGGGCAAACAATGAAACAAATTTAATTCAAAATCTCCAAAAGCCCTTCAGGAAACTTTAAACTGCAAAGGGATGAACAATTTGGAATAAAGGTTTCTGTAGTGTGTAATGAGTAGTTGCCCCAAAACATTTGTTGTTTTTTTTTTTGTTGTTGTTGTTGCTGATTTACATTTGACATTCTGGTGGTTCCTCATTTTTAATTAAATTAAAAAGACCATTAAACTTATAAAGTATACTAAAGTATATACTTCCTGCCCACCATGGGAATTTGGAGGTATATTATTGTTTTTACAATTTGATACATTCCATGTCATTCTCTTTTTCTTTGTTATTAATTTATTTATTCTTTTGGACATGTTGGTCTTCAGTTTCAGTTGGCTTCAGTAACTTCTTCCTGTTCCATAATTCCACAGTGTCCTGGTATTCAACAAATACTTATACAGGCTTTATTAACTGAAATTGATTCCAGCCACTGTTAAAAGACTGTAATTAGGATATTTATAATTAGTTCATGTCAGCACGGTGGTTTAGTGGTTAGCACGTTCGCCTCTCAGCACTAGGGATTCCCGCTTCGATTCCCCATCTGGGTGGAGTTTCCATGTTCTCCCCATGCCCACGTGGGTTTCCTCCGGGTTCTCCAGTTTCCTCCCACAGTCCAAAAAAACATGGATCAAGTCAATTGAGTTCTCCAAATTGCCCCATATAGAGTGTGTTTGTGTGCGTGTCTGTGTGTGTGAGTGTGTGCCCAGCGATAGATTGGTGCACTGTCCTGGGTGTATCTGCCCAGCGCCCGAAACTTTCTCCCCTGGATGGGCATGGGGACCCCCCCCCCCCGCAACCCTAATATAGGATGAAGCGGAAGATAATGAATAATTTGTTCATTTGTACCTCTTTAAAGTTGGGATGCTTGGCATCCTGTACTAACTGTAGCAGAATTCCCTCGGTAGTTGTGAGAAAGGCTCCACTCTGCTTCAAACGCGAGAGAGCAAATAAACGGTCTGTCTGGCTACAAAACAGGCAAAAAGACATTTCTATATAATTCATACAAGTGAAGGTCAAGAAACATAATTTTTGTTCATGCAGATACCTTCGAGATGAAACAGCATCCGCTACAATATGTACTTCCATACCTTTATCCAGCAGATCGTAGGTTGTACACTGCAAAAACAGCGAAAGAAGTTTGTACTGTAGTGCTGCTGTGTTTATTATTATGTATGTAGCACAGTTACAATCATTCATTTAGTGATCAAGTTTTCTGAAGGTTTAATTTAGTGACATTCTCTTAAATAAATAAATAAATAAAGAGGTGAGACTTTGTGTGTGTGTGTATATATATGTGTGTGGTCCTTTTACAATTACCACAAAATTTGACATACTGACTTTTCGGGACCTTGCAGAGGTTTATATACTCTTTTTAGAACCACCAAGAAGCAACCAATTATGTGTAAATTAATGTTTTCACTGTTTTCAGGAAACATCATCACAAGCCCAGGCCGAGAAGTGGCTAGTTATTTGCTGATATGCTGATATTTTAAACTTATACTAATATGCACTGATCACTTCATAATAGTTACCCATCAAGCACAGGTCTAAGTGTTAAAATTGTTTTGCAGGAATACTGGTCTATGTGAATATGGTAGCTTCTCACAAACTAAATGAAGGTACTGAGATGTGCCAATTTCACCTCATGCCAGAGATGCTTTAGTCTATAGGATTCTATTCTGTTTAGGTCTGGAGAACAATGAGAAGTTGCTGTAATATGGACTCTTATGGCACTGTCCTGCTAAAGATAGGATAAACAGCTGTTGCTAAACGATGAATTTGTTTAGCCACAGTGCTTTGATAAGCTTTACAATATATCCACAGGTATTAGAGAACCTAATGTGTGTGCCAAAAACACTTTCCTCACATCATTACTCAACCTTCACTGACATAAACATCAGATCTATCAGAAAGGGTTTATCAATTGGTTCATCGATTACTGCTTGTACTAACCATTGTTATCCTTGCACTGTGCACCAAAAATCTGGATTCATGGCAGTTTCACCCAATTAAATCTTTTAGCTTTTCAGTTTCTCTTAGCAAAAGTACTAAGAGAAAATGTGCACTTCCTGTTCTTCAGAAGGATTCTTCCCATCTTCATTTAATTAAATTTTTTTGTTAAAAAGCCAACGTTTATGCTGCAATTCAGTTTCATGTGTTTGATTTCCATACAGGAAGGCTCTCATCAAGTACAACTGCATTCAAAAAAATCTAGCCATCCAGACTATATGCCCTTTTTTACTTTTTAAAGAAAGACAAATTTGTCTTTGTGACAGCGGTGGCATGGATCAAACATCCATTCCATCTATTATCTTCCGCTTTATACTCTATTAGGGTCACGGTGGGGTTCCCCATGCCCATCCAGGGGAGAATGTTTTAGGCGCTGGGCAGACACACCCATGACAGGGCGCCAATCTATCGCTGGGCACACACTCACTCACACACAAACACACTTTATATGGGGCAATTTGGAGAACTCATTTGAATTGATCCATGTTTTTGGACTGTGGGAGGAAACCGGAAAACCCGGAGGAAACCCACGCGGACACAGGGAGAATATGGAAACTCCAACCAGATGGGGATTCGAACCGGGAATCCCTAGTGCTGAGAGACAAACGTGCTAACCACTAAGCCATTGTGCCGCCATGGATCAAACAATGGCTTGTAAATGAGAGGCGACACCAAGGAAAAAAGTGCAGCAACAGTCCTGTGTCCAGCGGCAATCAAATCAAATCTTGGAAAAAGCTGATAAGCTTTTGAGGTCATTATTGCTCACTTGCTCCATAATGTCAATGTCATCACTCATCCTCAATTCTGTCCAGCATCCACTTTTAAACTGTCAATATATCATCAGTGATACTTTCAGACTGTTCACCTAATACATTTGTCAAAATGTCAGATGATTGTTATTAAAATTTAGTTTTTGGTAATTGATTTTTTTAGCTTCATGTAAGATGCTAATGTAATGTGGTGGACATTACAGCAATGCAGGCTTGAGCTTCAATACCACACAGTATGGCTTGTTTTGGATTTCCCAGACTGTTAAGCTCATTCTTCACGCTGTCAGTCAGCATGGAAAAGCTAGTTTTGGTGTGCGCCTTCAGGTCTCCTGCTCCTAACTCTGATACAGTGGGACCCAAGCCTTTAGGGTACTGTTCTGTCAGGATTGGTGGAATGCCCAAGATCTGGCAGGCCTGAAATATGAAGAAGTCCAAGTTATTATATTTATTTTAATTTTATAGGGTGTTATATGTATTCATAACTGCTAATAAAAACTTATAAGCTGTTTCTTACAGGCATTAGGTAAAGTTTTGTTATCATTAGACTGCATAAATATTAGCACATACCAAGTTATAGAAGACAATAAATCAAAGTAAAATCATATTGCATCAATGTAATATAAGTACAAATGTCTAGTTTTTTATATATTATATAATGTATCTGTATAATGTAGTATATAACCTTAATGCCATATTATTATAACACAATATTTATGTACATTAACAGACTTACTGTATGATGTGTGTGGCTTACAACACTTTATGCCAGATTCATGTTACCAAATATTCAGGCTAAAGTATGCTACACCCAGGACCAATCCATCACTGGGCACACCCTCACACAATTTAGAGCAGCAAATTCTTCTTGAATTCATGTTTTTGGACTGTGGGAGAAACAAGGAAACTCCACCTATAACCAGGATCCCCCACTATGCCACTGTGCTGCCCTTGACACAAACTGTATGAAATAATAGATGTAAAAAAATGCAATCCTAACAGTTGATGGCTGCGTGTATACAATGGCTGGCCGACTCAACAGTGTGATAATGCAGTGATAGATTACCTGTAGCAGTCTCGCAGCATTGCTCACAATATTGTTGAACTGAAAAATTGTCGGCCGGAACTTCTCCTGCATGTCACACAGAAACAGCACTGAGCTTTTGGTTGAAAGCCGTCCTATAGCTGCCACTGTAAAACATACAGATTTATTCAACTTCTCATCATTTCTGTAAGTAGTCTTCAACTCAGATAACAGTTACACTTTAAGAAATGGCTCAATAATTCAAAACGGTAGTATACCCACAATTAGGATAGTAGTACATTGAAAATATATATATAGTTAATAAAGCTATCTATTATATCATTTTTATGGAGAATGTTTCACATATACAGACATACCTATTTAAAATGAAAATGGTTCAGCTAATGGAAATTCAATTTCAGACACAAGATACAGTATCACCATCATAATCTTAAATCATCTTGGATCTTGGCATCTTGGATTTATTTTTTTTATAGGGTTAAATCAGGAAAACTTGACTCAAGCCACTCAACTGAAATCATGCAGTATTTTAGAAAAAAAATTATAAATTGTATGGTCCCTACCATTTTCTCATCTCAAATAATTGCCGCTTAATCCACTACTTTGGTCGCAATGGGGAAGGGGAGGGGTAGAATGTTTCATTCAAATACACTAAAGTCAGGGCACCAATAAACTGCTATATTATATTATATATATATATATATATATATATATACATATACAGTATATATATATATATATATATATATATATATATATATATATATATATATATTCATTCATTCATTATCTCCCGCTTTATCCTCTATTAGGGTCGCGGTGGGGTTCCCCATGCCCATCCAGGGGAGAACGTCTCGGGCGCTGGGCAGATACACCCAGGACAGGGCGCCAATCCATCGCTGGGTACACACTCACACACTCAAACACACTCTATATGGTGCAATTTAGAGAACTCAATTAACTTGATCCATGTTTTTGGACTGTGGGAGGAAACCGGAGAACCCGGAGGAAACCCACACGGACACGGGGAGAACATGGAAACTCCACCCAGATGGGGATTCGAACCGGGAATCCCTAGCGCTGAGAGGCGAACGTGCTAACCACTAAGCCACCGTGCCGCCCTATATATATATATATATATATATATATATATATATATATATATATATATATATATATATATATATATATATATATATATATATATACACACACACACACATATGAATAAATGAATAACAATGTATAGCAATAGTTTTATACATTGCTGTAAAACTGTACAAAAATATGTGATTAAACAGAGCTTGTGTATTAAAATGTAACATTCTATTGATTATATGTGCTCTTTTAAGAGGACAAGGAAAGATGGAAAGACACCAAAAGTAACATAAGTGGTTTGTTTTGCTTGGTCACATAATGCCTCCATGCTTTGCATGTCATGAAATCCATGCAATGCATTTATTATCATTTTGGCTTATATTCTGCATGCTACTATTAAAACAGTAGCCAGCATTTTTGCCTCACAGCAAGAAATTTCTGGGTTCTGGGGTTTTGCTTTGACGTTTTATAGCACAGTTTACTAATAATATTCAATACCTTTTCCTCCCCCAAATTTATAATATTTAATCATTTTCTTCAAAAAGTTTTTTGTCATATTTCCTTGAATTGGTTCTCTTTAAGTACTTTAAGAACTTGTTTGAAATATGAGGAAGTTTTAGGACAAATTTATGCATAACATTCTAAAGTTTTTATACAAATTTTCAAGCACCACTGTACCCCATGTTTTTTTTTCTTTCAACTAAAATTTATTTTCTTCTTGAAAGGCTTTTCACAAGATGAAAATGTGTCTGTCTGGGGTTTTCTGCACCAAACTCACCCAGCCATGCCTTTATGAATCTTGCATTGTGCACTAGGACAAAGTCCTGCTGAACCAAACGGAGGTTTTCCCTAAACTGTTTCACATTCAAATGTGTTTTTTATTTTTAGCAACATAACTAAATGAAACCTGAATTAATTAATGAAGACGTGTATCCAAATACGTCCATACATATAGTCCATATAGTAAGAAAGGTCATCCTGGGTGTTCAGTCACTGAATCAGAGTCCGATTGTAAACATGTCATTCTGCAGCACTTACTGTTGGTTAGCCTGTGAGCCGGAGCACTGTGTGTTAAAATGTCTGCTTACAACAAACAGGTCAGCAAAACTGAAGTGTGTCAGATCCTTGGTGATACTTTGTCCTGTTCGCTTCGGACTTTTCCTAAAGACCGCAGAGCAGAGGGTCAACTGAGTTTTTAAAAGACATAGTCTCACAGAACTAGACTTCACTGACCTCGTCTCTGAAAGCGACACACCTTCCAGCAATATCCAATCAGCGCGGTGTATTTTGACTGACAGCGGAATGGAGCAACGGGATGAAACAAGCACGAACGCATAGTAGCGCCGTGTGATCGGGTTGCCAGGTGCGTTCAAATACTAATCACTGCTTTTAAAGCTTTAAGATTCAGGTTTAAAGTCGCGTTGTATTTATATACTCACAGGCTAAGATATTCCGTACGCACTGCATTTACTCTCATTGTCCAATTAATTATTAAATTTATCACGTAGATGTACTTTGTAGTTAAACATCTGCAGTAGTCTATTTGATTGTATTTCTTTTTAGTCAACATTACTTAGTTTCCAATAATTTTCCAAGGACCAAAACATATCCGATAATACATGACTGATGATTCCTAGCACTGCAATGATGGTGGTGGGTTGTATTGTATAAGTGGAGCAGGTGCCTTGTTTTTATTATAGTGCGTTTATAAACGTTTTATAAAAGCAATTAGGCATTCGAGGTTGTGAGATTTATTAATGAATATGTGATTTGTTCACAATCATTCACATCCTCTTATACCTTATTGGTTTATTGCACAGAAATATTGGTTTCGCTCCTGATTCATGATCATATCAACATCAGGGAGATTTTTTTATTACCACTTTTGTCCCCTTATTTTGTGGTGTGGTGAAAGGTCCATTAAGGATTTATAAAACTAATTTAAAATATATTATTTAGAATATCACAAATAGCATTGAATAAATAAACACCAACTTAACAAACAGCTTTTCTATAGGTAGGACGATACATCCATGAATGCACTGGGACACATCATCGCTGATGTTTCCTGCGATCCTTGGGTGTTTCGGGTCTCGTTGACGTACACGTCAGATGTTTTAATCACAATCCCTTTTTCTAGTGAACTTGATGACTTTCCTCTTATTGGCTCCAGTCAGAACCTCAACATACAACTTCTATTGGCTAACAGCTCTCCTCCGGCATTCTTCCACCAGCTCATGGTATTTGAACTGCTAGCCTTCATTGGCCTCTTTTATGTTGTCCTCACAGGGGACTGTTAATTGCAGTAGGAGGACTTGCTTGGCTGAGACAGATGTTAGCACCAGGTCTGGTCTCAAAGAGGTTGGTGTTACATACTCTGGAAGGTTAAGCTGCCTGTACAAGTACACTCACAGTTCCCAGTCTGATGTCGATGAGAGTAGGCTGACTGCAGGTTGTATTTGTGACTTCCCTCCAGCTTTCACAAAACATACAGCCCTCTGGCTGCGAGTTTGTTTGTTATTGGCTACTGCCTTGGAAATGGTTTTAGCTACTGTCTTCAGAACTTGATCATGGCACCAGTGGTAGTGGCCTTCGCCCAGGGTTGATGGGCAGCTACTAAAGATGTGTTCAAGTTTACCCCTTCTTGAGCAGAGAGGACATGATAGAACATTACGCTTTCCCCAGATGTGTAGGTTTGCTGGACTGGGTAGCACGTCATACACAGTTTGAACCATAAATTTAATATGCTGTGGCTCTGACTTCCAGATGTCCTTCCAGGTTAGCTTCTTCTCCAGTGTGCCTTCCCTCCTTGTTGATAGTCCTTGTTGCTGCATGCTTACCATCATGCTGGTCCTTACCTCCTTGCACCTTATCCAGGACAAGATGTTGTCCTTTCCCTGGGCCAGGTCACAATGTAGGATGACCCCTAGTAGTATGTTGCACTTCCCATACAGTGCTGCACTGATACGAATGAGTCCAGGCAAATTTGGAGGTAGGAGCTGATGTTTTCCATGGCCTCCACTGTAGACATGGTCACCTTATACACCAACAGTGGGGCAAGATGACATGCCTTGAACCTACCTGGAAGACCAGACTTATCTACTTCAGACAAACCAAACTCAATGGTAGTTAGGACTGATGCTGTGATTATTACTGATGCTAGATTATTATTATTATTATTATTATTATTATTATTATTATTATTATTATTGTTGTTGTTGCTGTTATTATTATTAATTATTGTTGTTATTATTATTATTTTCCCTGAATTATCTTTCTATTTAGTTAAACGCCATTAACCATGTACATTTATAATTATGAAATATTTTGCTCCGTATAAACACACGTACCTTGTTTTTTTCTTTACCGCTACTCGTCTAAAAGCCGTGCCCTTACAATTTACGTGTTGAATGTTTCAATCGTGCTTTTTGAATACAGCGGCTTGTTAACCGCAGTTTTTAAAGAAATTGTTTTTTATAAATAACTATGTATTATAATTGCTTATTTTTTGGGACTGACATGTAAAGAGTTGAATGTTTTTACACAAAATCACATTATCGTCGAATAACATTCATTACGCAAAAGGGTCCGTTTCAGTTGCTGACCCGGAAACACTTGGCCGTTGCTTCAGTGAATAACTAGCGCCCCCACGAGTAAGGATTCCTAAGTGTTTCCGTTACGAAACGGTGACGGACTTCATTTATTTTATGCTTTTGCAATATCAAATTAACATTATGAAGTTAAAATGACATTTTAAGTGTTAAATAGAGGCACTCGGCTTTTATCGGTGTTATAAAAGCTTTTACCGATGCTATGTAAGTGTGGGGGAGTTGGCTCAGTCTTACCGTAAATTTTCTAAAAGATTACAACATTCAGGACCAGCGGTGCTGTTGTTGGGTTTTATTGTGCGCTTTGTGCGAAATATTTGTAATTTATTTGACCATTTATTTGAGTTTGTAAGTTAAACACGTCAATTTTCGCGAAGCTGTTTCAAGTTTATCCAAGGAAATGTCTGACTTTGACGAATTCGAGAGACAGCTCACCGAGAACAAACAAGGTGAGCGCTTTCCGTTCCAACTCGTGCTTTTGAGCGAACAATAAATAAAGCATCACCTTCAGACTTCACAGAGGCGCCACAAAATCCCACAGCGTTAGTATCTGCAGTAGTAAATGATCTACTACTACAGTAGTGATGCATTATTGTTTATGATTCTGCATTAGTTACACTAATCTACAATACTATTTATTCAATACATTGGTAATCTTCTTTTGGTAAATGATTCACCATTAGTACAGAAAAAAAAATCAGTTCACTGGCCCAGTTTTGGTAGTTTACTTTATAAACCCTCGTAAGTTACAATATTGTTATTGTGTATATGTTCCTCGCCTATAGAACATCTTCATACCTTGTTTAAGGTAGCCGTTTATTTGTCTCGCCGCCTCAAACCAAAACTCACGAAAAAATATCAGCTTTCTCGGACTTTAGTTACACAACCCCTCCTACAAAATCCATCCATCCGTTATCTTACGCTTTATCCTATATTAGGGTCTCATCCAGCGGAGAACGTTTCGGGCGCTGGGCAGATACACCAGGACAGGGTGCCAATCCATCGCTGGGCACACACACACTCACTCACAGACACGCACACATACACACTCTATATGGGGCAATTTGGAGAACTCAATTGACTTGATCCATGTTTTTGGACTGTGGGAGGAAACCGGAAAACCCGGAAGAAACCCACGCGGACACGGGGAGAACATGGAAACTCTACCCAGATGGGGATTCGAACCGGGAATCCCTAGAGCTGAGAGGCGAACGTGCTAACCACTAAGCCACCGTGCCGCCCCCTCCTACAAAATGTATGCACAAAAATAATTAAAAGTATTAGTAAATAAAATAATGTACAAAAACAGGGATACAGTTCAGTTCTCCAAATTACCCCATATAGAGTGTGTTTGTGTGTGTGTCTGTGAGTGAGTGCCCAGGGATAGATTGGCACCCTGTGTATCTTCCCAGCACCTAAAACGTTCTTCCCCACCCCCCCTCGACCCTAGTAGAGGATAAAGTAGAAGATAATGGATGGATAGTCCTTTCTAATGCAGGTTTGGTTATACATTTTCCCTATACATAGGGTCACATGTGGAACCGGGACTGTTGTGAAGTAGATTATAATTTTAAAAAAGGCAATGTGGTTGTACTGTGTGCATGGAGGTTTATTATATGAAACAGCATTTCTTTTCTTTTGAATGTACCCTCTATTGTTTTAAATTATCCATCCATTATCTTGGGGGTTCCCCAAGCAATCAGGGGAGAATGTCCCAGGCGCTGGGCAGATACACCCAGGACAGGGTGCCACTCCTTCGCTGGGCACACACTCACTCACACACACTATATGGAGAATTCAATTGACCTTGATCCAGATTTTTGGATTGTGGGAGGAAACTGGTAAACCCTGAGGAAACCCATGCGGACACGGGGAGAGCATGGAAACTACACCCAGTAGAATCCCTAGCGGGAATCCCTAGCGCTGAGAAGCGAACGTGCTAACCACTAAGCCACCATGCCTCCATATTTTAAATTATAGAGGCCTGACCATGACAGCAAAGGCACCTGCTGTGACACCAGAAATGAGATTCTTCGCTGTGCTATAAATGCCAGACTTCAACTGATCCAATTTGAAGTTGTGCATAGACTACACTAATCAAAGACAAAGCTAAACAGAATTTTTCTGCAAACCTCTCCAGCTTGTCATGGGTGTAGGTGCATTTTTGGTAATTTTCCAAACTTGGTAGTTTTTGGTGCTCAATTTTTAAATGGTCTGCTGTGCTAAAAGTTAATCTCGATCCCAGAAACTTGCTTTACTTGGTTTTTCCCAATACCTTAAAAATTGTGGAAATGTGTCTCACCACCTCAGTTTGAAGCCAGGTAAGAGAACTGACAGCAGTCCTTCATATTGAGAAACTAACATGTGAGATATCTGGAAGCCTACAAAAAATTGTGCGATTATGGAGACAAATTTTGGAGTACTTGTGATTTTTAAATGTGATATATTTATGTGACCTATTATTTATGTGTGATTTAATTTTTATTCGGGTTGATTTTTTTTGTCTTTATTGTTGTTTTTGTCTTTAAAAACAAAATTTATTAGTTTTACATGTCATGTCATGTAATCAAGCTGTTTTGAAAATTCAAGTTGTAAAGGTCTACAAGTTGTTTTTAAAAATGTCAGAATATCACAGTATATATTTTATACTGTACTTTCACACAGAAACACACTGTTTAATAGCATTTGTGAATTTAAAAATATTTTGTCTGGGATGTCTTTAAAAAGGAAACTTGGCTTTTATTTATTATTATTATTATTATTATTATTATTATTATTTATTTATTTTATTTTTTTTTACAGCTGATAGAGGTAAAGAAAACAAACACCGCCGACACAGCAGCTCTAGAAGTCGGAGCCGGGAGCGGGACAGGAAGAGGAGGAGCCGGGACGAAGAGCGGAGAAGCAAAGACCAAAGACATAGACAGAGGTAGACCTAAGTGGCTGTTTCCACACTGAACAAATTCTTTTTATTTAATTTAGCTACATACATTGAATGAGCAAAAATATTTAAAACACTGTTCAGTCACAGAATCACAGGTTTATTAAGTTAAACATGTAGCCATGCATTCTTTGACAATTGTATGCCTTGTACATTATGGGAACAGTTTGGGGAAATCCCTTTTGAGTTTTAACCTCACTGTGCCCCAGTGCACAAAGCAAAGTTCATAAAGGCATGGCTGGGTGAGTTTGATGTATAAAATTTTGACTGGCCCACACAGAGCACTGACCTTAAGCCAATCCATCACCTTTGGGATGATTGCCAGCAAGTTGCTTTTTTCCGATGTCAGTGTCTGACTATATCATTGTTCTTCTGGATCAATTTCCCACAGATGTACTCAAATATTTTTTGAATGCATTACATTATCAAAAGTACGAACATCCAAAGTACAATTATACATTAACTGCAAACACATCACCTGAAACTCAAGTCAGGCTGTATTTTTCATTATCCTAATGAATTATCATGGTTGACAGCAGGAACACATCTCTATCAGTTACCTTGATCCCCCGATCTCGACAAAGGCATTAAAAAAGAAAAAACACGGTTATCATTTTAGTGTTCATGTGCACTGAGCTAGGTAGTTGCTGGGATTCGTTCAGCAGTCAGACCGTGAGCTGATTGTTGACTGATCAGAACACTGATAAATTATAAAACTTGAACTGTGAAATAAATATAATGTTCAATCTCCATGCAGGTTGTTCTGACACATTTTATTGTCATGTTGCAGCAACTCCCTTTGTTTCTAATTTAAGTATTTAAATGTCTTTAGTTAATGGTATTGATGATATAAATCTGTAATCTTGGGCTCGATTTCCCAGCAGGTGGTAAGGTGGTTGTTTTTGTGTGGAGATCTATGGTCCTGATCGGGAGAAGTGGATTAAAAAAAAGGACATTGTTTGAAGAAACTTGGGTAGAGGGCAGCCCTAGTATCTTGATTGTTTCCTTGGCAAAGAAAGTTCACCAAGCTCTTTTTGAATGTTAACACAATGATGCTTCTTACCTAGTGCAGGAACATCATTCATAAACTATTGTGCTTACATTCTGTAAATGGCATAGATGAGCTTAAAAACATGTTTATAATGGTTTTGCTCTTTTTCTTTCCATAGAATGAATGCTTTTTGTACAACCTATGTGCTCTTTACAGTCGCTCTCCGCACCGTGAGAAGAGGAAGGCTAAAATTAAAAAGTATTGGGATGTCCCTCCACCAGGCTTCGAACATATAACTCCTATGCATTACAAAGCCATGCAAGGTGAGAATCTGGAAAACATACTCAGAATTTAAAATGCACTTCTTATACAGAGAGCAAAATGTAGGTAATTTTTATCTATGTATAATCTGCTTGATTTTGTGCTCAGCTGCTGGCCAGATTCCTGCCACTGCCCTTCTTCCTACCATAACTCCTGAAGGACTTGCTGCCACCCCAACGCCTGTTCCTGTTGTGGGAAGCCAGATGACTCGTCAGGCTCGCCGGCTCTATGTGGGCAACATCCCCTTTGGCATCACCGAAGTAAGCAGCATTTATTTTGGGAATTGAATGTAATGTTCAACATTTTGTTTACATAAGTTTAGTTGTAAATGCTTTAATAGTAATGTTTATGATGACCCATGTATGAAATTTTAAACCATAAAGCTTGCAACCCAACCAAAATAGATCAAAAAGAAAAAAAAAAAAGCAGGTGCACTTACAGACCAAGTCTTGAAGAGCCGTTCTGACTGTGCAGAGACACTAGGTGGTGACAGTCCTACCCAGCCACTTTTTCCAATGAGCCAGTATGTGTGGAAAACCTCACCTTCTGCATCCACCACTGGCAGTCAAGCTGAGAAGCTACTGACTGTGCATGTTCCCTTACTGATGAATGTGTCTTTTGAAATTTAATTATGTGTTGCTTAAGGCCTTCCTGGAATCCAAATTTTTATATACAGGTCATACAGCATTGCATTGCTGCAGAACCACCACCACATGCAATGAATCAGTCATTAGCACCAGGTGTGGCCACACTTTCACCCATTTTAGGAATATGTTAAACTCTGTTCATTTTGTTTATTTGGGTAACGCTAGGGGCAGCACGGTGTCTTAGTGGTTAGCATGTTTGCCTCTCAGTGCTAGGGATTCCTGGTTCGAATCCCAATCTGGGTGGAGTTTCCATGTTCTCCCCGTGTCCACGTGGGTTTCCTCCAGGTTCTCTTGTTTCCTCCCACAGTCCAAAAACATGGATCAAGGTCAATTGAATTCTCCAAATTGCCCATATAGAGTGTGTGTCCAGCGATATATTGGTGCCCTGTCCTGGGTGTATCTGTCCAGCGCTCGAAACATTCTCCCCTGGATGGGCATGGAGAGATAAAGCGGAAGAAAAAAGCAAAAGATAATGGATGGATAACGCTACACAGAACAGAGTTCTGTTCTAGTACATTTATTTATATAGAATCAGAAGCAGCTTTACAGTGTATTAAGCCTGGACCTCCCCAAACAACAAGCCAAAGTGACAGTGGCACTCTCTGATTTTATTGATTTTGTAAATGTAAAATTCATTCATTCATTATCTCCCGCTTTATACTCTATTAGGGTAGCGGTGGGGTTCCCCATGCAGACACGGGGAGAACATGGAAACTCCACCCAGATGGGGATTCGAACCGGAAATCCCTAGCGCTGAGAGGCAAACGTGCTAACCACTAAGCCACTGTGCCGCCTAAATGTAAAATTTAAAATGTTAATACAAATGTGATCCATCTCATTTGACTACCAAATCTTTTGTCACATTGGATGAGAAAAAGAGAAAACACTTTGCATTAAACTTTTAAGTGGCACTACACAACTCTAAATACACCATACTTATTGTATCTACCTATCTATCTATCTAAGTAGAAGTCAATTATGACCATGTGACACCAAGACTGGACTTTTGAGTAACTTGGTCATAAAAGTATTTTTCGTATTAGCAAAATTATTTGCCAACAACTTCTTGGCATCTATAAAAAGTCTAAACACCTAATATGTATGTCCAGTGAAAATAAAAGCACAGTCAAAAATACATTTTACCTATTACGAAGTATGGTGTTGGCTGCATTATGGTATAAGTTCAGCAGAATTTGGCAGTAGATTTCTGGTTTATTTAATTTTATGAGAAAGCCCTGCCTTCCGCTGTTGGACAGCTATAAATGTGCAGGAGGTTTTCCTTCCAGCGCGATAACATCAACACACCAAAACGCAGAGCAGTGGTTTAAATCCCATTGATAGATTGACCTAAAGAGTGCAGTGCATCATGGGTCAAATTTCACTGAATTCGTAACTATATTCTGTAAAGAAGGATCTAGAGATGTAAAGTTGTGGGGACAAGTCCAAACACACTGACGTTGTAATTAAAGCAAAGATTTATAAAAAAAAGAATAATGAGTTTTTTATGACTTTATTTTTTAATCTAAAACTATTTTGTTCTTTTTATATAGGAGTCCATGATGGATTTCTTTAATGCCCAGATGCGGTTGGGTGGCCTGAACCAGGCTCCTGGAAACCCTGTTCTTGCTGTGCAGATCAACCAAGACAAAAACTTTGCCTTTCTGGAGGTCATTCTCATTGTTTTGTTTTTCCTCCTTGTTATGCCAGGAAATTATGTTAAATTGAACCTGATTTATTACACCAATGCATCATTTGTAGTCACTCCACATGATAGAACAATGTTTTGTACAGATTGTAAGGTTTCCTAAAGGCTGAGTTCTTTGTGTCATCTTAGTTGCGCTCGGTGGATGAGACAACGCAGGCCATGGCATTCGATGGCATTATCTTTCAAGGTCAGAGTCTGAAGATCCGCCGACCACATGACTACCAGCCTCTGCCTGGCATGAGCGAGAACCCCAGTGTTTATGTACCAGGTTTGGTTTATTCTTTTATTAACTTATCTCCATTATACCGATGTCTCATTAGAATTCAGTGATAGGTGTTTCTTAGTATGTGGTCTCTTCTGTTCACCCTGTTTTCATATAACCGTAATATGTTTATTTCGGATCAGTGACTTGCTGGGATGTCCAACCATTGGTCAGTTGGCATATCTTGCCAAATTACTTGATTTTAATTAATTTGGAATTAATTTATTTGATAAATTTAAGGATAAATAAAATGAACTGTATTAGGCTTATCATATTATAAAAGCTATTTACCATGTTAATGCATGTTGTAGTTCTACTATTATAGACTGCAGTCAATATGTTTGTTTCATAAAAGTATGAAATAAACATATTGACTGCAGTCTATGATAGTAGGGGGGTTCAAGAACAGAAGTACAGTCTGTAATTGTAGAACTACAAAGTTCATCTATATGGTAAGTGGAAATGATATATTGTGGTCTTAGTGGTAGCCAATTTATTGGATTATTATTATTATTATTATTATTATTATTATTATGTCCTTTAAAAATCCAAAAAGAAGGAAAGATATTGCTTAGTTTAAAAAAATAAAAGCCAAAATTACAAACGGGGGTGGCATGGTGGGGTAGTGGTCAGCAAGTTTGAGTGAGTGTGCCTAGCGATGCATAGGCGCTCTGTCCTGAGTGTATCTGGCCAGCACCTGAAATCCCAGCACAAGCCATTTCTAAGAAGTCCTATTTTAAAAACATGGCCTTGTGGTTGTTTGACTTATACATATACAGACACAACATTTTATACTGGTGCCGGAACAAGTGGAATAATACATTACCTTACTGCACAATTTTACAAGAAGTGCAAATGGTACATAAACTAACCATAGTCCTTGTAGTTGAAATGTGAACTTTAAGAAAAGTAAAACTAAACTTTTCTTTTTATTTATTTTATACTTCATGTAGGTGTTGTTTCCACTGTGGTGCCTGATTCTGTGCACAAGCTCTTTATTGGTGGGCTGCCAAATTACCTCAACGACGATCAGGTTAGTGCAGCAATGTAATGGATGTTTTTATTTTTAATTTTTTTTACAATTTATTAATAAATTTTTTTTTACTGGGGTAAGACAATATATTAATATTTTATCATAATTGTAATACAGTACATCAAAATTTATTTCTTTATTTTTCACGTTCTGGACATAGCTCTGACAATTATCTGTTTACAAGGAGAGAATATTTGGATTGAGGGCTGTGCAAATTGTAAAAACCTAAATAAGAGCTACATTTACATACATACGTTTTTGGTTATTGGTTTGGTTTAGTCACTAATTGAAAAAATGATAGAAATAATTTAGACCAAATAACTTATTAGCTAGTCTTTCCTTTTATGTCTGGTATGTTGGTATCTGGTACCAAATGAGGAAACATACAGGTTGTTAAATAATGAAAAAATCTGTTTCTAATAATTTTAGAAACTAAAAACAGTGATGTGTTATATCAAACAGTAAGTTTTCAGTAGTGCTTTGCAAATGTTAAACCAATACACTCACATACATGCACATATATATGTATGTATGTACTTCAATAAAATAAAGTACTATAAATAAGTACTGGATCACCACCATGGTGGTGGAGACGTTTGCATGCTTGAATGATCTTAGGATTGATTGATATGCCTTCATTAGTCCCACAATGGGGAAATTCAAAAAGTAAGAAAGATCAGATGCAATACATTGGGAAAGAAGAGACAGGTGATTTAAAAAAAAAAAAAAAAAAAAAAAAAACCTGCCCCAAACTATGATCCTACAGGAACACAGTTTGGGAACCTGAAAAAAATACACCTTAAGCAAAGCACATATATAACAACATAGACACATACATGGTTTTCTGGACAAGTTGCCACTTAGCGGCGCTCAGGCCCATCATGCCAGACCGAGAGAGTGGAGGCGTGAGGGGGTGGGTGGGGGGTTCAGATCGCAGATGTCACAGCGACATAGCATTTGTCCTTGGATTAGTTCTAGGTTTCAGGACTCTGTAGCTCAGGTTCTTATGGGGAAGGTTTCACTATCAACAACTCACCCCTGAAGGCTAAGTTCTGATAACACGGGGCCGAAACAGCAAAATAAGACTTTATTTTTAGTCAAGGCTCACAGAACTTTAGTGAATTTTAGCTCAGTCCATTCTCCAAAGTTTGCAACCTCATTTGCAGTGCCAAAAGTTTCTCCAAGATGGTTTCTGTGTTGCGATTAATAGTCACAGTCTGAGTTCCAACGGCTCTGCCCATCACATCAATCATATTTGGCAGCTTGAAGGGACACTGAACAGCTGACCAAACACTTCTAATTTCCCGACACACCAATGCAACGCCTAATCCAATCAGCATAAACCCAATGATCATAAATCCAAATAAGACCAAATCCTCGATGTCTTCAACGGAAAGTGGGGCCAGACACACAACACGCCACTTCCCCCATGCGTAACGTCGTATATCCAGCTGCAAACGTACCGTCAGGACAGGTTCCCCCGAACCCTGGTTTCTCATTGAGAAGATGGTGTCAATAGAGGTGTCATTGAGAGACCATTTAATTAATTTTATGATTTTCTTGTTTCGAAGAGCAGTTGCTGAAAGAGTACTTGCAGACGAGACAAGACAGAGAAGCCAAGCAGGGTTTTGATTAGTGATGGAGGGATGAAAAGGAAAGAATATGCGACCGCCTTCCATGAAAGCAAGAGCAAAAAACGCTCTATGTACCTGACCACATAGGAACTATGTTGTCCAGGGCAAAAGCCTCTGGTAGGATCACCCAAGGCAAATTGGTCCTAGATGACGGGTCAGACAAAGAGTGGTCCAAAATAACCCCTATGAACATCAGGAATTTGTGTACCCTGCCCTGATTAGAGTTATCGGGGCCCCACCCTAGAACCAGGCCCAAGGGAGGGGTTCGTCAGCCAGCGTCAGCGTCGTGCCCGACCAGGCCCAGCCTGAATGTCTGAGAGGTCCCCTCTCACATGGACTCACCACCAGTGGGAGGGACAGTAATAGGGGTTCGGGTGAGAAGCTCAATCATCCGGTAGAGACTTGAAGTAGAGCCGCTACTCCTCCGTGTCGAAAGAAGCCAGTTGAGGTGGTTCGGGCATTTGGTAAGGAAAACTCCAGGGCGCCTTTCCAAGGAGGTGTTTCAGGCAGGTAAGTCCAGCTGGGAGGAGGCCCCAGGGAAAATATATCTTTGGTTCAGGTGTCTTTACAGAACACGTCTGGGAAAGGCCCGGCATTCTCATTCAATGCCTGTACCTGACCACACTCCAAGATCTTATAGAAAGCTTTCTCAGAAGCATGGAAGCTCACTAAGCTTAGTGGCTGCTAAGCTGGAAACAACTTGGAATGAATAGTGAAGGTGTATCTGAACTTTGATCAATACAGTGTGTATTTATTTTTTGTTGCGTAACAAAATTATATTATTATAAAATGTTGTCATATTGCCTAGCTGCTGTTGCAGACTTTATTTTAAAGTCTTTAATCATACAAGAAAATTTTTGTATTGTAATCATGTCAATGAACATATGCTATAAAGAAGAATTGGCATTAGATGAATTAGATGACCATAATGTGGTCATCAGTAAATGTCAATGTTTATCAAGACATGCTTTTTATTTAGTTTTTTTTTTCTTTTTCCTATCAGGTAAAGGAGCTCTTGACTTCATTTGGCCCACTAAAGGCATTTAACCTTGTAAAGGACAGTGCAACAGGCCTCTCAAAAGGCTATGCCTTCTGTGAATATGTGGATGTTAACATCAGTGATCAGGTAATCAGGAGTCATTTAAATATTTTTTTCATGATAAATTTATTTGTTCTAAAATTTTTATTGGCTTTAATTTTTATTGGCTTCTAGCTGAAAAGATGAAATCTGAAGCAATTGAAACCTGATGTTCTGATCTCTTCTTTGTTGTTGTTGTTGTTTTTTTTTTTTTTTTGATCCAGGCAATTGCTGGACTCAATGGCATGCAGCTTGGTGATAAGAAACTTCTCGTTCAAAGGGCCAGTGTGGGATCCAAGAACACATCGATAGTAAGCCCATGTCTCTCTTGCTCTCTCTCTATACACACACACACACACACACAGTGTAATATCACTCTTTATTGTGTTTTCACTTGTGGCCTGTATGGTTCCCCTTTGTGGCACCAGAGCACCTAACTGTAAAATTATATGCTACTGCTAATTAAGATTTCTTGCCCACACTGTCCTCTCCTATACCTCTGGTACACTGGGAAATTCAGCCACAGAAAAAAAAACTATACAAATATTTCTAAGTAAATTTAAAATAAGATCAGGGAAAAAACTTATAGTTTTTGTGGTTAATATGACACACAGTATCCTATAAGAGAATGTCTTCTTCAGATCTGTGCTTCCCTTGCTACAGACCTGCATCAACCAGACACCAGTCACTCTTCAGGTACCTGGTCTGATCAACAGCTCAATGAACCAGATGGGTGGTATCCCAACCGAAGTGCTGTGTCTAATGAACATGGTAGCCCCCGATGACCTGCTTGATGATGACGAGTACGAGGAGATTGTGGAGGATGTTCGAGACGAGTGCAGCAAATATGGCCAGGTGAAGAGCATCGAGATCCCTCGTCCAGTTGATGGCCTTGAGATTCCTGGAACTGGCAAGGTAAACACACATTTACACTCACCTTCTGAAATATGTTCTTACAATTCTAATCTTCAGATCCCTAGGTCTCAATCCCACAATTTTAACTGTACATTTTTATGTAATCCTACATTTTCAAAAACTCAATTTATCTGGTCAGAGACACTATCCATGCTTATTGGAAACTCACCTAAGTAGGCTGCCAGTCTATCCCAGATTACACCCAAACAAATTAAGACCTAGAGACAGAGAAATTTGCACCTAGATTCATCCTTCAGTTATAAGTATGTGTTTTGTCCGTGAAGGCAATATACTGCCCCTTGACTGAAGCCAAAGTGCTATGATCACAGTGCCATTATAGAGACTTTTTTAACATTTATATAGCTTGAGCAACTGTAACAACTGCAATCTGCAGTTAACTCCTGGATCAGTAAAGTATTCTGATGGAATCTTCTGGGACACCAACATTTTCCACCTACAGAAGATTAAATTACATCCCAGATTGAAAGAACTTTAATCAATTGAAAAGTAATTTCATTGCAATAAGAATAACCTACATAAACAGATTTTCCACTGCATTTTAGCCATACCATAAAAATGATTTAATATCATTTCAGTTGTGCAAAGAAGCTCACACCATTGTCATGGTAATTAAATTAAAAGTGGAGCCTGAGTGTTGTACATGATTTACATGAGGTCATTTAGTGGACTATTTATCCAAAGTGACTTACCAGTATCCTAACTTGATGGTAAGTGTAAGGGGTCAGCACCTCTGGATCTATGAAGGTTAAGGGCCTTGCTCAAAGGTCAACACTGGTAACATTAGTGGACCATTTGAACTCCCAACCTTGATGATCCAACATCTTAACCATTGAGCTACCACAATACCCTAACCTTAAAAGAGTGTTTAAGGTCAGTTAGACTTAATTGTCTTTTGTTAATCATTACTAAGTTACCTTTTATATTTTTGTACGCAACCTTATAAAAGAGTCCTGTGACCCTTTAGTTGGGTTTGTAAGAAATGTTTGAAGCCATGAACAAGTTTTAGCGTTGTTATTTACTGTTGCGTATATATTTGGCTTATTTGTCTTTTTTTTGTTTTGCAGATCTTCGTCGAGTTCATGTCCGTATATGATTCGCAGAAAGCCATGCAGGGCCTAACAGGAAGGAAATTTGCTAACAGAGTGGTGGTGACCAAATATTGTGATCCTGATGCTTACCACCGTCGGGACTTCTGGTAAACAAAGAGAGGATATTGAGAGACACAACGGAGTAGATGGTATTTTCTGTTACACATCCTTATTTGTCTTTTTAGGGGAGGAAGTTTTTTTCTTTTTCTTTTTTTGGACTGTTGTTTAATACACTATATGGATAAAAGTATGAGACACCTACATACCTTCAGGAGCCTGAATAACATCCCATATAAAATTGGTCCTGCTTTGCATCTTCAACAGTTTTCACTCTTCTGGTTTCTTTGAAAGATGTGTCTGTAAAAAATGTTCCATTTTCAAACAGAAGAGCTTTAATTAGGTCAAACAGTAATGTTCTAGGCCAATGTATAGAGCATAATTTGTGCACTAGAGTCATGCTGGAGAAAAATGCCCTCCCCTGATATATTACCACAAAGTTGTTATCATACAGTTTTATGCACCTGTGTTAATGGGATTGAATCAAACCCCCTGTTTCTAATGATTAAGAAATGTGTCCCAATATGTTTTTCCATATTGTGCATGTTCCTCATTTGCTAACAAGCTTTCAGGTGTAATAGGATGATGCTTGGGTTAAAACATACTGAATTAGGTTGTGCGTTTCAGATTGTTAAACTTCTGCTCAAGTCAGCATTGTTTTAGAGATGTCTGTGTTTATAAGGGCCATCCAAAATATACTTTAGAAACCCTACTGTAGGTTATTGTACTGTGAAGTTGTAAACAAAGGAAGTTAATTTTGATTCTAGCAAAAAATTTAAATATTCTACTTTATATAGGTTTGAATGTTCTCCCCATAAACAATAAAAAATTGAATTAAGCAGAAATTCACCGTACCGCACTGTACTTATTACCGATGGTAATAAGCCATTGTTGTTGTTATTTTAGAAAGTTTGTGGACACCTGACCATCTCCCTCACATTGGTGTTTCAAAATTTGTGAACTCGGTTATGTTTTTATACTTCTGCATAATTATAAACCAGAATGTTATCCGATGTTAACAAAGGTTCTGGAAATAGATGAAGACCTCAGTTAAATGAAAGAGAGAATTTTTTTTTTTATACTTGGTCATTTATTTCTTAAGGAAAATGATCCATTTTTACATATCGGAGAGGCAAGATCTTGTAAACCTTTTGCTTTTAGAATCTGGAGTGGTGCTTCTGTGCAGCATTAACCCTAGCCAAACATTTTAGCTGTTGACCAGTTTTACACATCAGTTTGTGCCATGTCTATGTACAGAGCAATTTTAACTTTTAAAATGTTTTTGGTTTAAACACGTGAACAGTTTTTGAGTCACAACTTGCTATTTCAGAACGTAAACATTTCTAACCCTTCTTTTTGGGTTATTACTGTTGAGTCCTGATGCATGATTTTAGTTTCTTCTAAAAAATTTGATTATGGACAGAAATATTTTAATAAAAAAATATTTTTCTTAGGCGGCACGGTGGCTTAGTGGTTAGCACGTTCGCCTCTCAGCGCTAGGTCCAAAAGCATGGATCAAGTCAATTGAATTATCCTAATTGCGCCATATACAGTGTGTGTGTGTGAGTGAGTGTGTGCCCAGCGATGGATTGGCACCCTGTCCTGGGTCTATCTGCCCAGCGCCTGAAACGTTCTCCCCTGGATGGGCATGGGGAACCCCACCACGACCCTACTAGAGGATAAAGCGGGAGGTAATGAATGAATGAATGAATGAAATTTTTCTTAGAATTTGCTCTTATAATTTAGACTTCATTGTTCCATGGACAATGACAAGTCATCCTGGTTCAAATGCAGCAAAACCAGATCCAAGCTGTCATACTACAACTACAATGTTTCACAGATCTTGCTGATATTAGGGCTGAATGGTTGGGGGCAATTTTTGTCTCACAGCATGGTCCTTGATTTTATTTTCAGGGAAGGCGGTCTAGATCTTTTTTTTGCATGGAGTTTGCATGTTCTCACCCTTTTATGTATTTTGTTTTCTTTCCTGGCTTGCTATGGAAAGCATTGACTTTCTCTTTTCAACATGTCAATGCTCATTAATGGTATTTAGTAATCCTTTCATTGTTGCCCCATAATGACTAATCTCAGTCAAAAGGTCACCCCGAGGTCCTATGTGACATCACAGACTTTTACAATCTTCTACTTTTATGTTGTTTATTTAATGGTCTATAATATTCTTTCTGTACATAATCTGTCTGGTTTGGTCAAGATATTTTTTGTAACCATTTTCACGCTGACAAGCATTTTTAAGGCTTTCGTTATCAGGAGACCATTCCATTTGTTGTAAAGGACAGAATGTTACTGAGCCCTATTTTTCAAATTAATTTGCAAAACGGATTTAAAATTCTGTCTTAAATTCACTGAAGATCTTTTATACATTAACTCCCCTATACAGTGTGTGTGTGTGTGTGTGTGTGTGTATATATATATATATATATATATATATATATATATATATATATATATATATATATATATATATACACATAAGCAATTCTTCTTGACTAATAAATGACAGTATAATATGTTTGCCTCATTTGTTTAATTGGGTTTTCATATCATTCAACTGTGTGATTATCTGATGTTTTTTCTGGTCATCTTTATGCAGCAACACAGTATATTATAGAAGGATTACAAACCTTGAAGCCCTTCCATGAACAGCAGGGGGTGGGAAACATTTTTCTAGGTCCACTTTAAATAGCTGTTTACAGGCCCCAGACAATGTCAAACAAAGTAACAACTAATGATACTACTAAGTCTGGTACATTGTATGACTTTTAGTATATGGCATTGGACCAGATATTCCCCAGTCCTGTTGTACAGCATGATTTTGGATTCTGTTGGACTTGTCTAAACCATATGGTAAATATGAATTTCTGTATTTTTCCCTTCCTTGGCCACATATGACAAATAATATGTCAACGTCTTTAGATCGGGGCTCTACTGTCATCTACTGATGCTACATGGAAATGTTGCATTCTTCCTTTGGTTATGTAAGATTCAATGCAGGCCACTGAAGCTCCACGACAAGCTGGCCTCTTTTTTTATTATTTAATTTATTTTTATATTTTTTGGTTTAGTGCACAGGGTTACAGTTGTGATGTAACAAAAAAGAATTGGCCACAAGGCAGCTGACGTGAATATTTATTTATTTTTTGTAGTTGAATGAACAATACCATTCAGTACACCTACAAGGCCTAGACTGAATCTTGAACAAGAATTTTAAACCCACGAATGCTGCAGATAAAACATTTCAGTGTTTGCATGGTCTGTATTGACCATAGTTAGACCTACTAAATGGAAACATGTAATCTGTAAATCACATTCATAAATTCAGTCAGTAGGTTTTTAGTATTTTTAATCACTTGTATTGGATAGTTTTGTGAATGTTTCTGACATTTATATGAAAAAATAATAATACAATGTACATAATTGTAAACCATATATTGTAGTATAACAAGCAGCTAGTAACACAGCTATCATATGATGCCACATCCAAGATTGGGAGGGGTGTCTTGGTGCAACTATTCCCATATGAAATGTAAGATGTTTGTGCTGAAAACTTACAAATACTAAGCAACAGGTAGTAACAATAATTTACAAGTGAATTTTATTATTTTTTTTACAAGATATTTATTAACTTGGTCAGCACGGTGGCTTAGTGGTTAGCACGTTCGCCTCTCAGCGCTAGGGATTCCCGGTTTGAATACCAATCTGGGTGGAGATTCCATGTTCTCCCTGTGTCCGCGTAGGTTTTCTCCGGGTTCTCCAGTTTCCACCCACTGTCCAAAAAACATGGATCAAGTCAATTGAGTTCTCTAAATTGCCCCATATAGTGTGTGTCTGTGTGAGTGAGTGTGTGCCCAGCGATAGATTGGCGCCCTGTCCTGGGTGTATCTGCCCAGTGCCCGAGACGTTCTCCCCCCCCCCCCCCCCCGCCACCCTAATAGAGGATAAAGCAGAAGATGATGGATGGATTTATTAACATTCATCTCTAGGTAGGTTTCCAATCACTGTTTAAAGCTTCTTTGAAGCTATTTTCTTTAAAGGCTGGTTTTACTAGGAAGTTTAAACCAGTAGATATTTTGGAATCTTTTTAAACCCATGTTAGATATGTTTAGTATTTTCGGATTTGTTAAATTAAGTTTATCCTGTATGAAGGTACGTAGCAAAATAGTTTTAAGTGCTAATAAAGAAGAAAACATACTGGATTGCAGGAATCGTTAATGCCTAGAATTAAATGTTACCTGTGTGGTCAGGTGTCCATCAATACAGACACATTTCTGATGTAAGCTCCATTGGGAGAGATTGGGACACAAAAATGCAACAAAAACTGAAACCTGTAATAAGTAATTTACTTTAACTTTTATTTTACATGTAAAACGATGTTCTATTTGATAAATATATTAATGATATAAAATTTGTAATTCATTCTGTTAGTATAGAGTTTCCATCTCACTGTTCTCCCTGTATCTGCATGGGATTTCTCCTGTTTCCTCCCATAGTCCAGAAACATGGATTTAGGTTGAATTGTCTGCTCTAAACTGCCCCTACAGTGTGTGTGAGTGTGAGATCAATTAATTCACACTCTGTCCTGGGTACATCTGCCCAGCACCCAGAACATTGTCCTCTGCATGGACATGGGACCCTAGGATTTCAGTTGGTAAAAAGAGAATTATCATGGTTAAGTATAGAAGAGGGTTACACCAAAGGTTTACTGTTTGTAATTAAAAATGGATTATAGTTCAACACTGTACCGAACCATTTGAAACCTCTGACCATGGCCATCAGGCCTTCAAGTTGTTTTAGGGAACGGTCCTGCTACTCTGATGGACATAGCCACATTAGCTTAAGAACTATTAGAATTATTGTCATTATTTAATAAAGACCACTGCTGCACCAAGAAATACAACCTGAAACTATTATGCAAAATGAAGCAATATCCAAATTGCTGGTGAGTTTTAAGCTTGTTTTGGATAAAAAGTTGGATTTACACTGTTATCAACAAAAAGTGCAAAAAAAAGCATTTGTGATGGCATTAAGGCATTGATGTGTATGCCAGGACTCATTCTGCACAACATGGTTTAATAGGTATATAGTGTATATGTGGGTGTGTGTCTCTATTTTGCTGCCCTCTCCGCAGTCCAAATATGTCTCCTATTAAAAATGTATGAGATATCTTGAAGAGGAGAATTAGACAGACCACAGACTGACTGTTAAGCATCTCAAGTACACAGCTCTTGTAAACAAGAAAAAACAAAACATCTAGTTACAAAACTGTAACAATTAGTGTCTTCAGTTCGACAAATTATTAAAAGGGTCAATTGACCCAGTTGTAAACATGTCCCTGTCCTAACCATGTGTGTTGCAGCATTCATTTCTGAATTTGATTGTCTTTAACAAATAAAACCTTCATTAGTATGTACTCCTTTTATACTCAATAGCTTCAGTAATTGTGGAACTGTACACATTAATGGTGTTCGAATCTTTTGATCTAATTTTCCTGCTCTGTGCATTTTGATTATATTTTTAAACAACAGAATTTGTTTGTGTTTTTGAATTAATTTATCACAAATTTCAGTTTTTACTCTATTTTTAGACAGTGTCTAAGCTATTATTAAAATGGGGTTTGTAGTAATTTGCTTAAATACAATGCTCTTTTTCTTGCCTTTGATGATTAGACAAGTCACTTTTTACTTTCTGAGCTCTTTGGTCTTGTCTTAAACATGCTTGTCTTTTTTATTATCTCTCTCAATTAACATTTTGTATATAGTAAATGGTAAATTATGTGTTTCACTTACACTTATTTAGTTTAGTCATTTGCTCAGGCTTCAGGTGTAATGCATTTATATTGGGTATAACCTTTTAATCTTTAAGGAAGGGGGACAGGTCATTTCTGTCAACTTCAGCCTTTAGGTTTTATTTTATTTTGTTGACATAATCAGTAAAGCAAACAAAATTGTGTTGTGTATTATATTAAATTATCATTTCTCACAAATAAATGTTAAAAAAACAAACAAAAAAATGTGTCACATTTTCCCTACCTCTCAATGAAACGTTATCTCCTCTTCTGTACTCTGAGGTTGGAAAATACAGAGTAGAGAACATGGGATCATTTAAGATGATCTTTATCAGATGTTTAATTTGGTGTCCTGCTGAAGGATCTAGTAATGACAAATTTTTAATTCATTGCAGACAGATTGGAATGTTATATCGGGGAGTTCATGAGGCCAAGTGCCCTAACGAGGTTTGCTTTTTCTTCCGTGTTGGACATTTAGAATGAAACTCTACAAGCTGCAGAAATGGATCTGCAGCACCTCTCTCTGCAACTGTAACTCCCGCTCTCTTAATGTCATTAACAGGTGGCTGTCAAAAATAGATCAGCAACATGCAGACGTACAAACATATGTGAGCTGAGTGACAGTCTTACATTGAAATATTTTCTCTGAACACTTATTACTCATGCAGATTTGTTATCTGCTCTAAAATCTATAACATGTTTGCATATATATATACACACATACACACTTGTGTGTGTGTGTGTATAGATCCAGTTCAGAGCAGATAACAAATCTGTATGAGTATTCAATATATAAACAATTTAGATTCATAAACAGAGTTAAAACGATTGTTACTTTTTCTGTTTAGTATTGGCACTCTGGCTATGTGTGGTCTCCTTGTCTTTGTTGTTTTTCTCTCTCTCACTGTCTTGGTCAGTCTTCTCTGTCTCTTTCACTTCCTCTACCTCCCAATTCAATTTAAAGTATGTATCTTCCCGTTTCTTACTCTGTCTTGCTCACAAATTTGGCCCAATTTTTGTTTTCTTTCCTGTCCCTTACTTATTCTGTCCGTCTTTCTCTCTCACTCGCTCTCTCTGATGTCACTCTTTCTCTCTCTTGTGCTTACTGTCTCTCCTTCTTTCTTTACCCCCACCCTCTTTCTGTGGCGCCTCTTGTATGTTATCCAAAGAGCTGCATCCAGCCAGGCAACAGGTCAGATTTAAACTTGCACACTGTTATAAACTAATGCAGTCTATATAACCACAGTGATTGTATAAAATTTTTTAAATATACTTAATTTGGTTGTGTTTTTGTACAAAATTTTGAAAACTGTTCTAATCTGCTGCTTTTTAAAAACACACCAGCTCTTGTTTTTTTGGCTAAAGCACGTTCATATTTAAATTAGTGGTGAACACATTAATGTGGACTTTAGCGCTATTATATTTAATTGTTAGAAACTATTATTTATTATTATTTACTATAATTTTTCACCATGTGTGAATTTGTGTTTCAATATAAATATATTACTTTAAAAATATATTTTATTATAGGACATAAATATTTTTACTGGCATATTAACTGACCTGCTTATTTCTCATTTGCTGGCTAAACATTAAAAACAGAGGTATATTTAATTTAATCTGTACCTCTATATAATCTGTCCATAATTGTTTGTTTTATGCATCAATTAGGTTACAATACCATATTCTACAATAGTGATGATGAATGCTTTTAAAATTGTACATTATTGTTTTTGAAGACATGACTTCTGATTAGCCACATGGGTTAAGGATATGATGAGATGTTCCTTGAGAGTTAATTTTAGCCTGTGCTGGTGGAGTAAGCTGCTTCTTCAGTATTTCTTTTCGGCCTGTTGTCTCTGACTGTTGTTTTAATCATGAATTAATGATCATATTTCTTTTTAAAATGCACCATTTTCACTCATGTTCCCAGTTTTTAATAATATACGGTCATGTGTAGATTAATAAAGCTGTAATGCAATATTAAATTGATTCACTTTTAAAGGGGTGCTCAGGAAAGATTATTCTAATAACATTATTTTAATGAAGGAAAAAATTTTCTTTCCAGTCAATGAAGTGATTTTATTTAGTACAAATACTTCCACAAGTCGGTAACCACATTCTACACTCATTCCCAGTTTTATCAGTTTCACTTACCTTTTTGCAGAACAACTTTGTAGTTCTACAATTACAGACTGTAATCCATCTGTTTCTCATACATCCATTCATGAGTTTTTCATGTAAAATCAGACACAGTGGCTAATCTGTCAATGAACAGTTTGTGTTAGCCACATTCCATCAGTACTTAACAAGACGCAGAATGCTGCTAAATAGACATTTTTGGACATTTTCATTCCAGTAGTGTTACTGAGGTGTTTTTCTGAACACATCACAAGAAGTTTCAGAGGATTTGTTACTTACAACATCCATGGGGAAAATGTGCAATGTCCCCTGGGATCAATAATGTAAAAAGGTCAATGAAAAAGGTCAATGACAAAACGTTTATGGCGCTTACTGCAACAGTAAATTCTCACAAAGCAGCTGTCACAACCCCCAAAAAGCAAGCCGAAGTGACAGTGGCACTTCGGCTGTTTTTAAGGAAAAAATCTTCAAATGAAGGACCAAGGCTTAGGAGGACCAAGGCTCAGTAAGGGAATTCTCTTCCTTAAGCAGGCAGCCATGTACAAATTGTGTAGTGATCAGATGTCTGTTAAAAAAAATTAAATAGAAAAACTACATCAGTTCATTGAGGCCATCCTGGAGGACTGCAATGCTACCAGTCCAACTGAAATCCAGTGCTCCGGCAGTGCTGTGGAGAAAGAGCTGACGACACCTCAAAGATCAGATCTTTTTTGACTGAACAGACTACTCAACTAGTCCAAGACTTCATCCGCATCCCCCTACATTTAGTGCAGGTCCCCCACCTCGCATTATCTAGCCTTTGTGGCTGATTCAGTACTTGTGGTGTGTTTAACCAACCGACGTGAGACCATGTTACTCCACTACTCGTGTCTTGCCATTGACTTCCAGCAGCTGCTTGTATTTAATAGAAGGCATTGATTCTACAATTCGGCTCCCTCTTATACCCTGTTTTCCAAAAATATTATCTGACTTGTTTACTGCATTCCAGTGATGAATGCTGCCTGGTCCTTTAACCTTTCCACACCATTTCCTTTACCACTGCTAAATGGTTCCTCTGTCTCTGTCCGCTCTGTCATACCAAGACTTCCAACATTTTCAAGAAACACCTCAAAACTAATTTCTGCTGAAAGTACTTTCAATAACCAAGTATGAAAAGAAAACCAAAATCTTGGGGAAGGGAATAGCAATGAAACTAGGTTTCAGGTGCTGGGCAAATACATCGAGGACATGGTGCCATCTATCACTGGGGCACACACACACACAAACTCACATAAAAACTATATGTAGGGGCAATTCAGAGCAGACAATTTACCCCTCAATCCATGTTTTTGGACTGTGGGACAAAAACGAAGAATCCGGAGGAAACTTACATGGACAAGGGGCATTAAATGGAAATCCCACCCAGACTGGACCCAGTGCTGAGAGGCAAATGTGCTAATCGCCACTGTACCAGCATCTTACTGACTTCTTTTTTTTTTTTTTTACTTGTAAGTCACTTTAAATAAAAGTATCTGTTAAATGACTAAATGAATGTAATTTGTCAAATTTTTAAAACCTTCCATAGCACTACTGTGTCTGTTCTACCCTTACGAGACACTAAGAATACCTGGCATGTAGGGATTCTGATAAGAGCAGCAACCAAATTATTAAACTAATAAAGTATGTAAAGAAACAGATGGACTACATATGTAATTATAAAATTATTAGTAAATACTTCCATCAGAATTATTTGTGTATGATATATTTTTTATAACATCTTTTTTTTATTACAATTTTTTTTTATTAAACACTTTTCAACAACGTACATCCATCTTGGGCTTATGTACAAAAATTTAGTGTAAACAAGGATTATATGAAAGAAAAGGAAGGAATAGTAGAATAATAACAGTAGTAAAAACTATCAAAAGAAGCCCACCCCCTAACCCCAACCCTCAAAAAACATCAACCACTAAGACGAGACAATAAATAAATCAATACAAAAATACAAAATATTAAAATACTAAGTAAAAATTAAATTGGAAATAAATGAATAAGGATTAAGAAATACAATAAAAATAAAATTAATTAATTAAAAAAAAAGCCCTTAATAAAAAATTATAGTTATTCAGAGTGTGTTTCATTCCGGAGTTATGTTACATCCCTCAATATACCTAAAAACAGGTAACCAAGTTTTTTTTTAAATCTCTGCAGAGTTCCTGTGTATGATGTTCTAAAGATATTTTGTCTCTCACAAGACATAAATACATCAAGACTTTATTACATTGGAAGACAAACCAAAGCAAACTGGGAACATAAAAACACCCCAATAAGGGTGACAATAATTAAAGACTCATGCAGGAATTTTCTACTTATCTGTTTGCTCTGTCTTTATATAACGTTCTGCTGGGTGTTTTAAGACATAGTTTACTTTATTTTTCAGGGTGACGAAAAAGAATCTACCACAGACTACTACCTATGTTAAAGACACATTTTAATTGCCTGAGACAGAGTCTCAGAATTTAAAGGTGGATTTTACATCTCTTTCCATTTTGCTAGTTCTCAAAAGCAAACCAGCTACAAAATGTGGTCTAACTACTTTGTGCAGCAAGAGGAAGATGGGAGGATGGGTGTTCCCAAGGGGGGTGGGGTTGGAGGAGTGGGTGGCCGTGGTAAAAACAGAAGCATGGCTTCTTCTATGAGTAACAGTAAAAGGGGCAAAGTGAAGCTGGCATTTTTTGTGGCCATTGTGGGGGTGACTCTGTCTGTGCTGGGCCTAGGCACAGAGTTTTGGGTTGAACTGTCACAGCCCAAACACTTCAGAAACAATGAATCATGTCAGATGGTACACTATGGTCTATGGAAGGCCTGTGTTCGCACACTTTGGGTATCTGATGTTGACCCAGAGAGGGAAAGCTGCGGTCCAGCAGAACTTCCTGGAGGTAAGTGATAACTACAGTTTCTGTAGTATTCACCAAATTTATTCAAATATTTTTTTCTAAGAGAATGCATTTACAGAATGTAATTAATTGAATATATTTAGATTAAAAGTGTGCTGATACATCTGACAATAAGATGTTAACAGAAGATCTTGAACTTCTATAAGGGGCCTCAGTTATATTTGTCCAGCATATTCTGCAGATGTTTGATTGGATTGAGAACTGGGGAACCTTAAACTGTTTTTTAATAATGGATGAATTACTATTCATCCATTATTTTTGCTTACTTGGTAGGGTGCTGCTTTAATGATGCAAATTTCCGGCATCATTGCTGAATCAAAAAAACTGCATGTTATGTATTTTCAGACGCTTTAACATATTATTGTTGGGGATTGTGCTGTAAATAGTAAACATGGAGTTATTTATAGTTTTATGAGCATGTACATTCAGTATGGATACAGTCACCTAAAGGTGAAATAAAATAGATTATATATGTAAACACCAAAATAAATAAGATAATGCATCTGGTTAAACAGCCTTCAGTACAACGTGCATTATTGTTTATGAATACAGTAAGTCCTTACAACTCTGACAAAGCTTTAGAGAACTGTAGTCCATTTTTTTAATCCTTCATTTGAATTTTTCAGATTGCTATTATATGCAAATGCATATGCATTCTTTCTGTTATGATGCTGCACTCAGATACATGCTGCACTCAGATTTGTTATAGCAATTATGGCATTTTGACAATAAATAATAAATGACTAATTCAATCAGAACTGAAGGAACAATTACAAGAAAAACAGTAATGAAGTTAATTTGGTATATTTAATGTGCATGTCTTCACCTTGCCTGCTGACAGGTAAATTCCACTTAGAATAAAGTATTGTTCACTCCACCTGGGAATCTAATCCTGGACCATCTTCCTGAGCAGTGGAAGCACTAACTGCTGTGCCACTTACCAACCTTATTTAAACTTCATTCCACATTATTTTTCTAGCTGTCCTGTAGTTTCACATCTTAAAGAAACATATTTTATTCTTTGTTGGTGCTGCAGTAGGTGCTAGAGCCCTCCAGCACACACATATTTACACTTTGGGATATTAACATTGGTTGGAACGGTGGCTTAGTGGTTAGCACGTTCACCTCTCAGCGCTAGGGATTGCCGTTTCGAATCCCAATCTGGGTGGAGTTTCCATGTTCTCCCCATGTCCACGTGGGTTTCTTCCGGGTTCTCCGGTTTCTTCCAACAGTCTAAAAACATAGATCAAGGTCAATAGATTTCTCTAAATTGCCCCATATAGAGAGTGTTTTGTGTGTGTGTGTGTGTGTGTGTCTGTGTGAGTGTGTACCCAGCGATAGATTGGCACCCTGTCCTGGGTGTATCTGCCCAGCGCCCGAAATTTTCTCCCCTGAATGACCGCGCGACCCTAGTACAGGATAAAGCGGAAGATAATGGATGGATGGATATTAACCTCAAAACTTACTAGAACAATTCTGGATATGCAGGAGGAATGTTAAGCTCTGTCAAGTGTTATAAGCTAAGATGAAGATTTTTTATGTTTTTTTTTAAAGGGATCTATTTGTCCTAATTTAACCGTGCAGTGAAAACACATATACATGCACTGGTGAAGTGAGCACACGTGCCAGAGTAATGGGCAACGCTTTACACGGTGCCAGCGGAGCAATTGGGGTTAGGTGCCTTGCACAATTGCGAAATTGAATCGGGGACCTTCAGATCACAAGGCTAGTAGGCTCTGTGCAAGACCGCTGATCTCAACGCCCCATTCTGTGTTCCCCTTTCTGTGTTTCTCAGTTTCCAACTGTACTTACTTTAAGTTCTACACATCTGGAGAAAATGCAGTCATCTTTAAGAAGACAACAAATAAAAGTAAGTTTGATATATCTCTATAAGCTAGTGGTGGGAAGTCTGTTGACCTGATTTGCTATTATATGCAGTTAAAAAGCCCTAACACATTTTTAAGTAACAAAAAAAAACAGTTATTTAGTCTTTTTCCTTTATCTTGATAACTATTATTGAATGTAATGTTATGTTTTAAAATACATCCAGTTTTATTACATGCTGCGCACAAATTTGTTATAGTAATTATGGCATTTTGACAATAATGGCTAATTCAATCATAACAATAGGAACAATTACAAGAAATACAGTCATGAGGGTAATTTGGTATCTTTAATTTGCATGTATTCACTGTGCCTGCTGATAGGTAAAGGGATAGGATATGTAAAATGAGTGGGGAAAATGTTCTTTATTCCCTGGTGTATATATATATTTTCCTCTTCTCTTTTCTTTTCATCGCTTTTTGCCCTTTTTCATCCAGTTATCTTCTGCGCTACTATATATTTACGCATTTAACCTCCTTTTTTTCTCTTCATCTATTACACTTAAAAATAACTTATTTTATTACTACTCCTATTCAGATTTAAGCATTGCATCAGCAATGCTTGCTCTTTTTAGCTTCTTTCTCATGGTGATGGGTTCTGTGTGCATCACCATGTCCCTCAGTAAGAATGTGCCTTTCCTGCTTAAGCCTGCTTCAGTCTGTTTTCTCCTCTCAGGTAACGTCCTTTATAATTTTTATTCCATAAAAATTAAGAAAGTTGTTTTTAATGATATTAAGTCATAGATACACTTAGAACTGAATTACGAAGTTGTTTAAAATCATTAAGTTATAATCATTATATGATATGATATGGTAATATGATATGATAACCAACCTAGTAATCTTTATTTTTTTGTTTGTCTTTTTTCTGATGCCTTATCAGGCATCCTGATCCTGCTGTCTCTTATAATTTTTCACCAGTCTGTACTGGCACTATTGGCAAGTGATCACAGTATTCCTCTACACTATGAGATGTCCTGGTCAGTGGTGTGTTTAGCTACAGCTGGTGCTATTTTACTTGTTGGTGGTGTTTTGTTCCTGCTACTTTCTTTTCATTTGAATCTTTTTAAAAAATGTATGAAACAAGATAATAATACCTAAAGATCTTTTTTTTTGCATAGCTATTCTGTTACATGTAAACGGTTAAAGGAGTGCACATAATTTCAGCTGAATATTCATGCTGCCTTGTAGATATAAGGATGATACTTTACATTTATAATTTTCATTTTATAAATCACACACTGTATGTACAAAAATACACAGTTATAACAGCTTTATAACAATTATGACAGCAGTGTCTTTGGGAATTTTGGCCTTGTCATCTCGAATTGTATTTGTAAGATCAGACACTGATATTGGCTCACAATTTATGTTCCAGTTTATCCTAAAGGTGTTGGACAGGCTTTAATTTGGCTCTATGGACAGGCACTTTCTTTTAAAGCTCACCCCACCATTCATTTTATTAGCCTTGTTTTGTGCACTGTCATGCTTGGAAAAAATGTTGCAAGCATACAGTATAATTAAGGCACATGAAATTTTTATATATTTTACAATGAGAATTTGTGGTTAGCACATTTGCCTCTCAGTGCTGGGGATCCAGGATTGAATCCTGATCTGGGTGGAGATTACATGTTCTCCCCTGTCCGTGTGGGTTTCCTGGTTCTCTGGTTTCATTCTACAGTCCAAAAAGTTGGAATTGGCTACTCCTATATTGTGTGTGTGTGTGTGTGTGAGAGAGTGAGTGTGTGCCCAGCGATAAATCGGTGCCTTGTCCTGAGTGTATCAGCCCAGCGCAAAACATTCTTTCCTGGATAGGTATGGCATTTTTTAAGAGCAGTACCTAGATTTCGGATTAATTAATAAAGCTGTCAGTATCTATCTTTCTGTTTGGCAGTTATAAGAGCCCTTATAACATTCCACACAATTTTCAGTTGTTTCTTTCTCATTCACATTTTTGGAACATGTGATTTCTCTGCTTCAGAGTTGTATCAGAGATTCTAATGTTTTCTTAATTTCTTATGTTATACCGAAATGCTCTACCATCTTTTGATTGGTAAATAACATATCATCTGTATGTTCTTTTAAAACTTTTGCTTTTTAAGTCAATTCATAGTGTTATGCAAACTTTTGTGCACCCTCAACCTGATGTTTTGTCTTTTTTAGGGGAAGAGATATGTTATTAGTAATCTACCTTTTGAATATTTACTTTTGCTGTGATTGACAAAAGCAGTCAGAAATTATATATTGTTATTATTAATTAGTAGGAGTTGTAGTCATAGTATTAGCAGTATGTTTGTCCTAATGCAGGAAGGTCTGAAATGAGAAATGTGTACTGAGCAAGTCAGACAAGTTTCTTTTTGTTTGGAGTTTGCATGTTCTCCATTTGTGTGCATTTCCTCTATTAGATTTAATTACCTCACAGTTGAAAAACATGCAGGGAGGAAAACTGGTAAAACATTTTCATTGTTTCAATATACAGTTCTATACAGAAATTTAATATTTAATATAAATTGTTCAATATAGTTTTTGTATAATTCTGCAATGCAAAGTGCTCATGTCATAGCACACCAGCAGAGAGATTGGATGTTATGACAGTGTTATAATAATAAAGGTAAAGAAAATATGCAAGGGCATAATGAAGATTATTTTCAGGCATAGTCATGATTATGAGAATTTCACAGAAGAATTTCAATTCCCATTGCAAAGCTCATATCTCTACTTTATTTAGTTTAGTTATTCTTAAGGTCACATTATAAAATAACTGTTTATATTAGTCAAGGCTTTTGCCAGTAAATTTCTGTACCCACTATAATACTTTATTAATGCCCGTCACTGGCTTAGTACAGATTTTTTTTTCCGAATGAACATTGTGCAATATTAAATATAATGTAATCAAACATGTCTACTATATGTAAAGTATGTTTGAATCCATAACTGTTAATAAATTATTTAACTTTTTCTTACCTTTTCTTGCCTTGCCATATGGTCATACTTTACCAATCACATGCACCAATTACATAGTTGTATTTCATTGTATGAATTAAGTGGATTTAAAAAAAAAATTACATTGTTATTAGTTTCATTACAGTGATGCTCTCATACTCTTCACAGAAATACAGGTTTAAGCAGCACCTTGTAGAGACTATATTATTTTTTTTAATATAGACATCAGGGAGGTGTTTAAAATAGCCTAAAAGTCACTTCTTTTTCCTTAGTTCTTTTTTGCCCAATTTAAGCAGCTAATGAAAGATTTTACATTAAGTAAACCAACTTTAGTTCTGAAATATTAGATAATAGTCATGTGAATTTATATATTTCTTCCAAATTAACTTTACATAATAAAAGTGATCTATTTTTGCCTACTGTGCTCACACACAGGGGAATTTGTCTTCTACATTTCACCCATCTGTGCAAAGAAACACACACATATATACATACCAGTGAAGTGAACACACGGTGGTCAACCCTGTACATGGCACTTGGAGAGCAATTGGGGTTAAGTGCCTTGACCCATGGATACTTTAGTTATAGCATAGGTGGGAGCAAGAATCGAACTGGACACCTTCAGGTCAGAATGATACACCAATGGTGTAATGAACAAGCCTGCCCCATATGTACACTATATAGACACACCATTGATTACAAAATTTAGTTGTTTCATTCAATCTTATCACCATAAATGCATAACATTAAACACAGTTCAATGAATTTTGTATGTTTTCAAACAGTTTAAAATTCATCCTTGAATTGTGGACACGTTCCCAAAATGCACCTCATTTTATTTCTCTTTGAAGAACTTACCTATTTTAAAGTTATTGTTTTGTTGAATAAGTACATATTAAATAAGACTTTGAAGCAAAGCTTTTGTTTTGAAAAGCTTTCTTAATGATGACATCTTACATAATATTGTACTCTTTTTTTTCTTATTTCATTCAGGATATATTTAGTTCATGGATCATATAATCTGTGTATATAATGCTGACGTGGATGAAAAGTGGTATGACTGGATTTTAATGATGCCTCCTCCTCTTACCTTCAGGCCTCTAAAAAAAGAAGGGGACTCTTAGTCACAAGGAAAGCTGTTTACTTTGGCAAATTATAAACTCCTGTCATTATAATGTATAGTTGCACATGTAGGGTCATAAGGTTGCATACACTAAAACATGTATTTACCGTTCCATATGTCCCATGGCAACATATTATGTTTTAGAAAATTGTTTAGCACGTTTCTTTGTATAATGACTTTACAAATAGATTTAACTTAGAATTCATGATCTGAAAATTCCAGTACATAAACCAAGTCGACTGTACATAATTTGCTTGGGATATTCCTGCAAATGATATAATGGCTTCAGAAGCTTTTGATTGACTGAATAGTGAAACTGTGGCAGCATTTAAGATTTTACATCATTGGAAAATCAAAAGAAATCAGCCAAGACAAAGAGAACAAGATTTATGGACTTCCACAAATCTGATACAGGTTTAAAATCCTAGAGGAAATAATTTTATATAAGTTTTAAACAATATAGGACCACACAGCCATAAAATTGTTCGGGAAGAGGATGAACATCCATTTATCCATCATCTTCCACTTAATCCTAAACTAGGGTGCATGGGGGTTCTCCACGCCCCTCCAGGGTAGAATGTTTGGGGCAGTGGGCAGATACACTCAGGACAGGGTGCCAATATACTCACTCACCCACACAGACACACACACACTATATAGGGGCAATTTAGAGCAGCCAATTCAGCTTGAATCCATGTTTTTTGACTGTCGGAGGAAACCCATGCAGACACAGGGAGAACATTGAAACTCCACCCATACCGGGATTTGAAATTGGATCCCCAGCATTGAGAGGTAAATGTGCCACCCGTGGATAAACATATTTCCATCCATCCAATATCATCCGCTTTATCCACTATTAGGGTTGTGGGGGGGGTTCCCCATGCCCATCCAGGGGGGAACGTCTCGGGCGCTGGGCAGATACAGCCAGGACAGGGTGCCAATCCATCGCTGGGGGCACACTAACTCACACAGACACACACCCAAACACACTCTAAATGGGGCAATTTGGAGAATTCAATTGACTTGATCCATGTTTTTGTACTGTGGGAGGAAACCGGAGAACCCAGAGGAAACTCACGCAGACTCCACCCAGATTGGGATTCGAACCGGGAATCCCAAGAGCTGAGCGGCAACCCTGCTAACCACTAAGCCACCATGCCGCGATAAACATATTTTAGTTTTAAAAAGAACAACATAAAGGACATTGTAAAGATGCAAGAGAAAGAACATAATAAACACAATAAAGCATTTATTATTCTGTAGACAGTAAATAACTGTAAGTTAAGACTACTCTCTGTTAAAAGCTAATGCTTTAATTCCACACAGTTTGCCATTGGTCAGCCCCTGGGAAAAGTCCTACACCCATTAAAAATGTGTAATGTAATGACATTACTTTGAATGAGATTTGCTAAATGCTGCAAAAGCAAATATAAAACAAAATAACGACACTTGTTTTGTCTTTTTTTTTATAGAATATTCGTGCAATACAGTGTTGTAGTCTATCACACATTTAGATAAACCATTATTTTGTGTGTATATCTATTCTCACTACATATTTAGAGATGCTCACATAAATGCAGTCTGTATTATTTCTTCATTTTTTATGTTCTTGATAATAAAATAAAAGCTCCAAACTTGCAGTAATGTGAGTTGAGGTCTGTTTGCACTCTGTGGCATAATGTCCCATCTCTTCCCTAGACCGTTGGACTCGAGTTAATCTGCCTGTTCACACACAGGGAAAAAAACAGCAGACATTTCAAAGGTCTTATTGGATCAGGTGCAACACAGTGGAAGTTCATCGTGTAATAGCGTGGCCATAGGAATGCTGGCATGATCATATAACACATATGTAACACATTTTCCTGCCTCAATTACTATTTGCAACTTACACTGAATAAACACTTTATTATAAATACCCACCTAGAACTGTTTTGGTTTTAAACAATTGTTTAAACTTGTTTAGCCACAATGCTCAGGTAAACCCTACTGTCCACAACAGTTTTAATGTCTGTCATCTTATAAGTTATATATGTATGTATATTTACATACATATATGTAGACATGTATACACACTGACCAGGCTTAACATTATGACCACCAACAGGTGAATTAACACTGATCATCTCTTTGTTAGTGGGTTTTGATTTTTTAGGAAAGAAACAAAGAAACAATTTATCCTTGAAGTTGATGTGATTGAAGCAGGAAAATGAACAAGCATAATTTTAGATAAAATTTTGATGTCTAGACATCGGGGTCAGAGAATCTTTATTGCAACTAGTTTGAGGTGTTTGACTTCAAATTCCCCAGATCTCAATCCAATCCAGCATCTGTTGAAATTGCTGGAGAAACAAGTCTGATGGAGACCCCACTTTACAGCTTACAGAAGTTTTCTGACCTATTGCAAACATCTTGGCACACATTTAGACATCTAGAAGTCTTGATGGGTCAGGGCTGTTTGGGCAGCAAAAGTGGGACCAACAACATTAGAAAGGTGGGTATAATGTTATGCCTGGTTGGTTTATATATATATATATATATATATATATATATATATATATATATATATATACACACATGTATACATATATACACACACATACACACGGTGCTTAAAAGTTTTTCTAAGCTATATTTACTGCTGATATTGAAGTAAAAAAAGTTAATTATAAGCACTAAATCAAACAAATAACACTTGTTTATTTACAGGAGAAAATAATGTAATATTACATATACTTCAGTGTGTAAACCTTGTGGTTTAGCAATTTCAAGATGAAGAGGCGTTTTCACTGGTCAATCAATGGTGTAAAACAGTTATGAGTGGGTGCCCCATTTTATTTTATAAATAGAGGTCTATTAAATTATAATCTTCATAACACTTGATTCTGGATGTGAGTCAGAGCACAAAGGAGATTTTACAATTACATAAAAGTAGAGTTACTGATGCTTTAAAGGAAAGTTTACAATACAGTCTATGGACTTTATCTGTGACCAATTCACAGATTGTGTATAAATGTACACATCTTCCTGACATTTTCCTTTACAGGTTGCTGCTCTAAATTTATTGTTCCATTAATGATGGCAAACCATCCTGTTCAATACATAGTAAAACAGGTTCAAATCAAGATACCATATTTTATAGATAGGATGCTGGAATTTAGTGCTTTTCCTTTGATTATATCAATCCAGAAATAAATGTATTGCCTTGTTCTTTAGATCTTGGGAAAAACGCAGATTGGCAGGAATGTTCATTTTTTGCATACAACAGCCTTCTCCTTGAAACCTTGCAAAAAGTCACTTTGAATAAAAGCATCTGCTAAATGATTAAATGTAAATGTAATGCAACACTGTCATGCAAACTTGTGTTATTTTTCTTTTTCTAAAGATGGACATAAACATTAACATTAAACTTATCCAAAATTAGAATAAGTTTCAGTTGCCCGGACTTCACCTTGGATTTCTGTCCTCTCGGCCTGATACACACCTCGCTCTTTGTTGGTTGACTATTCACAATAAAATGATCTAAATGTGATAATGTGAAAATACTTTTTTTTATGCCATCACTCACAAAATTAAAAAGGGCACCCAATCACACCTGGTTGTTAGCCCCTTTATTATTGGCTAAATCTTAAAGGTTCTCATACTTTTGCCACTTATAGATATGTAGATTGTATTGCTCAACAAATAATATTTTTGTTTTGTGTATTATTTGGTTATAGAATTTTATGTTCAGGATTTATTTAAAAATCTAATAAAAGTTTTATTTCACTTTACACCAAAATACAAAAAATTCTAAAGGGTTCAAAAACTTTTAAGCACCACTGTATAGTGCCCTCTTTGTGCCAACAAGAGTTTCTAGAAATTACCTAAATGACAGATTAAAAAAACAGCTACATCTTCATCTACTGATGGCCTTTACAAAAATAGTGGAAGCATGGCAGTCTCTTATAAAAACTATTTTCATTTATGGAAAAGCCAGCATTTACCACTTTCTCCTGTCCACAGAACTGGAAGACAATCGAGAATTAGTACTATAATTGCATGTTATCAAAAGGGTAGAAAATAAATCCATTTTGAAAAATAAATTTGATGAGATCTATTTATCTCTAACCATAGTTGCAATAATAATAATAATAATAATAATAATAATAATAATAGTAATAATAATAATACAACTTTTACACATACTCTAATACCCATGCTTGTTTCCATATAAGATTCACAGTTGACGTCTTTGAAGGAAAAGTAATTTAAATTTTTTTTTTTCTACATCTAGCATTGTTACAGTATATTGACAAAAGTATTGAGACACACTTCTTAATGATTTAATTCATGTGATTCATTCAGTCCCATTACAGTTTTTCTCTCTTGCCAAAACACAAAACCCAGTACTCTAAACCAAATGACCAGTTACCTAAACACATTTAGTAAAACTACCCCCAATTTGCCACAACCACAAACACAATTTACCTGTAGACACTGTTCACAAAACCCATCCCCTTTTTCACAAAAAACTAAACACATTTTGCCTTGCTAAAACACATTTTGCATATATCTCTGCTCCAATATGCATTGTGAAACTCATGTGATGCAAAATGCCACCCACAGTCAGCAAAACCTGAACACAATCAACATACCTGGTGTCATTCAGTAAACACAACGACTCATAATTGAAAACACACGTTGCAAATGATGTGACCACACCTATATAAGTCAGTTTGCTGAAGGTTCCAAACAAAAATGGATGATCAAAGCAGAAGAAGAGGAGTTCGTGTCAGAGGAGGGAGAGGAGCGGGCCAAAGAGGGCAAGAAGCAGTCCAAAGAGGAGCAGGCCAAGGAGGGAGAGGAATTCATACCAGAGGAGGGAGAGGAGCAGGTCAAAGAGGGAGAGGAATTCGTTCCAGAGGAGTTCGTGTCAGAGGAGGGAGAGGAATGGGCCAAGTAGGGAGAGGAGAAGGAGGGCGAGCAAGACTACGCATCTTCATTACAGATGAAATGACAGCAACCGTCATTGACCACGTCATTGTCCACGGCATGACAATGACCGAAACGGAACAACGAGTCCAACCTAACCTCAGCAGATTCTCAGTGGCCACCATTATTCGGGCCTTCAGAGAACACAACAGGTACTGTATGTACTAGGTTTTTAGTCACTACTGTACACTAGATGTTTACAGTATACAGTACTATAGTGGAGTGCACCTACATACAGACAAGTGCAATCATGGTTACAGTAAAAGTGTGTACTGCAAGGACCATTTCTGACCAAATGACTATGTTTGTTTCTCTAGAGTTGAAAAATTGCCATTTGCAGGTGGGAGGCCTTCCAGATTTACACCAGCCCAAGAGGTCCTCATTGTGGATATGGTTCGGGAGAACAATGTGATGAGACTACAGGAGATACAGGAGAGGAACATTGGTGACAATTTGAACTTTCAGAACATTGACAATGTCCTTGAGTCCTCAAGCGCCAGAGAGTACTCATGAAGCAGGCCTATAGGGTACCCTTTGAGCGCAACTCTGACAGAATAAAACACCTATGTCACCTGTATGTGCAAGTAAGTACAGTACAATCCATGTACATGGTGGCCTACAGTACTTTACATGCAATACTATACTATCGTACTGTAATGTGCTGTATTGACTGTCTGTCTGAACACCTGAAAATGCTATTTGTTTCCACAGTGGATCTTCGAGTTGGGAGTTCATGGCAGACCCCATGAATTTATATTTGTGGATGAGGCTGGCTTCAACCTCAAAAAAAGGAGGAGGAGAGGCCGTAACATCATAGGACGGAGAGCTATCGTTGATGTGCCCGGCCAACGTGGAGGAAACATCACTCTCTGCGCTGCCATGAGTTCTAGAGGGCTTCTCCACCGGCATGCTGAACTTGGTCGTCTCCTCACCTTCCTAGGAAAGCTCAGAGATGTTTTGCATGACAATGACCACCCAAATGCTGGGCCAGCTGATCACCACGACCAGCAGAATCCTGGGCCGGCTGATCTTCCCATATATGTCATCCTCTGGGACAATGTTAGTTTCCATCGCAGCATCCAGATCAGAGAGTGGTTTAACATCAACCAGCAATTTATTAATGTGTGTCTGCCACCCTACTCTCCATTCCTAAACCCTATAGAAGAGTTCTTCTCATCATGGCAGTGGAAGGTCTATGACCGCCAACCTTACACCAGAGAGAACCTTCTCAGGGCTATGGACATGGCCTGTGATGTGGCTGTGGAGGCATTCCAAGGCTGGGTGCGGCATGCCAGGGCATTCTTCCCACGTTGTTTGGCTATGGACAATATTGCCTGTGACGTTGATGAGGTGCTGTGGCCCGACCCAGCCTGACGACGTGATGCCGCCCAATGGTTTCAGTGTCAACATACAACATACTGTGTCAATTTACATGTACAACGTACTGTAATAAAAGAAATCGCACCCTGAACATTGTTTTTGATTGTTACAGTTTTTCTCTATTGCTTAAACACATTTCACGATACTGCCCCACAAAAATGTACACACTACTGAGCATCATTAACCACATTACCAAAAATATTGAAAACACAATTTGTAGAGTGTGAGACTTTTTTTTTTTTTTTAACAGTTTCACAACTGCCAGGATGCATTTGAGCAACCCTTATTTATTCTCAAATATGTATTGGGCATTTACTATAGATTTGTGCATTTCATAGGAATAATGAATAATGCAGAAAATGCAGTAATATCACAACTCAATGCAGAAATGAGTACTGTAAACTCCATGGAGGATCCATTACACACAATAGATACATTACAGTAACAATCAAAAACACAATGTTCAGGATGCGATTTCTTTTATTACAGTACGTTGTACATGTTAATTGACACAGTATGTTGAAACTGAAATCATTGGGTGGCATCACGTCGTCGGGCTGGGTCGGGCCACAGGATCTCATCAACATCACAGGCAAAATTGTCCATAGCCAAACAACGTGGGAAGAATGCTCTGGCATGCCGCACCCAGCCTTGGAAAGCCTCTACAGCCACATCACAGGCCAGGTCCATAGCCCTGAGAAGGTTCTCTCTGGTGTAAGGTTGGCGGTCATAGACCTTCCACCGCCATGATGAGAAGAACTCTTCTATTGGGTTTAGGAATGGAGAGTAGGGTGGCAGACACACATTAATAAATTGCTGGTTGATGTTAAATCACTCTCTGATCTGGATGCTGCGATGGAAACTAACATTGTCCCAGAGGATGACATATATGGGAAGATCAGCCGGCTGTTGTCAGGCTGACATTGTCAATGTTCTGAAAGTTCAAATTGTCACCAATGATCCTCTCCTGTATCTCCCGTAGTCTCATCACATTGTTCTCCCGAACCATATCCACAATGAGGACCTCTTGGGCTGGTGTGAATCTGGAATGCCTCCCACCTGCAAATGGCAATCTTTCAACTCTAGAGAAACAAACATAGTCATTTGGTCAGAAATGGTCCTTGCAGTACACACACCATGATTGCACTTGTCTGTATGTAGGTGCACTCCACTATAGTACTGTATACTGTAAACATCTAGTGTACAGTAGTGACTAAAAACCTAGTACATACTGTACCTGTTGTGTTCTCTGAAGGCCTGAATAATGATGGCCACTGAGAATCTGCTGAGGTTAGGTTGGACTCGTTGTCCCGCTTCGGTCATTGTCATGCCGTGGACAATGACGTGGTCAATGACTGTTGCTCTCATTTCAGCTCTAATGAAAATGCGTAGTCTAGCTCGCCCTCCTTCTCCTCTCCCTCCTTGGCCTGCTCCTCTTTGGACTGCTTCTCGCCCTCTTTGGCCCACTCCTCTCCCTCCTTGACCTGCTCCTCTCCCTCCTCTGACACGAACTCCTCTGGAATGAATTCTTCTCCCTCCTCTGACACGAACTCTTCTGGCACGAATTCCTCTCCCTCCTTGGCCTGCTCCTCTTTGGACTGCTTCTTGCCCTCTTTGGCCCACTCCTCGGCCCGCTCCTCTCCCTCCTCTGACACGAACTCCTCTTCTTCTGCCTTGATCATCCATTTTTGTTTGGAACCTTCAGCAAACTGACTTATATAGGTGTGGTCACATCATTTGCAACGTGTGTTTTTAATTATGAGTCGTTGTGTTTACTGAATGACACCAGGTATGTTGATTGTGTTCAGGTTTTGCTGACTGTGGGTGGCATTTTGCATCACATGAGCTTCACAATGCATATTGGAGCAGAGATATATGCAAAATGTGTTTTAGCAAGGCAAAATGTGTTTAGAGTTTTGAGAAAAAGGGAATGGGTTTTGTGAAGTGTCTACAGGTGAATTGGGTTTGTGGTTGGGCAAATGGGGGGTAGTTTTACTAAATGTGTTTAGGTAACTGGTCATTTGGTTTAGAGTAAAGGGTTTTGTGTTTTGGCAATAGAGAAAAACTGTACTGTACTGTATCTATTGTGATTAATGGATCCTCCATGGAGTTTACAGTACTCATTTCTGCAGTTTACAGTACCCATTTCTGCCCAATACATATTTGAGAATAAATAAGTGTTGCTCAAATGCATCCTGGCAGTTGTGAAACTGTTAAAAGAACAGAGATTTTTAGAGTCTTACACTCTAAAAATTGTGTTTTCAAAATTTTTTGTAATGTGGTTAATGATGCTCAGTAGTGTGTACATTTTTGCAGGCCTTGAGCGGTATTGTGGTGTCAAAGTTTGCTTTTGAGCACATGAGCCACTCTTTTGCTGTGATGGGTTTGGTTTTGAGCATATGAGCAACTGTTTTGGTGTGATGGGTTGGTTTTGAGCATATGAGCAATTGTTTTGGTGTGATGGGTTGGTTTTGAGCATATGAGCAACTGCTTTGGTGTGATGGGTTGGTTTTGAAAAGAGACTGTGAGGTTGTGTGTATGTAGCTTTACAAAAGTTGTGTTTAGAGTTTGTGAAAAATGAGGGGCAGTATCGTGAAATGTGTTTAAGCAATAGAGAAGAACTGTAACAAATGCATATAAAATAGCATTTGCATGCTTTCAACTCTTTGTGAACAGTTTGGGAATATAGGGAAGCCCCTATATTGCAGCATTAATCTGCTCAGTCAAATAGAACATGTTTGGGATTGGCTAAAATGGAAATTGTGTCATGCTATTTCATTTATTATTATTGGAAATCTTTGCCCTGTGATCCAGAAGGTCATTTCTGGGATAATTTCTGGAAGCTGTTACAGCTGAAAAGGATATATTTTAAAAGCTCTTGTGAATGTAATCTTGTAAATAAAATAAGTCGTTGGATTGTGGTTAAGAAACCAACCTTATGACCTGTGGGTCAACGGTTCGATTTCCAGTCCCACCACGTACTAATGACTGGGCATCTAACCCCAAATGCAACCTGTGGCTGCCCACTGATCCAGGCACATGTGCTTCACCAGTGTGTGTATTTGTGTTTCACGGCATGGATTGGTTAAATGTGAAGGACAATTTATCTGTGTCTAACCACGGTAGGCAAAACAGAAAAAAAAATTTTTTGTAGTTGTCTCAATACTTTTGTAGAATCATAGTAAATCTTTTAGATAGGCAATATCACTTAAATTCCTTCCTTAAATTCCAAAAAAAAGAAATAATCTTCACAGTATTGGATGATTCTTTAAATATGCTATAAAACAACAGTACTCAGTGGACAATGGAAATATGTGTCAATGAGTTGTTTAGCACTGCTTTGTTGTTTGAGACTCATTTTCATTTTAAATTACAGCAGGCAGAGAGAAAGTGATACATTAACCCCTCCGTTTCCTCTGCATCCCAAATTATTAATTCTACACTGGAGTGGTTTTCCTGTTTAGTGTGTTGGAGTTGCTTTCTGGTTTGGTCAGCCTGTCGAGTGTACCCATTCCTCTCTCTCTCTCTCCAGCTGAAGAAGAGAAGGGTGGAGGTGGACCGGAAGGTGCTGAGTTTCCACTGGATGAATTCTGCACTGCCGCCACATTGTGCGACTTGAGGGAGGGCAGAGTGCCACTCATCAGGATGGCTGAACCTCCTCCGGAATTATCCTTGGGAAAGCAGTTGTGCAACTGGTACAACGTAGACCGGTCAACCGTGCCATACAGTGGTGGAGCACCCAGAGCGCCCAGTGCACCCAGTTTGGGGTCTCTTGAGAGTGTGTAAAGCGAGATGTCACCTCCAGGGAGGGCTGAGTGTGAGCGTGAATGAGAGTGCGGATTGGGCAAAGTCGACACAGAGACTGGCCCCTGCGAGAGCATTGCTGAGGGAGGAAGGCCAAAGCTTTTGCTTCCTGGAGGAGCGGCAGCTGGAGATGGATCCCTTGAGCCTCTAGAAGGTTCGGTGGAGCGTGAGCTGGAGCGTGACGAGCGACGACGGAAACGGTAGCTGGGCAGGCGCAGCACAGCGTGTGTGGTGCTCTTGAAGATATCAGTGCGCGAGCGGCAGCGTAGCTCCTTGTTTTTCTCAATGTAAATGTTGACGGCCAGCACACCCACCATCTCCGCCAGGATAAATGACAGGCCACCAAAGTAAAAGGACCAGCCATATGAATACTGCCATTTCTTATCCTCATCCTTTTTTGGCGAGATGTCACCAAGTGCTGCTGAAATGTACACAATCACTCCAATGATGTTGCTTAAACCTGCAGACACAAAGCTTTACATTGTTATACAAGAATATTTTAATGTCACATACTGCATTAGAGTTGATTTGGAATACAGTGGTTGTGCATCATTAATTGATTATTATTATTTTTTGTCAATAATTCTTGAAAGTATAAATTGATATGATAACTTTATTACAGATAATAAAAAACACCAATTTATTTACAAATATTGTTAACCCTAATAAAATATCAATGCAGATATTAATTCTAGCTATTGTTTTTAATCTCTGGCTAGTACACACATCCATAAACAGAAGCACTGCTACATTTATCAGCTTTATAAATTGGACACACCTCTTAAATCCCTGAATTCAGACAATTTATTCATATGTATAACCACAGCACCTAGCCATTTTGGATAACTGTATACCTCAACCTGCCCTTCTTTTTTCCAACATGATTAAAAAAAAGGTTTTTAAATGCATGGTGTGGTTAAGTAGATATGGAAGAACTTAGCTTTGATACTACTACACTTGACACTTAATTCATTCATTATCTTCCGCTTTTATCCTATATTAGGGTTGCGGGGGTGGGGGGGGGGACATTTCGGGCGCTGGGCATACACCCAGGACAGGGCGCCAATCCATCGCTGGGCACATACTCATTCACACAGACGCACTCTATATGGGGCAATTTGGAGAACTTGATCCATGATTTTGGACTGCTGGAGGAAACCGGAGAACCCGGAGGAAACCCACACGGACACAGGGAGAACATGGAAACTCCACCCAGATGGGGATTTGAACCGGAAATCCCTAGCGCTGAGAGACGAACGTGCTAAGCACTAAGCCACCGTGCCGCATCACTTGACACTTTATAATGGTAAATTGTAAATATATATATATATTTTTTTTTTCGTTCCTTCAATATTTTACTGTTACTGCTACTGGCTGCTAAATTTCCTTCGGGATGAATAAAGTATTCTTTCTTTCTATCTATCTCTGTCTGTCTGTCTGTATATAAATATATAATAATATATAATAATATATAATAATAGGCGGCATTTATTTAGGCGGCAATAATTAGGTGGCTTAGTGATTAGCACATTCGCCTCTCAGCACTAGGGATTCCCAGTTCGAATCCCCATCTGGGTGGATTTTCCATGTTCTCCCCGTGTCTGTGTGGGTTTCCTTCGGGTTCTCCTGTTTCCTCCCACAGTCCAAAAACATGGATCAAGTCAATTGAGTTCTCCAAATTGCCCCATATAGAGTGTGTTTGTGTGCGTGTCTGTGTGAGTGAGTGTGTGCCCAGCGATAGGTTGGCGCCCTGTCCTGGGCACACTCATATATCACTGTACAGAAACACTCACATTAAACTTATTGTACTGTTTGTAAAATACCAGGAGCCTCACCCACAAAGCTAACTTACTTATGTTACTCAAATTCAGGTCTACGAAAGAGGCTAGACCTAAGCCTCGCTCAGTTACTATAGTCATTTAGCTCCTGTGTTGCATAGTTAAGCTGGACTGCTTCAATTGGATAAGCTGTGTGTTCTCCTGCTCTCGCCGTTTGTGAAAAAAGTTAAGAAATATGGTTCTGTCCCAGTTCCATTTAATAAATTGTATAATAAAAAGTGTTAGTTTAGAAGGATTACAGGTTACTATTATTAAAACCTATGTAATGTATTTACATACGGTAAAATGTAATATAGAGAAAGCGCTGCAATATTGAACATATATATATATATATATATATATATATATATATATATATATATATATATATATACACTGTATATTCTGTATCGCAGAGCTTTTATAAAAGCCTTCTTAGTCATAATATAAATAAATTTAGGTGTAATATGGAATGCAGTGTCTATTTGCAAATTACTGTACCTCAGTATTAGTAATTAACTGACTACTTAAAAGGAAGTTTTATTTATATATATTTTAGTATATTATTTATTGTAGTACTGTGTATTATTAGTATATAGCAGGGGCGCCCACACTTTTCTGGCCCGAGATCTACCTTTCCATTGGACAGGTCATCGAGATCTACCAGGGTTAATTTTTTTTTTAGGCTTGTATATTAAAACCGGTTTACACACCAGAAAACTTGGTTTTAGTTAAACCCAAACGACTGAACACAATGGAAATGCAATGGCTACTTGGCAAATCAAGCAAAGGCATTTTGAGTTTGACATTGCAAAAAAGTATTCATCCTCCCACTCTAAATGAAAGTGATATTTTAGTTCTTTCGGAGCGAAGTCCTTCACTCGTCTTGTCAGTCAAAAGTGCAAAGACACAAACAGAAACTTTCTAATGTAATGTAATGTAAATCTGATGTAGATGATTCGCGAGGCAGTGCTTCGGATTTAGGCACGGAGGCGTGACCACTTGCCGGTTTTGGGAACAGCGTGAGAGACGGGGTGGGCAGACTGTTCACTTACAGAGATCGCGATTCAGAATGAATCACATTGTGCGTTAAAATGCGTGCGCGCGTGTGTATAAGTGCTTCCGATACTGTGATGTAAAAAAAGCGCTGATATGTGATTTTTTTTTCTCAAACCTCCATCGCGATCGATTGGACACCCCTTCGCGATCGACGCGATTGACGTATTGAGCACCCCTGGTATATAGTATATTTTTATATAACTATGCTTTATATTTTATTTTAAAATTTGTACAAGTGATTATACAAATCATAGAACTTCACAATTCCCATATTGTCATATTATTCATTCATTCATTATGTTCCACTTTATCCTCTATTAGGGTTGCGGTGGGGTTCCACATGCCCATCCAGGGGAGAACCTCTCGGGCGCTGGGAAGATACACCCAGGACAGGGCGCCAATCTATCGCTGGGCACACACAGACACGCACACAAACACCGGAGAAACCGCAGAACCCGGAGGAAACCCACGCGGACACGAGGAGAACATGGAAACTCCACCCAGATGGGCATTCGAACGGGAATCCCTAGTGCTGAGAGGCGAACGTGCTAACCACTAAGCCACCGTGCCGCCATATTATCATATTGTTTTTTAAAATAAATTATGTAAATGGTGCAAAAAGCAAATGGCAAAATACTAGTGTAAACTCACACTGACCAAAGCACAAATTATATGTAATAATTGTCATGTGAAGCCAAATCCTTGGGTTTGAATGAGAGAAAAAAAGCCTTTAGTGAAAATGATTATTTTCCTATTGTATGTTTTAGAGGGTGTGGTAACTGGTTAGGTTTTTGCACCATCAGTCTGAAGGTTGTGGGTTCAAATCCCTGGTCCACTGACTGCTTGACTGAGGCCCTTGCTTGGGATATTTATAAGTCACTTTGGATAAAAGTGTCTGCTAAATGGCTAAATGTAAATATAATGCAATCGTGAGTACAGCTATATAATCAAAGTTGTATAGTCTAAAAAGCTATTAAGCTGTTTTCACAGTGTTTTAGACTGTCCCAAATATGACATTTAATATTTTTCTGCACATCAGACTAATAACCTGAAACTGCACTAATCATTATGGAGTATAATTTTAAATTTACTTTTAAATTTATTCTGCCGACATGCACAGGATCGTCGATTACACAAGCCATGCTTGACTTGGTGAGAACAGTTTGCATCTGGATTTCGTTTGTGGAACGAACCTAGTCAGAAGTGAACTGTTTAGCTAACTCAAGCAAGACTTACTCAAATAAGTGCTGCTTTTATCAGCTCGCTTCAAGGAATAGGCCCCAGGTGTGCCAATACAGTAATTAAAAATAATCACAAACCTGCAGCAACGAACAAGATGCCAGCTCCAAGAATGATGTTTCTCTTGCTTTTGTAGAAGCGACTAGCTGCGATACATACTCCTCCCATTAACAGTAAAATAGCACTAAGAATGGGAAAGATGTTGGAAGCTCTAACAACACCTACAAACAGAGATACAGAGACTGGCTGATTAAATGACAGTATAAACAGGCAGGTTTATATGGCTGTTTCTAAATAATAAATAAATTTGTTTTCTAAATAATGATTATTTTAAAGACTATTTATTTATTTCATTTCATTTCATTTCAATTTCCATAGGATATTTTTGGTTGATTATCCTCGGTCCTGCTGTGTCACTAAGGTGTTGAAATAGCAGTAACACTTTTTATTCTTTTTTCATTCATTCATTATCTCCCGCTTTATCCTCTATTAGGGTCGCGGTGGGGTTCCCCATGCCCATCCAGGGGAGAACATCTTGGGCGCTGGGCAGATAGACCCAGGACAGGGCGCCAATCCATCACTGGGCTCACACTCACTCACACAGACACACTCTATATGGGGCAATTTTGAGAATTCAATTGACTTGATCCATGTTTTTGGACTGTGGGAGGAAACCGGAGAACCCGGAGGAAACCCACGCAGACACGGGGAGAACATGGAAACTCCACCCAGATGGGGATTCGAACCGGGAATCCCTAGCGCTGAGAGGCGAACGTGCTAACCACTAAGCCACCGTGCCGCCCCACTTTTTATTCTGATCCACTAAAACAATGTCAATGCCTTTCTAAAAATCTCCCACCACCCAAAATAATACCTTTGCTACGGTAGTCCCGCAGGGATTCTGATCATTAAAAACATCAGAAAAAACACACATATCTCAAAAGCAGATTGAGCATATGGGTCCTACTATTATTTATATGCTGCACTAACGAGCTCAACTACTGAATGTGAGCTCTTAAGGACAGGAGTCCATACTTAATGCACTTGGTATCCAATTGGTTAAATGACTTTGTATTAAATGGAAATGGAAAAGAGGCTTTGTTATTTACTTGATAATTGTTCATATACATCCCTGACATAACATAAAATAATGATGCAAACACAATAACAATCATTTATTCGTATATTCATAATTTATTTTTTAGCTAAGCTGCCCTTAGCATTTTTTTTGCATTTACCACATATGCTTATAATGAAACTGACACAGACAACTCGCAGTAACATATTTCTCAGATATCAAATGAGAGTAAGAAAAAGTCGCTTACGTAAGACGTAAGGGTTTGAATGAGAGAAAAAAAGCCTTTAGTGAAAATTATTCTTTTCCTATTGGAGTATGTTTTAGAGGGTGTGGTAACTGGTTAGGTTTTTGCACCATCAGTCTGAAGGTTGTGGGTTCAAATCCCTGGTCCACTGACTGCTTGACTGAGGCCCTTGCTTGGGATATTTATAAGTCACATTGAATAAAAGTGTCTGCTAAATGACTAAATGTAAATATAATGCTGCAAGCACAATAACGATCATTTATTCGTATATTCATAATTTATTGTTCAGCTAAGCTTCCCTTAGCATTTTTTTTGCATTTACCACATATGCTTATAATGAAACTGACACAGACAACTCGCAGTAACATATTTCTCAGATATCAAATGAGAGTAAGAAAAAGTCGCTTACGTAAGACGTAAGGGTTTGAATGAGAGAAAAAAAGCCTTTAGTGAAAATTATTCTTTTCCTATTGGAGTATGTTTTAGAGGGTGTGGTAACTGGTTAGGTTTTTGCACCATCAGTCTGAAGGTTGTGGGTTCAAATCCCTGGTCCACTGACTGCTTGACTGAGGCCCTTGCTTGGGATATTTATAAGTCACATTGAATAAAAGTGTCTGCTAAATGACTAAATGTAAATATAATGCTGCAAGCACAATAACGATCATTTATTCGTATATTCATAATTTATTGTTCAGCTAAGCTTCCCTTAGCATTTTTTTTGCATTTACCACACATGCTTATAATGAAACTGACATAGACAACTCGCAGTAACATATTTCTCAGATATCAAATGAGAGTAAGAAAAAGTCGCTTACGTAAGACGTATGGGTTTGAATGAGAGAAAAATAGCTTTTAGTGAAAATTATTATTTTCCAAATGAGAGTAAGAAAAAGTCACTTACGTAAGACGTACTCTGCTCCATCGTGGTCAAAATCGGCATCTTCTGGAAAGTGGTTTATCTGAGAGCACACTCCTCGCTTCACACCTAGATGTTAGAACACAAACCAATATATAAGCAACAGCATTTTAGTGTTCTTAAAGCCCATGTTTTTTTTCTAATCCAAATATGTACCAGATATCTATGTGTAGACATCAGGGACAGAATTCAGTGAGCAATTAGAGGAACATGCATTTGGAGTTACAGATAAACATTCACATTCACAATAAATTTTGTACACATCTGTTTTTCTCGTTTTACAACTAAATCAAAAGATAACTGTGAAGCATAAATATTGAAGACTTACATTTACTTAGACATTGCATACATAATGAACCTGAGATATTTCATGTTACTAAACCTGTATTGAACTTCCAAAAAATATTGGGATGGTAAAGCATTTATCACTGTGTAATGTTATCATTCATTTTCATCATAAGCATTTTTAGTTTAAAAAACATGTAGTATTTTAACTCTTAACTTCTTAAAGCTAACATACAGCTTTTTTTTGCACAGAAAAGGTTTAATTGGTATTTATAAACATAACTCTATATTGAACTGCTTTGAAAAAGGCTCAATAAAGTAATCCCTTGTGATTATACCAGCTATTGTTGAATGGCAATACTTGATGCAGAGCCATCTGAGGGATCAAAGATCAAGGGCATTCAGCATTAGCTTGCATGCATGGCTTGTACGCAATGGAATTCCTGTCGGTATTCCTGTCGATCCGGTAAATCCTTTAATATTATGCACTGTATAAGAAATATGCAAATCCTTCACAGCACTCCTCTGATGTACATTTTTTTTAACATTTTAACTTTTTTTTCTTATATATGTTAACAAATGGTATATCATCTTAGAATCATCATACATTACAAAAAATCTGGATTCTGCATTTTGCTATTTTATCTATTTATATTTCATATGATCACATCACCTGTTTGAAATCATACCATTATTTCTTTTAATTCATCACTAGCTCTAAATTTGACAAATGACCAACTTTTTATTAAATGTAGTGCAGGCCTGATCTACAAGAATTGATGTTTATTAACAAATAAACTAAAGCTGACCGGACAAGAAAAAAATATTATTACTGTCTGTGGTAAAATAAAAGTCAAAGTGCATGAAAGAAACAATTTTATATGCATTTTCCATCTTGTCCTAACTTTTTCTGTTTTGTTATTGTGAAATTGTTGACTTTAGTCCAACTGTTTGACGGTCACCACCACAATATCGCTATTATTTTATGTGGATAATTTTTAGCACTGCTGTGATGGTGATGTGGTGGTGGTTGTGTGTAAGTGTGTGTTGTGCAGGATCAGATATGACAGTACTTCTGCAGCTTTTAAAAACTGTTCATTCACTGTGCACTGTGATACATCTACGTAATTTCTACACCATGTAGATGTAAAATTAGAGACAGCAGCTTATTAACTGTTGCACTGTTTATTTCAGTCACACTTTAATTGTTCTTTGGTGCTTACAAGAAGCTGTGAACAAGACGCTGATAGCAAGACATTTGTGGTTTGACAATTCTCAGTCCAACAGTGACAAGGTGTTTCAAATTTCTGCTTTGTCTGATCTGCACTGCTGCACCAAACTGCTGAATTACAAATAACTCACCACCACTCACAAAAATCTGATGGACTACCCTCTGTAATTGTTGAATGACAGTGTATATATATGGTAAGTGGACCTAAAAAAAATGGCCAATGTGACTGGTCAGTGTATGTATCGTAAATATTTCTAAAATAAGTATAATAACAGATCATGTGTTTCTTATTTTTCTGTAATCTACAAGTGAATAATAAAAGCTACATTGGATCTGGCATTCATTATTCAGTCTTAAATAAAAAGTCTTTCCACTTCACTGTTATTTAGAATCCATCTTTGCTCTAAACCCTAAGGATTACACAATGAGCATTACTTGATCTCTAAACTATGCCAATCGGGTAAATTGCAGCTACCGGGAGAAAGACAGCATAAAAATGAGAAACAACGGATGAATTGAACAACAAATAATAGAAATGAAAAAACTAAAGATGAAGGTGAAATATGAGAAAGAGAGATGATACAGATATAAAGGAAGAGATCAAGAGAAAGATTGCACCAAAAAGGTCAAAAACCCTGTAAAATGTTTCACCTAGAAATTTGTTAAAAAGTTTTTAAAAATGTGTATTTAAGTGCACCGAATGGATTTCCTCTGTCCTTTGCTTTATAACAAGCTGCCAAAATTCACGGTTACCTACCCTTGTCACATCTTGAATTTTACCAACATATAATTGCACAAGCCTCTTTCTTTAAATGTATAGTGTTTTGATAATAAAAGTTAATTGCAATTCATGCCAAAAAAGCTATTTAAATGTATGAGAAAGAGAGAGATGCAACATGGATGCAAGAGCTTATCTTTAATTCAATTCTTTGGTATCAGGGAGCTCAGGCATAGGGTTATTTTAACAGGGCACAACTGATTTGGTGTAAGATAAAAAAGAAGTTGTGATGTATGAGAACCTGAGCTCTTGAAAAGAATCCAAACCGTTTTTGAGTGCCACCTACTCTGAGACTAGTCATCCAGACAAACTCAGCATGGTCATTTAATTATGGATCTTTATCTTATTTTGTCCTTCATAAACTAAATTAATTTAGAAACTGAAGATGAATCACATTATATAGTGGCATTCTATTTTAAGATGCTTGCCCTTTTGCAGCTATAATAGCTGGCACTCTTTAAAAAGTGTTTATACAAGATTTTTGGAGTGTGTCTTTGGGAATTTTTGTTCATACTTATATTCAGAACAGCATTTGTGAAGTCAAACACTGCTGTTGAACAAAACGATCTGGCTCACATTTTGTTCTAGTTCATCAAAAAGATATTCAATTAGGGTTTTTTAGGGTTCTGTGTGGGCCTGTCAAGTTCTTCCACACCAAACTCACTCAATTATGCCTTATGCACTGGGGTACCAGAAAATGAACCTTCCCAAACTGTTCCCATAATGTTGGAAGCATAAATGTTTCCAAAATGCACGGCTAGGTGCTTGTTATTTTACATGTGTGGTAATGTTTCATGTGGCAGTACAATTTACTAAAAATTGCACAAAATTATATTTGTACTACATGTTACACTGACAAAGGCTATTTCTCAAAAATAAATGTGTTTGGTTTGTATTCTATAAAAGTTGGTTACAACTTAACAACCATGAGTAAATATGGGTACCAGGCTGAGACCAGTTGAGAATCCCTACTATATAGTAAGACTCACACTTCAAAATTCAAACGACACGGCTGATTCTTGTGCACTATATCTGTATAGAGGATTGTTATTTTTAATGTAGCATTTCTTTACCAACAATTATAATAGGTCTGTATTGATCTAAGACAAGAGCACCAAGTATTGCCACACCACCCCACCAAAATGTCAAAGGAAATGCCACAAAGTTGATTATGTCCTTTCAGATTTGAAGCGAATATTTAGGAAAGTGCATTTCTAACTCGAACCAACTACTGTGGGAAAAGGTCTGACTAATATTTTCTAACACCTATCAATTACTATTAAATGCAGGTTAAAAACACACTTCAAAAGCTTGTGACAAGCCTTTTGCAAAAGTGGTCCAACTTCATATTAATGTTCATGCTTGGGAAAGGGATGTTTACTAAGCGCCAATAGGTGTCACTTTTTACAATATAGTGCTAGTTTAATTTTTAATGCAATTCCAAATATCTATTGTTAATTCATCTATTACGTTTAGGGAAAATGCAGTTCAACACTTAATTCTGCACCAATAAATACTACAGGCTGAAATGCAGCTGACCCTCAAGACAGCAAATCCTCCAGAGACCCGAATGAGTAAGTGCTCCAGGGTCTTTCTTGTCCTTGTTGTGTGGGTCATCCTGTGTAATGTTGGCTGTGCTGTTGCAGATCAGCGCACGTGAATAAAGCCAGTAATCTGTCCCGATCGCCACAGTCATCAGGCCAAAGGAGGCGAAAGCCCCCACGATGGTGAGAAGGATCTGGATTCCCTTCTCACACACCATGCCTAAAGAAATGAGTAAAGTAATTCTTTTATTAATTACAATGGAAGCATTCAGTTTGTTCTGCCTTCTGCCTAGTCGCCAGGGCAATTAAACATATATTTTTTCTTTTATTAATTGTATCTCTGGTTGTAAAATATTTCGTCAATATTTTAACACATTTTTAAAGAATATGGTAGATTGCCCTTTTCATTTGTTGTCTAATTTTCCAGTTCGATATTTGCCCTTCGCTTACGTCTTTGAGCCATCTGTTTTTGACTCTTCTTATTTCAGTCATACAGGACGTATCTGTTTCTTTAGACATATATGTCCATTGTTGCATAATTTTTTTCCTTTACAATCCACAGTAATTAATAAGAATGAAAACACATAATATACTTTTATTTCTCTTTAAAATTTCTCTTTATGGAATTTGGCCAATTTTTGTGAATTAAAAGATCATAAAAACAAATGCAGCAATGCAAAAATATTATTTTTAAAGAAAATATAATAAGCAAAGAAATGATCATTACTCCAGCCTTACCTGATGGCGAGTTTCTATCCTTCGACTCAATTTTGAAATCGTTTTTGTCCGTCCTAGATGAGAATGTGCTGTCCCCTTGGTCCGGGCAGCGTCCATCGACTGTTTTCACACACTTCTCCCGACACTTGTTTTTTTTAACTCTTTTTTTTTTCTTCCTGATAACACAGTTGGCTTTTATGGTTGTTTTATGGCTGTAATTATATTTTAATGTTGTAGTTGTGGTCTTAAAAGAAGGCTGAGAGAGAGAAAAGAGAGAGAGAGAGAAAGAAGAGAGGGAAAGAGAGAGAGAGCTGGATATTCAAACTTAAAATTAGATTTTATTAACGTCTACAATTGAAAAAGTTAAATTTATTGCATTTATTCTTCACTCTTCAAACCGTAATGAATATACAGTACCTGGTAAAAGCACCAGTCTCAAAGTCATTTAATTAAGTAGGATACACATAACTATGCAAGCATAATTTGACATGTAAATCAGTTCCTGTGCAGAAATAATTCATAATGCATTATGGCGCAGAGATCAAAAGAGGACACAACCTGTCTGCAGTGTAAGCCCCTGCACCAAACAACTGCAGAGATGTGATGCTCCATGATCTGTATTAAATTGTATCCTTGCAATCACTGTAACATATATGCATTATTGTCATACCAAATAAATATGACTTTTTAATGCAGGGAATTTTTATGATATATACAGTAGCAGCCTTCTTGGTCTATTTTCTCCACTTCCCATATAGATGGACTTTGTAGTTCTACAATTACAGACTGTAGTACATCTGTTTTCTTTTTTTGTTAGTCCTTAGTTGGTTCTCTGTCCTCTATTGGTCAGGACCATCACAGACCAGGTATAATTTGGGTGGTGTATTGTTTATTGCCAGTTCCGCAGTGACAATGATGCGGTGAAAGGGTTTCAGTGTAGCAGTGTGTAGTTTAAATGTGATTTTTAAATACTGTGTAATAAAATCACCTTTTAAATGTCCCTTACACTAAGATTCATACTTATTTTATTTCAGTATTCCTTATCCCTGAACCAGCTGTTTGTCCACAAAAGTATGTGTGTGTGTGTGTGTGTGTACCTTTTACAATAAAGATTTTACACAATAAATTATTCAACAAGATTATATGTTACATATCAACTTATTTTATCTACTGACCTTTGTGGTGGTACTGACCATTTGAGTACAGAATAAGGAGGACTCAAAAGTGTATAGACAAACAGGTGGACTACAGTATGTGATTGCATAAGTATAGTGTATAATATTATAAATCATGATGATTTACTGCTTTATATCATAATATCTTTTCTTAATTAATAAAATATAAGCTATAACTTAGTCTTACTTAATAGTAAGAACAGAACTAGCAATTTTTTTGGGTTTCTTGGATATTTTAAATATATCAGTCTAGTACAAAATTATTATTCAAAACAAGATCATTTTAATATGTATTGTTTACTGTTATCAACAGAATGAACATGCATCCAAAAATACATTACATGTGGGAAGCAAAACGGTTCTGGGTGCGATTCACAGGCAGGAATGGAATGGTCATGGTATGTGTAGTGTTTTCTCATGGGTTGGGTTCTCTAACACAGTATAGGAACATGTATGTGTGTAAATTTTGAGCCACCAAAAAAGCTTCTAGGTATGAATGTGCATAAATATGTTTCCTTGTCTATCCTATAATAGACAGGCAAACTCATTCATTCATTATCTCCCGCTTTATCCTCTATTAGGGTCGCGGTGGGGTTCCCCATGCCCATCCAGGGGAGAACATCTCAGGCGCTGGGCAGATAGACCCAGGACAGGGCGCCAATCCATCGCTGGGCACACACTCACTCACACACACACACTCTATATGGGGCAATTTTGAGAATTCAATTGACTTGATCCATGTTTTTGGACTGTGGGAGGAAACCGGAGAACCCGGAGGAAACCCACGCAGACACGGGGAGAACATGGAGAATCCACCCAGATGGGGATTCGAACAGGGAATCCCTAGCGCTGAGAGGCGAACGTGCTAACCACTAAGCCACCGTGCCGCTACACAGGCAAACTGTCCATCTATATATAATTTATATATAATGTGCACTCATCATCAGGGAACATCACTGTAGCTACTGAGCTGTGGACTGTAGTCTGAGTACAGTTTAATATTGTTAAATATATGCTTAAAATTTTACATTTAATGAATAATATCAAGTGAAACAAAAACCTTTATTTCAAACACATAGATGACTTTGGGTACTAGCATTGTTCTTTGCCATGATAATAAGAAGAGCAGCTGGGGTGTGTGTGTTGTATAAACATCCTGGCAGATAGATGAAAGCTATAATAGAAGATTAGAGTAGAACACCTGAGCTCTGCAGCACAATTTGCCATGCGGTCACCTTCTTCTCCTCCTGTTTACCCATCTTACATGTCTATACGAACAATTACTGCAGTTCTCTAATACTGGCTTATTAAAGTTCATTCATGTTAATTAATCTGTTGTTATCAGATGGGATCGTGTAAAAAGTTAGCAAGTTTAAAATTGATTCAAATTTTAATATTCATATCACTGTAAAATGTAACACTTCTCACATTTTGTTTTTGGTCAAAGCAATGAACATGCAAAAAATTACTACATTTTTCACTCTACATTTGTAAATCTATAATGATCTCTGTGAGCCATTTTCTGTGATAAACAAAAAAATGTGTTGAAAACATCTGCTGTTACTTGAGGGTAATATGAAACATCTATAATTTTACAGTCAGCTCAGTACTCTGCCTGTCTGCCTTTGCCTCTGTCTTTTCTCTGTGTCTATTTCTCCATCTCTATTTCTCTATCACTCATTCACTCACTCTTCCTCTGAGCGCTCAGTTTTTCCACAGTTTGAACCATAACACTATTATCTATATCGGCGAAAGAAAATTCCCAGGAATGAAAAAATGTCATTCCGCACTAAAATGCAAAAGTAATTTGTAGAGTCCATGTAGTTAGGGTGTACATGCATTTCCAATATCAGACATGTTCACAGTAATGACAGACATAAGACAAACATATTTAAAAAATGTGACCTGTGTTGAGGAAGGCAATCCAGTTTTAACAAGCAGTAATTAAATTTACATTTGCATGCACAGCCTCAGTATCAAGCATTCTAGCATTAAGGGAACAATCAAGTACTTTATTTTCTGCATTAACTGTAAACTGTGTTATTAAGATTATTTGCCCTGTCGAACTTTGCTTATTTGTTGTTTGGACAGCATGACTAATGGAGATTTCCTAAATCTAATCAGATATCGCCACGTCATAGTTGTAATAATAACCAAAATTACATACATTTAAGTTATATCACTTATTATTTTCTTATAAGCCAAATTACCACAGTGAACAAAGCCAAACACACCCAAATTAGATGATTCCATTTCTCCTGTCATCAGATAACTGGCAATATAAACAGACAGAAGCTTTAAAACTCCTGACACAAAAGATACATTTTTTGGGCTTAGTGGAGGTTCAGATTACAAGTACAAAAGTTGGTAACACACCCCTTGAGTGTGTGAAACAATCAATTTTATGTTCTGATTTTATTAAAATTAAGTGCCCTTCTAAGTATTTTCCAGCTCCTGACTACCAAATGGTTAGTTTCTCTAAAACATTGCTTCATCTACTGTTTATGGGTCTTCAGGCATCTCAAAGGTTTATTTATAGATTTATTACAATTACATTACATTTACATTTAGTCATTTAGCAGACACTTTTATCCAAAGTGACTTACAAATGAGAATACCACAAGCCAGTAGTAAGTTTTTTTAATTAGTTAGTTTTATTGTTTGTATTATCATTTTGTTGCTAGTCATCCTCTTGCTTTTCTTTCCCTAAACTTTTTCTATTATTAATGTATTGTAATGAATTTTTCAATGTGTCCAAAATTAGAAGAACGTGTGAATTTGGTTTGGTTCAGGATCTATTTGTATGTCTTCTTTGGAGTCCAAGGTGAAAAATGACTTACACCAAAGGTATCAATAATTTTATGTCCTTCTTTTTATTGTTCAGCAATTCCATCCATAAAGAACCACATAAAAAATGTGGTAATTTTCTAAGTTAATTGCATTACATTTTTATTCTTCTTGTGTCTGTAAATGAAGTAATATTCACAAAGGATGGGTTTGATTTTTCATTTAAAGCAGAGAAACCTCATTCAGGGAGAGTCTTGGTCCCTATAGACATCTAATTGTGCAGATGAGTTAATTATCAGAGTTCACTGGGTAATTTAAAAGAGACCTACTGGCATTTGGAAATTAATGTGAAATAATTATTATTAGGATATACCTGTTTAATACCTGTTTAGGTAAATTTGCAGTTTGTTAGTTTCTGGTAAAGGTTCTAATGTAAAGTTACACAGTGGTTGGTATTTGGGCTGATGTTATTTTTATTATACATGCTGTTGATATGAAGTCATATATTAACAAAACCAAATGGCTGGCTCCTGGTTAAATAGGTTATCATGGTTATCATGTGAAATGTGTTTAATGCTTAAAGCTTGAAAGGTTGCCATAACAGAGATTTTAAAATTTTTAAATCTTCTTTACAAATGAAATGCATTTCATCTTTTGGTATTTTTTTATTTTAATTAAACTAAATATACACATTTAAAAACTAACTTGGAAAATTACATGTATGCTGATAAAATGTAACAGCAAATCTAAATGTTAAGCTGCTTTAAGATGCAGATACATCCAGGACAGGGCACCAATCTATCGCTGGGCAAACACTCACTCACAAAGACACACACACAAACATACTGTATGATACATGTGGCAATTTTGAGCATTCAATTTACAGCTATGTTTTTGGACTGTGGGGGGAAAAAACAGAAAACCTGGAGGAAACCCACAATGACACAAAGAGGACATGGAAACTCCACCCAGATTGGGATTCCAACCCGGAACCCCAGCGCTGAGAGCCACTTGACAAGGTGATCTGGAATACATCAGAACACTAATTATAAATGCTAATCTGTCATAAAAAATTATAGTTAAGGATATGGCAACTGTTTTACTGACATCACCACAACATTTGAACCTGAAAGGAGGACTGATTTTCTGAAGTTCTTTTAATTTTGTCTTGTGCAAATTAATTTATTCCACCAGTATAACAGTTTTTAACAGTAAGCACAACATATACTAAGTTTGAGTTCTGAATACTGCAAAACCTTTATTTGGAGACAGATAAAAGTAAAGAAAAATCAAAACACAAGTGGTAAGCTAAGCACCCATAAAACAAACAATAATATATATAAGATGTCCAATTTTGATTTGATAAACAAAATGCATATTGATATGATTTTTCAATAATATAGCTGGTTGCTCTTAACAATAAAAAGACACACAGCCTGAGAAACTAAAAGGAAGAACGGGTAATATAAAGCAGCTACATGTATCCAGCTTATGCATGCTCTATTGATTTTTTTAGCATTGCAGAGCCAAAAGAAAGCATATTTCCACCTGGTTCTTTATTAATCTGTTATGTACTGAGAAACAATAATCGCCTTTAAAATATTTTAAATTTAAAGTATGACAGCCTAGTGGGCTTGAGCTAGCCATTGTTAGTGGGAGTGTCTGCACTGCAGTGCAGCTGCTAAACTCTTGACAGAAGGCAGGACACAGTGTACCATCTTTACAGTAAATGTGAAGAAATCTAAATACTGGAAAGCTAGGAGCACTATTCTGTCCACCCACAGTGAGCTGTCTTATTATTTGATGTGGAACAAGAAAAATAGACAGTCACTGAACTCTTATTTATCATTACTTTACAATCTTGCTGAAAAAAGAAAAGGCTCAGGCTAATGTTTTATTCATATTCTCACTCCAACACATATGCTATAAAAAGGTTTTCATTTTCATTTTATACATATGAATTCTCAGGAAAATGCTTATTAAAATTGTCTTTTGTCAAAACTCCTAGATCTTGAAAGATAGTAAACTGCTCCCAATGGGACAGTGTGTGTGTGTGTAAATGTGTTTGTCTGTGTGCCTGCTTTTGATGGACCTCACCTCATGCCTTTATGGACCTGGCTTGTGCCACGAGGCACAATAGTGATGGCACAAAAATTGACCTTCCCCAAATTGTTTCCAAATGACAAGAATACAGATGCCTTAAATACATGGCTTTATACACCTTTAGCAAAAGAAAATTAATTCAGTGATTAAGAGGTGTGTTCCAATAACTTTTGTTCTTAAAGTGTATGTGTTTTTGCATCAAATGTAATGTTTCTATTTAATTGCTTTACCCATCAGTAAAATAGAAAAACCCACAGACATAAAGGGGTGGCATGCTAAAACCACATGGAAAGGACCTTCTTGCCCACTTGCCTGAGATTTAGACCCAAGACTTTCTTGCTTTTAATTGAGAGCTCTAACAACTCTGCCAAGGTGCAGCTATTGTGAAAATGATCTATTTATACTGCCTTAGAGAATCAATTTGTAATGCAGTCAGTTCTAGTTCCGTTCAGTTTAAAGATAAACATGAAATCAATTGTTAATTGTTCATCAACCATTAAATGGAGTTTATCAACAGTATATAGACTAATTACCAATTTATCAAAACTATTATGTAAACATATTGTTGAAATATTGGACTGTCAACAGTTTGGACACACCTCCAATTTGTCAGTTCTACTTACTTTAAAAAATTACTTTGTGGTTCCACAATTATGTAGTTCATACTGTGTTAGTCTTCTTTACTCCCCTTTGAGGACTCTTATGATCAGAACCCCAAGACAAACACTGCAGTGCGTTATTCCTATCCCAGCAGTATCACAGAGGTGTTACAATGGAATTACAGCAGCACTGCTGCACTAAAACCCCCTCACCACATTCACTGCAAACTGCCAATAAACACCCCACCCAAATTAAACCTGCTTTGTGATGCTAATTGGAAGCATTTTTTGACCAATGATCAGTGCACTCTGGACATAAGTGCACCAAACAGAGTCCAGAGCACACTGATCTTTGGTCAAAAAAATGCCTTCAATTAGCAGCTCAAAACTTTAAACAATAATCCACTAATAACTTTTTTAATCTATAATTATCCATCATGGATTATAATTACAGGGCGGCACGGTGGCTTAGTGGTTAGCACGTTCGCCTCTCAGCGCTGGGGATTCCCAGTTCGAATCCCAATCTGGGTGGAGTTTCCATGTTCTCCCTGTGTCCGCGTGGGTTTCCTCCGGGTTCTCCGGTTTCCTCCCACAGTCCAAAAACATGGATCAAGTCAAGTGAATTCTCCAAATTGCCCCGTATAGAGTGTGTCTGTGTGAGTGAGTGTGTGCCCAGCGATAGATTTGCGCCCTGTCCTGGGTGTATCTGCCCAGTGCCCTAGACGTTCTCCCCTGGATGGGCATGGGGACCCCCCCCCCCCACCCTAATACAGGATAAAGCAGAAGATAATGGATGGATGGATGGATTATAATTACAGGAGTACCATTCCACACTGATAAATACATTCTCAACCACTAGTCCACCTTTTAGTATTCTGCAAGCTTTTTCATCATCATCCTGTTAGCTACAGTGTTTGGGCGCTTTGGCCTCTACCTTCACCACACACTACCTTAATTTTCTATGAAGGCCCTTGACTGGCCACGTGACACGGCGCTCCAAAAATGCTGACATCACAATAAAGCGGTTTTGGGGCTCGCGCGGTTTGGCGGAGACTCGGTGGGTTGGAGCGCCGAGCCGCAGTGCGCGGATTGCGCGCGCATTACTCCCGGACGCCACCGCGCGCTGAAAAACATAAACGCACGCACACACACGCAGCCCGACGCGGCTTTCAGCTGATCGGAACGCAAAAAAAAACACAATACAAACCGCTCGGAAAAGATGCAAAACAAGGCAATAATCACGCAAATTACAGAGGCGAATTACGACACTACCCCACTCGTCACGGCGCAACGCTTTTGACATGAATCAGATTTGTCGAGCAGAGATTCACGCTCATTGTGCTACATCACAGAGCGTGTGCATTTCTGTGCAAAGGCTCAGTGAGAGCGCCTGCGAGCGCGCACCACGTCCCTTACTCCTATGTCTCGAGGCTGCAGGACACCAGGAAAGCATTTGCCGTATAGCTTAAAGAGTACAAACAACGTTCTTACCCACTCTCGAAGAATGATGCCCTCTCGACCAGACGTCGGGTTTAGGGGGAAATCACGTGCACTTCACAGCTTAAGTGTAAATAAAGCGTAACGATGTAGTGATTCGTTGGTAATTGTGCGCACGAGGATAAAAAACGACCCAGAGCGGAATAATGCGGGACCGATTGCGCACGCGGCCCCACGTCACTGACACACGGCTCTTCCCCCCCACAGCGAGTGCAGCTGATGCATGTGCGCCTGTGTGTGTGTGTGTGTGTGTGTGTGTGTGTGTGTTTGCGTGCCCCCGCCCTCAGAGAGAGAGAGAGGGGGGTAAGCTACTTGTCGCATTTTAACCCTTAAACGATGAGAGCACGATTATAGGAAAATGTACTCAACCCCTTGTTTCCTGACTGCACAGTGCAAGTGGCCTCAGCATGCTCTCGGAGTGCCATCGTTTGAACTGTTTGTTGGCTACTACAATGTATTATGGGATTCACCTGTATGCTGGGATACGAACTTATTATGCACATTATGCACAGTTAGTGTAAAGCAATTCCAATCTCTGCACCTTGTAGTGAACAGACTGATATTCTTCATATGAATAAAAGTATTTGGACACCTTCAGGAACTTTTATCACGTTTTCAATTTAAATTGTTCTACCTTTACAGGTAGAAAGAGTTTCACTTATTTCAGGAAGGCTTTCTGCAAGAATTGAACCAACCAAGCTTTTGCGCATGCTTTGTGCATTAGAACACAGTCATGCTCGAACAGAAACTGACCTTCTTCAAACTGTTCGCACTAGTACATACAGGTGCCACAAGTTATTTCATACAAATGATTATGAGGCATGTCCTAATAGTGTCCCACCCTGAACACACACACACACACAAATGAAAGATTAATCATCAGGACTGTTTCTTTAAAACATTGTTTTGCTCCCCTGCTATGTGGCACAGTGCGATATTGCCCAAGGCTAACGCATAGGTCAACTGATCGAAGCATGTTTGGGTCTGAGTGTCTGTGCCTCTGTTCATGTGTGCAATGCGAAAGACTATAATTCTAATTCAGTTAGGTCCAGTTCAGTGCCTGCACTGTCTCTATTCAGAGGCTAGCAAACCGAAGGCTAGCAAACTGAAATTAACAAATAATTATGAAACAATTAGGCTAGCATACAATATACACTCCCCACACTATAACACAGTGCATATTTTTAGGCTAGCGATGGACAGGAATGGTCAGTGTATGTCCTACATGTGACTGTCAGTAAAGGGTTGAGAGGAGCTCTTTTCATCACTGCCTTTACTGCATGACAGAGCTGTCATCTTGCATTAGCCAATCCCTTCTGTTAAGGCTCTCTTTTTCCAGTGGGAGGGATAAATGTACATAGGCACACTGAGATTAACATCATGAAAGAGAAAAGAATACAAATTTGGAAGTCATAGTTAATTGTACAAATCCACTGCAGTCTGTTTGAGGGTGATTTCATTCTGATGATGGTGTGTTTAATGAGCAGCGATTTTCATTCTGCTCATAGTCTTCTTGCCGACACCACTGATCACTAACCCACCTTTCATCACCATAATCCTGCTCCTTCTCGCATTTATTATGAACTGCTGAATTAAGTAAATACCCATTTTGAAAGATCTGTCGCATTAACCCCCCCCCCATGCTATCATACTGTCTCTGCCTTTCTCTCTCTGTTGCTCTTTCTCTACCTTATACTGTCTGTCATTTTTCTTGTCTCTCTCTCTCACACACTGTTAGCTCTCAGCGCAGTGCTGTGCATTGTAATAAAGGACTGCAGTGGTATAGCCTATACTTAGAATGATGGTACACACCGTCACACATACACTAAGGATTAAATCATGTTAAATTAGTAACTTAATAAGCCTTAAGATAAAAATAAGAAAACTAAGCTCAATGCAAGCACGTTTTATAAAAGAAGATAAAAATTAAATATAAAAATGATAATCTGCTCAAAAGATAAATATACTCAAAAGACCCAACACAATTCACAGACTGAACCTATAAAAGAAAATAAAAACTAATTAAATTTTGAACCAGAAGGTGATTGGTGTGCATGCTTCTGAACAATCAGAAACAGACTCCATTAGGGCGGCATGAGAGTTCCATGTCCTCAAGTGGGACCTGTATTCACAGCCTAGCAAGGTACAACTATATTTGCCAGAGAACACCAGAATTGGCATGTCCACCAGTGGCCCTCCGCTCTCTTTACAGATGAGAGCAGGTTAACATAAAGCACATGTGGTAAAAGTGAAAGAGTTAGGAGATTCTGTGGTTAATGCCACAGTCATCAAACATGAGCAGTTTTTGTGGTGGGTTACAGATGGACTGGGGAGGCATGTCATTGGAGGGTCACACAAACCTACAGTCATGGCCAAAAGTTTTGAGAATGACACAAATATTATATTTTCACATGATACACTGCCCTCTTGTTTTCATGTGTGTTTTTCAGGTGTTTTTATCACATACAGAAATATAATAGCAATCATATTATGAGTAACAAAAGGTTTTTTTGACAGTTAGAATGAGTTAATGCAGCAAGTCAATATTTGCAGTGTTGAACCTTTTTCTTCAGGACCTCTGCAATTCTCCCTGGTATGCTCTCAATCAACTTCTGGACCAAATGCTGACTGATAGCAGTCCATTCTTGCACAATCAATGCTTGCATTTTGTCAGAATATGTAGGTTTTTGTTTGTCCACCCGTCTCTTGATGATTGACCACAAATTCTCAATGAGATTAAGATCTGGGGAGTTTCCAGGTCATGGACCCAAAATCTCTATGTTTTGTTCCCTGAGCCATGTAGTTATCACCTTTGTTTTATGGCAAGGTGCTCCATCATGCTGGAAAAGGCATTGTTGATCACCAAATTGCTCTTGGATGGTTGGGAGAAGATGCTCTCGGAGGACATTCTGGTACCATTCTTTATTTATGGCTGTGTTTTTAGGCAAGACTGTGAGAGAGCCGATTCCCTTGGCTGAGAAGCAACCCCACACATGAATGGTTTCAGGATGCTTTACAGTTGGCATGAGACAAGACTGGTGGTAGCGCTCACCTCGTCTTCTCCGAATAAGCTGTTTTCCAGATGTCCCAAACAATCGGAAAGTGGATTCATCAGAGAAAATGACTTTACCCTAGTCCTCAGCAGTCCACTCCCTGTACCTTTTGCAGAATATCAGTCTGTCCCTGATGTTTTTTCTGGAGAGAAGTGGCTTCTTTGCTGCCCTCATTGAGACCAGGCCTTACAGTGCGTGCAGATGCACTCACACCTGCCTGCTACCATTCCTGAGCAAGCTCTGCACTGCTGGTAGCACGATCCCGCAGCTGAAACACTTTTAAGAGACGGTTATGGCACTTGCTGGTCTTTCTGGAGCCTTTTTGGCAACAATGTAACCTCTCTCCTTGAATTTCTTGATGATGCGATAGATTGTTGACTGAGGTGCAATCTTTCTAGCTGTGATACTCTTCCCTGTTAAACCATTTTTGTGCAGTGCAATGATGACTGCACGTGTTACTTTAGAGATAACAGAAGAGAAACAATGATGCTAAGCATCAGCCTCCTTTTAAAGTGTCCAGTGGTGTCATTCTTACTTAATCATGATAGATTGATCTCCAGCCCTGTCACCCCTGTCATCAACACCCACACCTGTGTTAACGGAGCAATCACTGAAACGATGTTAGCTGGTCCTTTTAAGGCAGGGCTGCAATGAAGTTGAAATGTGTTTTGGGGGATAAAGTTCATTTTCTAGGCAAATATTGACTTTGCAATTAATTGCTGTTAAGCTGATCACTCTTAATAACATTCTGGAGTATATTGCCATTATAAAAACTGAAGCAGTAGACTTTGTAAATATTTATATTTGTATCATTCTCAAAACCTTTGGCCATGGCTGTACACATGATGTCCAACTAGACTCTGAATGCTGTTAGGTATTGAAATGAAATTTATCTTATTGTTGGAGCTTGGGCTGCACTTTGGTGCAGCGGGCCTTGGGTTTCTCCTGATGCAAGAAAATTCAGTGTGTACTCAGTACCTGGATAATTAAGGCATTGATAAAACTGATTGGACCCTGTGTTTCCCAAAACTAGGTCTAACAGAAAACCATTGGGACTTTATGCATCAGTAACACAGACTGTCCAGGAGATCTCATATCCTGATCCAGATCTAGGAGTACACTTTGATTTCTATTGACTTTTTCTATTGACATTATTTTCTCAACTAATTAATTACATAATTTATTTCTGTAAAATTTATTTCCACAAATTATTCCTTTATTAAGGCTTTAATGTATGATTTACTATTTAAGTGTTAAGTTAGTTTTTAACATTCTATTTGGACACATACCTTTTCATATTTTTAAGTTCAGGTGTTTAAGTCCAAATAGAATAGGTGGTAAAAAAAAAAGCCATATGTATTTTACAACCTTCATGGAAACACTATGAATAAATCCTTTTGCTGTGTCAGCATAACTGTGCATAAATCAAGAGCTATAACGGCAGATAAACAGGTACAATAATATCAAAGAGCAGATACAAATCACCAGTCCACTACCATAAATTGAACTCAAGACCTTCTTGCTGTACATATCATGCATGTATTCAGATTCAAATGTATTTGTCACATATAAATTTGTAACAGTTACAAATGTATAGTGAAAAGTAGAGGTGACTGGTCCAACAACTATGTGCAAGGTTATGAAGAAAAAAAGAAAAATTTAAGTTAAATTACAATTAGCTTAGTAAACTATTAAAAAATAATATGGTGAATATACATACTAACTACAGAAATAACAAATAAAGAAGGACTATGTCAGGGGCGTGTCCGCAAAGGCAAAAATGAAGCGCAGTAGCGCAGAAAGGATCCAGGAGGCGCAGGTAAGGTAAACTGAGTTTATTCGGAGTCAGTACTCTCATGCACAAAGAGTCGAACACGCGTGACATAAATGACGCCGGAACGTTGACAGAACGGAAACGGAAGAAATAAATACAAAAACCCCGACCACGTGCAAACTAAAAGCAACCAATGAAAATAACAAATACATTAACTAAATGAGGACCTATGAACGAAAATACTCAATAGAAAATGAAAACTGGTGAGGGGTGCACTCCTTACAATATGCCTGTGAAGGGGATTTTCAGAATGGTACGTGTTCAATGAGTGTTCAGGGTCTGAATGACCTGAGGGTAGGTAACATGTTCTTTTCTAAAACTACATAACTTATTATAGTTTAAATAGTTATAGTGTAGCACGGTGGCTTAGTGGTTAGCACATTCGCCTCCCAGCGCTAGGGATTCCCGGTTCGAATCCCCATCTGGGTGGAGTTTGCATGTTCTCCCCATGTCCGCGTGGGTTTTCTCCGGGTTCTCCGGTTTTCTCCCACAGTCCAAAAACATGGATCAAGGTCAACTGAATTCTCCAAATTGCCCCATTTAGAGTGTGTTTTTGTGTGTGTGTGCCCAGATGGGCGCCCTGTCGTGGGTGTCCTGCCCAGCGCCCGAAAAGTTCTCCCATGGATTGGCATGGGGAACCCCCTGCAACCCTAGTAAAAGGATAAAGCAAAAGATAACGGATGGATGGATAGTTATAGTGTAAATTTAATATACCCCATTTTAACCATTTATTACATTGTTTCATGGGAGGGCGGCATGGTGGCTTAGTGGTTAGCACGTTCGCCTCTCAGCGCTGTGGATTCCAGGTTTGAAATCCAATCTGGGTAGAGTTTCCAAGTTCTCCCTGTGTCTACATGGGTTTCCTCCAGGTTCTGCAGTTTCCAATTTCCAATGTCACAAACGATCAGGACTTCAGCGCACCCCTAGTGGGCCCTGATGTTATATGTCTTTAGTGAAGATCTGGTGCAGCTTTGTGTCCTGTCACATAACCATCCCTATATGTTTAAAAGCCCTTCGTTCCCTGTGTTCAGTGTTGGATCTTGTTTTGTGTCATGTTATGGCATGTCGCGTGCTATGGCTGTATTCATCCGGTGTCTTCTGCATTAAAAACAACTTCACCATCTACATCTTTGGACATTGATCTTTCTGGCCCTGGCATCTGCATTTGGTGACAGAAGATCCGACCATATGCAGATACACCGAGGTATTTTTCTTTTTGATATTTTGACAGCAACCCACTGAGTCTGACCCGATGACCTTTGAGATGGCCAGGACCTGCTGAGCCGGATCCATTGACCTCTGAGCTGGAAGAGCCACCCCCTGAGCCAGAACCGTTGACCTCTGAGCCCGACGAGCAACCTTTAGAGCCAGGTCTGCTGACTCTTGAGCTGGGCCAGGTGGCCTCGCTACCAGGTGCCTTGACCCATGTGGTTACCCGCTCTCCCTCCCACAGATGTCTACGGGAGTTCTCTTCCTTTCATCGTTTGATGACGGCTCGTGGTGATGGAGCAAAGAAGTTGCTGGGTTTTGCCCCTTCTGTGATCACCCCTTCGCCATCCTGTGGGAGTTCTCCGACATACCTTTGCGAGTTCTACCGGATCACCTTCTATGCTGAGGACATCGCGATGCCTCCTTTCTGCGCTCGGGACATTCCTGAGCACTTCACCACTCAATATCTTGGTCAGTCGTCACCATTACACTTGGATGACATTGCACATGTTTCCTCTGTGCTTCCTCCCCCACCAGGCTCCAGTACTCCTCCTTCTCTTGCCTCTTAACTGCTCTTCAGGCTTCATGCCGCTCTTCGCTATGTGGAGCTATTTCTTGTCATGTGACTTTCCCTACATGTTTAAAAGCCCTTCCTTCCCCGTGTTCTCCCGTATGTTATGCCGTGTCCCGTGCTATGTCTGTATTTATCCAGTATCTTCTGCATTTAAAAACTACTTCACCATCTACAGCTTTGGACATTGTCCTTTTTGGCTGTGGCATTGGCATTTCATGACACCCAAATTGTTTAATGCAGTAATATTATTTTCGTGTCACACTGAATATATTTACATCCCTCTCTGGGATCAGCAATGGCTTTGGGCATGTGCAGTTCATTTGCAGTGTGGGTCCGCACTGACTGTGAGTCTGAGTGTTGCACTTTTGCCAGCTTGGAGACTTTTCAGACCCTTTATTGAAGACTCTGAGGTAAACAGTCATGTTGAGTTTCTGTTCTCAGTGAGGAATGGGTTCTGCCATGAGCCCCATTCAACAACTTACAGTGCTTAGTTGCAATCAGAGCAGACCCCATCGCTCCAAGGCCACACAGCAACTGAATTGCGCATTCAAAATGGTTCATTGAGTGTTAAGTGTCCGTATGACAACATATATCAGTGCAAATGTAGTGGCTGTACATTTCACACCTAATATAATAATGCTCTGTCTGAATTAATCCACTTGTCAATAACTATTTAATGGCTCAAAAAACATTATGCAGTAATGCATTATAAAGAGTCGTTGCATCGCAGATCGATAACTCATTGTGACGGTAGCACAGAAGCATTGGGGAAGAAAGAGGACCAGTCGGTAACAAACTTTGATTAGAGATAATTGACGCACCTCACGTGGCTCTGCCTAATTATAGTGCATGTCTTTTATAAGCTGCAAAGATCGATCACAAGCTGTACGAACATGAGTGCATGGCAGATTCATAGGATTCAAAATAATGTGTAAATATTGCCTGTTCCTGAGCCTGTAGAATTCTAGAATTCTCAAGTCTGTGGTCTTCATTCATACCCAGCCTGTTACAAATGTGTAAGCACAAAAAATAAAATTTCTTTAATATTTAGGAAAATAACACACACTGAAAATCATTATTAAATACTGATTATTTGTACACAAAATCCATACTCTTTTTCTTAAAAAGTGTTTAATTAGTTTCATCATGAAGTCCCTTTCTATTGCTATTGAAGCTAATGCTGAAAGTCGAGTTGTAGGTTGATCTACACTGATGCCACCAGCCCAGCAAAATTCATTCTGAAGGCCTTGGGCAAACTATTTAACTCTGGCAGGCAGTAATGCTGAAATGTGATTGGTTAAATGCTTTGTAACCTCTTGCTAATGATTTTACTGAATTCATGCAAAAAAATGTAAATCTTAAATAATTTACATGAATCCTGAATTATGGAGTATACAAAACATATTTTAAATGATCGAAGCGTCGTAATTTATGTAAGCAGTGCAACCCAATGAAATGCAATGAATGGGAGCACAGAGACCATTTGGAATTATTTAAATAGGAATTCATGGACAAAATATAATTAATATCAGTCTGTGATTCAGATATTTTTGGCCTTCAGAGAAAGGCCCTGACTACCGTCTACTTCTTGTATCTATATTTGTGTTTGTTTGATATTGTTTTGTATTTTCCACCCATATATTGTCACTCAATTGCAGTATATTAGTATCACCTGTTTTCTCAGTCACATGTTTCATTATTTGGTTATTTATATTTTGGAGCGTGTGTGACACTGCCAGCCCGGCACTGCAGTGCAACACACCCTAACATATGACCATCACAGTGTCACTTCCGTTCTTGGATTCATCTACCACCCAAACAGTAACGGTCTTGTCTTGTGGTGATCCCAATCATTTGGGAACAAAGTAAAAGGGACATCTGTATGGTGGTGTCAGACACTGTACGGTCATATTCTGCAATAAAATTGAAAAAGAAAGTATATATAATTATCGAAGTTATTATTCAAGGAGGGCGATCTGGGTTCAAATCCCAATCTGGGTGGAGGATTCGATTCTCCCGTGTCCAACATGGCTAAAGCCTATTTAATTCAGTCACACCTGTTATTCGTTACACATGTGGGTGCATCTGAGGTCAATCAGTAGAAGGTCCTGAAGAGTAAGTATGCCAAATGTCATGGTAATCAAAGCAATGGTGTGGATTTGTATAGATAACAAACACACACACACACACACGCATACTGACATATTATATATTGACTTGAATAATATAAAGATATTATGTGAAATATATATAGTTAAGCACATAAAACATTGGAGTTTATGTTGTTGTGTGATTAATTAAAGTAAATGTTCTGCTGAAACGCTAACCCGACTTACTGTCTCTTCCTCGCCGCCACTACAGTATAAACATAATTATTTTCTCAAATTCATTCATTCATTATCTTCCGCTTTATTCTATATTAGGGTCGCGGGGGGGTTCCCCATGCCCATCCAGGGGAGAACATTTCGGGCGCTGGGCAGATACACCCAGGGCAGGGCGCCAATCCATCGCTGGGCACACACTCACTCACACAGACACACGCTATATGTTACAATTTGACTTGATCCATGTTTTTGGACTGTGGGAGGAAACCGGAGAACCTGGAGGAAACCCACGCGGACACGGGGAGAACATGGAACATGGAAACTGCGCTGAGAGGCGAACATGCTAACCACTAAGCCACCATGCCGCCATTTTTGCACATTTTTCAATTAAAAACATGTTTGTTTTAATAAATTACGATATAAAAATATCATTAATAAATTATATTAATAAACATTAATGCTTTGTAAATAAATCCAAAACCCAAAACACAGAACATATGATACATTAAATTTTTATTTCTCAAAGTACCAATCAGATATGTTAAATATACTTAGAATATTTTTTTTTACATAGACAGATTATTTACATGTCTATTTCTATATTTAAAGTTCCTGTCCTAAATCAACATTTAAGATGTGGTACTCTTGGTTAAATGAACACATTAATATACTGTGCAGTTTTAAGAATGTTAATGGAAGAGTATAGGGAAGGCCTCCTATACTAACTATAACAACTCCTAAGTGGCAAAGAGGTTTGTAAGGGTGGTACAGAAGGTGGGGCAACCTCAATGGTCAGTCCTTCATTTTATTTTGCAATGTTAATGGGCAGGCTGGCCGAAAAGCTTATGCAGGAGCTATGAAATATGTTTACCAGTGACAATGAGATCTTTGATCACCTGGTGATTCAAACTCAACGTGGTGCTAATTCTCACTCCATATCGTTCACCACTGCTAAATGTTGGAGCTTCTTAACTCTGTCCGTAATGCTGAGTCAGTTAGCATTTTAAAGAAACATCTCAAAACACATCTCTTCCACAAGTACTTGATATAAAAAATCCAAAAGCCAAATTAGATAAGGATCAGGTTTGATTATACTACAATGTAAATGGTTTTCTTCTTAATTACTGATTTGCTTTGTTCTGTTATTTGTAAGTGATTTTTGATAAAAGCATCTTCTAAATGACTAAATGTAAGTTACAGAACTGATCTGTAATAGATGATTATTTGCCAGTAAAAGCAAAAACAGGACAGTATTGAGGAATTGGAGACAGTGGCCCTAAACAAAAGGCAAAAAAAGATGCTGTGATTTTCAATGGGCCTTGTGAGGATGGATAAGATTAGAAATCAATTTATTGTTGGGAAGGTAAAATGTTAAGTAAGAAGGTTAAGATTAAAGTGGTTTGTGTATGTGTGGAGTCACCAGGCAAGAGGAGGAGAGAAAGTTGATAGATGTGATCAGGAAGAACATGCAGGTGATTGGTGTAATGAAGGAGAATGCTCAGGACACAGAGGAAGAATAATGATTTGAATGACAAATAATTATAATTTTCAATCAGTCGTATGACAATCATATGTAAGTGGGTGCCCTATTTTATTTCAAGAAAAAAAAAATATTAAAGTTCGATCCTCACAACACATGTTTATGTTTTTAAGAGGATCAGAAGAAAGAGTTTTTGATTTGTTGAAGCAATCTCTTAAAAAGGTTGGAATCCACAAATCCGCAGTCAAACAAGTAAACACAATGTTGTGACATTTTCAATGTGTTGTGTCATTTTCAATGTTCTGATTGTGGATTGGAAGTCCAAAATAGTTTTTAAATTTTAAGATTTTAAAGATTTTAAATAAATAAAGGCACCCATTCACACCTGACACACCTGACTCCTAGGATCAGCTGGGGGTGGAGTTAGTGGAGCATTAGATTATTTATTGTCAAGCACTTTTATTAAATACTTGAAACCAGGGTCCTTTACTACAGCATATGAAGCATATCGTGGATTACTTTTCGTGGCTTCATTGTATAGCAGGTTTGTTTTTTTATATACTGTATATATTTTTATTCTGTTTTAAAGTATTCACTATATCCTCATGGGAATTGAAAAAATAAAAGTGTCATCCAATTTATTTTGTGTTGGGATTTCCTAACTATTGAGGGTAAGATAATCAACTTAGACTTTCATTTTTTATTTATTAATTTTAATTAAAATTTTACAGCATGTCCATTTAAGTGCACAAAAAGACCACTTTTATATGAAAAGCGAGCCAAGCTTAAAATACAAAAATTAACCAATTTGATTGTAGAGTCATATGTTAACTAATGATCAAGTTTAGTATGAAAGGCGAACTCAAATTAAAAGATGAAAATGAACTGGAATGCTCTTTGTTTGCAATGTAAAATATGAAAAATCACAATTAATAGACAATATTTGATATAACTTTCTCCCTTCTATAAAATGTGCTGTTTTTTATGGCAGCCATAATGGGGAAAAATTATGAGTTATTTTTTAATTATTAATAAAATTATTAATGAGGTTCTCAGCACCCAAATCAATCATATTTCATCATTGAAAAACCCAGGATCACCTCTTTATAAGAGAGCACGTTTCGGCAGTGTAGGATGCATGACAAACAAATGTATATTACAGAGGACGCGTGTTAATTAGTTAGTTCCCAGGGGGATATAATGTACTGTTGACTACAGCTTTTATTTGCAGTAATGCTTTAGTAGAGTTTGAACACCAAGTTAATTCCAGTTTTAATAGACCAACCATTTTTGAGAACGAGCTTTTGTTTGGCATGTTTGATTTAAAATCTCAGAAGCGGGGGATTTGGTGCACACATATTAACTCATAAAAAAGTAGCTTAAGTCAAGTTAGTGTAAAAAGCTGCAGAGATTATAAACTCTGGTTATCGATGTAGATGATTCTGCCCAATATGTGTAAGTACGTTCTAAATGTTTCCACAAACATACCTCACAACCGCTGCACAAAGCCGACCGTGTTCAGACCTGCGTCGCTTCTGTCAATCACAGGAACCCAAACTCCACCCTCACGGTGGATCTGAATGAAGCAGTGTGTTTCATTTGCATGTGTAGTTTTCACTCGGGGCAGCACGGCTTAGTGGATAGCACTAGGGAATTATAGGGATTCCCGGTTCGAATCCCAATATGGGTGGAGTTTCCATGTTCTGCCCGTGTCTGCGTGGGAATCCTCCAGGTTCTCCGGTTTCCTCCCACAGTCCAAAAACATGGATTAAGGTCAATTGAATTCTCCAAATTACCCCATATAGAGTGTAAGTGAGTATTGCCCAGCAATAGATTGGTGCCCTGTCCTGGGTGTATTTGCCCAGCGGAATTCTCCCCTGGATGGGCATGGGGAACCCCCTGTGACCCTAGTAGAGGATAAAGCGGTCCATGCCTCTAAACTGAGCTACTCAGCATGGCATGCTTAGAAGTGTTTACAACTGTGCAGGTGCAATTCACAACTCAGGTGTAGAGTTTGTCTTAATTTTATTTCCGGCTTTTTTTTTTTTTTTAACATTGTATATGGGTGGGAAAGCTCGTACCAAACCATAAGGCCAGTTACAAATATATATTATATGATGTAGTCAAATAGATTATTTGTTCTTATTTTGGTAGTTTACTTTTTATTAACATTAGGCATTCTTTTATTTTCATACAACATGAATATTAAAGAATTTGATTCTCAAGTATTTTTTTATAACAAAACCATTAAAATATAAAATACTTAGGAATTGTAATTACAGTTTCTTAAATCTAAATATTGATTTATTCGTATAAATAATGACAATTAAAATGAACAATATACTTTACTCTAACATGGTGATGCACTTATGCGCATGTGTGTATGGTAGTGCGGAGGTGGCACAGCAGGGGGAGGCATGGGCATCGGCAGGTTCTGGGGCTCTGTCGAGACACCACGCGGTCCAGGGTGGAGAGGGAGATTGTGGGTGAAGCGTGATGGAGACTGCAATTGGAAAGCACTGGTGGATGCCAGGCTGGGCGTCTCGGGAACACTGACTGCTGACACGCTGTGCTGAGAGCTGAGATTTGGTAAATGCTGTTGATTGTGCGTCAGCTGAATAGAGATATCACTTGAAAGCTCTGATGCGCTGCGGCCTCGTTGGTGAGAAGGCCAAGATGTGTCAGGCTGCAGAAACTGACCGCTGTAGTCACTGCTTTCAGACAGACGGGGGCGGTAGAGGTCTGGGTGAGACCTGTACGTCTCCCCTTCAGAGTATCGCTTCATGAACAAATAAACAGACATTACACCAGCTCCCTGAGAGAAAGAAAATAACAGAGTAAAAACATTAGTGGTAAACCTGACAATATTTAAATACCGTACATTAGCCTAAGATATGCAGACACATAACCATCTCACAAACTATCCTTAAACCATATGAACCTTCATTTGCAAGTGTCTTACTCTCACAGCCCCACTTCCAAATAACCAGATTAATATAACATATACAAGAATGAGAAAATAACCCCATTTTAACATAATCCTGGTTTTATAACATTATCATTGTTTGGATTGGGATTTAAGTTCGTTTTATTGGTATTTTTGTTTAATTTTTGTGCATACCAGATCCAATTGAAGAGAGACCAGAGAGACCAGATCCTTTAATTTTCAGCAATGGTGAGATTTCGGTTAACTTACTGCATGCCACCTGATTTTACTTTTATTGAAAGATGGTGGGGCAGCACGGTGGCTTAGTGGTTAGAACGTTCGCCTCTCAGGACTAGGGATTCCCGGGTCGAATCCCAATCTGGGTTGAGTTTCCATGTTCTCCCCGTGTCTGCGTGGGTTTCGACTGGGTTCTCCAGTTTCCTCCCACAGTACAAAAACATGGATCAAGATCAATTGAATTCTCCAAATTACCCCATATAGAGTGTGTTTGTGGGTGTGTCTGTGTGAGTGAGTGAGCGATAGATTGGGTGATAGATTGACTGAGCGATAGATTGGCACCTTGTCCTGGGTTTATCTGCCCAGCGCCCGAATCGGTCTTCCCTGGATGGGCAATGGGAACTTATTTAATACATATTAAATAATTCCAAATACACTTACTTTCATAGCATTTCCCTGGTGGCGCTGCTTCCGGACAAGTATTTTCTTATTGAAGCATTTAACAAATCTCATTTCAGCATCATTGGTTGCTGGAGGGGCGGCACAGTGGCTTAGTGGTTAGCACGTTCGCCTCACAGCGCTAGGGATTCCTGGTTCGAATTCTAATCTGGGTGGAGTTTCCATGTTCTCCCCGTATCCGCGTGGGTTTCCTCCGGGTTCTCCAGACTCTCCCTAGTCTATTGAATCAAATTGCCACATATAGAGTGTGTCTGTGTGAATGAGTGTGTGCCCAGCGATGGATTGGCGCCCTGTCCTGGGTCTATCTGCCCAGCGCCCGAAACGTTCTCCCCTGGATCAGCATGGGGAACTCCACCGCGACCCTACTAGAGGATATAGCGGGAGATAATGGATGGATGGATGGTTGCTGGAGTTAAATCATTTGCCCAAGGCATTCCAAATGAATTATGTGGATCCAGTATCATTACAAAAGTGTAGATTATCCTGTTGCTTCAACCAATCAGATTTTGAGCCTTCTAGCAGTCTAAAGATGTGTCTACGTATTCACAACCTCTGATTGGAGAGTACTATTGCAGCCATTTTCAGCCAATTAAAACTTATTTCAGAAATACAACTTGACTTTCAGCATTAGCTTTGATGGCAATAGAAGGACTTCTTAATTGAACTAATAAACTCTGTTTAAATAAAAAAGGAGGATGGATTTTGTCTACAAATAATCAGGATTTATAAAAATGTTTTATGTTGCAATCTGCAATCTGCAATCTTATGTTATTTGTTGATGATATTTATGTGTAGCTACACCGGGTGGTATGAATGAAGACCAGAGACAGGATTTTACAGGCTCAGGAGTCTATTTGTTATCTATTTGCGATGCAATGGCTTTTTATACTGCATTTCTGCATAATAAGCTGCGTTTATAGCTATACATTAGTTATTGACAGGTGGATTAATTAAGACTGAGCATTATTTAAAGCCTAAGTGTGAAATGCGGCCTGTCACTGATTAAAAATTAATGTGTCTTGCAAAAAAAACAATGTATGCTATGCAATGTCTCAGCCTTGATGCTCAGTATCTCCAAGATTATCTATGTTCAAAGCTAGGAATGATAATTGGCTTCAGATGCAGATGGGTGAAACGAATTGCTGGTTCATCTGAGCCTAATTATCCTGGCAAATCATGGCTAGATTTTTTTTATATTTATATCACACAATTATACAAAGAATATTAGAATATTAAATAAATTAAAAACAACTTTATTTAAAATTAATGTAATTGTATTAAACATGAAGTATAAGAATTTGATTAATCATTTCAAATTTATTAATTTATCATTGCACATTTAAGAGAGTCAGCACAAAAATAATATATTATGTAAGCTTATCCTGTCATTCTTATTGTATGTCTTCCCTTGTCACCTCTGAATAGATTTATGATGCTTTTGTATCATAAATCTTTTGTATATGTAGCTTTTCACATATTTTGCAGTGTTTGTGTGAAATTTTCCAGATCCAGAAGAGCATTTGTGAAGTCAGACACTGATGTTGGATGAGAGGACCGGACTCATAAGTTCTGTTGTAGCTCATTCAAATTATTGGCAGGGGTTAATTTGTCAATCTGGTTTTGTGCGCTGTGGCACATGGCAATAAATATATCCTGTTCACATGATGGAACAGAAACAGGCCTTCCCCAAACTGTTCCTATTAGTTAGAAGTTATCCAAAGTGCATGAATTTATTTATACTTTATTTTATGCACCTTTGGTTTTAGGACAAAGTGAAACACCTGAGATCAGTGACTAATAGGTGTCTCAATACATTTGTTCATATAATACATGTTTTTAAATGAAATATATTTTACTTTACCTCTTATTTTATCTTAATTTCATGCTTACGTGTCCTTAGCTAATTGGTTAGCTAATCTCAAATGCATGCAATTGTATAGTTTAAAATAAAAGTAAATGTGAAGTAAATTTTTTTTGACATTGTAGATTCATCAGTGATTTAGCTGGACCCTTAGCAATCATCATACAGGTAACTATTGAAGACTGACTAAAGTTATTCTATATCTAAGGGGAAATAAAGATGAAGGTCCCTTTACTGGAAACTAAATTAGATGCATCTGTATATATTGGTAATAGTGGGGTCATATGATGACCCAGAAATCTTCTTTAAGCGAAACAACCCCTTATGACTTGGAGCTACCCTGGGTTTCCATATTGACCTAAATTAGTTTATTTTTAAAGTAGCTGTTTTTAGATTATGCAATATAATCATGTGCTACAATATATGTAGCACACTATATACTCATGTGTCAATCAAAAAATTACCCACAAAAGACAATCACTGAAAGTAGCCATTAGTAGAAAAAAATGTAATAAAAACCTCCACTACATACTAAAGAATTCACTGTTAAATTGTTATTATTATTATTATTATTATTATTATTATTATTATTATTATTATTATTATTATTATTATTTTAGTTATTTTCACATGGTTCATGCAGCAATAAATTTCTAAAATATATTTTCACACTAAGTGTCAATTTGATCACTTCCACGTACCATACAGATGTATTTTGCTGTTCAGTAATAATGAGACTGTAGTTCATCTGTTTCTCTACATACTCAGTTGGCCCCACTGTTATCTAATGATCAAGATCACAATAGGGGAAGTATTATTTGAATTATATGATAATGTTTAGCACTGTAATAGCGCAAATGTTTGTGATGGTACGAGTGGATCTAATATAACATTTGTGCTAAAGTTTTTTTTTTTTATAAGACATTTAAAAGTCAGCGTGTGTGTGTTTGTGTGTGGGTATGTTGATCAAAGTATGGGATCTCTGACCTCTTTAAGAAGAAAGGAGCTGGCAGCAAAAGCAAAAGACCAGCCATAGTGATAGTTAAAGTAGTGCTCTGGTTCTCTCGGCCTGTTCATCACCTCATCATTTATACTGGAGATGTAGAGCACCAAACCTACAACCAGACTCAGACCTAGAGGAAAAGATGTGTGTATTAACTACTGACTTGTGTTGTTTCTCATTTGTAAGTCTAAAATGTTAACTAAATGTTATGTTATGTTAACTAAATGTAATTAACTAAATGTAAATGTATAGTTAACATACACTAAATATTACTTTAAATAACCTCCAACAAGTTGTTAAGGCAAAAAATGGAAAGAATAAAGAAAATGGCATATGCATTTCATAACTTCTACATGCATAATCAAACCCAATGTCCTGCTATTGATTTAAATAAATAAATTAATAAAGAAACAAAAACTGTTTCATGCTCACTGATTCATTTTTTCCAGTAAATTCTTTAGGTTTTCCAAGACAATAATAGCACTCAAGTTGTTAGTTAGTTGTTAGAAAGAGTTAGTTGTTAGTGTCTATATATACTATATGTATTAGCCTATTCTTTGCCTTCTGATGATATTTCCTGCAAATGGTGTAAATTTACATGTAATTGGTTGCATTTTGGAGCTTTAACTAACTGAGAGGGGAGAAAAATAAAAACACCAAACAAAGCAACATCTACACCTCTTAAATATAAGTTTCCCCCACGCACAATAGCACTAAACATTCTTGGCCACCGATCAGTGGTGTTGCTGCTCGAACCACATAGAGGTGGTGAGACATCTTGAGTTGCTTTTTGGTGGTTGTGAAGAATATATAATTCTCCGTAGGTTCCCGGAAAGTAAGTGTGTAAAACATTGTAAATATCATGGCAATGGTGTAGATTGGTATAGAGAACACACACACATGGATCCATTCTCATGTATAAAATATAGCTTCATTTTATTGTTGCTGCCAGTTTCACTAAGAGCTACCAAACTTGACTGTGAATCTTTGTTTGTCAGAGTGACTCCTTATGTCCTCCTTCAATTTGTTATGTTATTAAGATGTTAATCCTCAGAATTCTCTTTCTCTTGATGTTATTTGCTCAATAATGTCAGTTTCATAGTTCTATACCACTGTGCCAAAAACCCACACTAGGCTGTATTAAAAAAAATTAAATACTGTTTTCTGCTAGTCTAGCTCTAATGTATTTGCCTTGTTCCAAGTTACTTTCCATTTTTAAGTAGATTCACACTAAAACTTGTTTAGAGTCGGATATATAATTTCTATACCATAGATGAGGAACATCTGTTCTATTCTATCCTATTCTGTCTAAGATAAATGAATGGCTAATAAATGAGGATAAATTGTTTACCTGACAGGATAAAGAGTATTCCAGAAACAAATGCCAGGATGGTGCGCTGTGGATGAATATGGCCTACATTGCTTAGAATGAAGGCAGTGAACACAAAGAGGAGTGATACCATGGGGAATGGTGTAGCTGTTCTCACCATTTCTGAAAAAAAAAAATTACACATTAAGTGAGTCTGACAGTTAACCATGTCCAAAATGGGGATAATGCACCAAAAATGCGTTATTGCATTTACTGAGGATATTAGCCGTGTTTTCAGTTGTGATATCTATCTCAGGCTCAGTGAAATACTCGGAGGCCACACACTTTCCTTTTTCTGAGCCTATAAGGGAAACAAGGATTAGAAAATAAATGGTGTTGATAATGAACCCAAAAGATCAGGCAAAATGCAAAAGATAAACATAGACAGAAAATAACTGGAGAGTTTAAAAATGTTTGTGTCATTTGTGAGTGTACCTGCTATAAAGCACACTCTCCAGAGGCCAGAGTGTAGTGCCATCTTGACGTCAATGGTTTGGTTCTGCTGCAGCACAATGCCCTCTTCCATCAGCAGCCAATAGTCTGTTGCCACGGCAACCCCGACCAACAGCAGCCCGCATGCTCCGAACACGGTGGAGAGCAAAGTGAGAGCCCTACTGCTGCATGAGCTCATCTACACACACACAAATACACATCCTATTGACATAGATCTAAAATTTTGTGAATTTGTTTGTCAAACTAAAATGAAAAGAAGAACAAGGTACAGTGGGTAATGGTCCTTTATGCATGGGGTTCTCCCCACATCTTTGTGGACTTTTTAGAGAGCTCTGGCCTCTTTCAAAAGTCCAGCAACATGCTAATTGTTGCACTAGAAACTACTACAAACATTGCTTCAGTGCTCAACTATGTTGTCCCCTGACATGTAATGCCTACAACATTCAGGTAAGCCCTTCAGTAATCCAGCATGACTTTGCCCCGTTCACAAATTCAGATTATTACAGGTTAATAGGCTTAGATGAGTTTACTATGAAGAGAAACTTTCTGTGTACTGTACAATGCAACAACCTCACTCATTTGTGAGCCACTTCCTCTCAATGATTTTTAATGCCTGACAGTAAAAATGTTTTGATTTATACTCCATTGCCTGTGAAGTGGCTATGAAATTATTAGATTTATTATTATTTTACATGGTTTAGAACAGAAATGTTTAAGATGTAATAAACAATTTTCCAGGTAGACAAATATTATTGTTCCCTTTATATCATGCATTAACTATTTAATTATGCAGCCTGCATGCAGCTGATCTCTGAAAATGTGACAGTTCTAAGATTAATAACCAATATTCACTGAGAAGAAAGTAAGACATAATTAGCAGTGTATTATATGACAGGTGCATGTGTATACACACACACACACACACACACACACACACACACACACACACACACACGCACACTATTCTATGAGTCATGGCTTACCAGAGTAGTTACAGTTTCTATGCAAAGATGATGTGTCATAGCATTCTCCTATTGGGTTTTAAATATTACTAATATTTTTTAATTGTATTTTCTGGGCTGTTTACATTAACTGTCATCATAGGGATTGCTAGAGCCTGAGAGCTTATTGATAAATCATCCTATAAAATTTGCTTGCCTATCACAAGGCAGACACACAACCTGGAACAATCATGCTGTGAGAAAACACACTTTGCCACATGGTTTATAAATACACAAAATCCTGAATTACACCGAGCATTATGAGCATAATGGGTGGTATGCGGGTTAGTTCTTACCATTTAGAAAGAAACACATGAATTTAATTCTCAGGTGGTAGGGACAGAAAATTTTTTGAGTTGTTTAATTATTCTCACCGTGTCTGTGTGGCTTTTCTTCTAGACATTGTACTTGGAGTAGAGAAATAAACATTGTGAATGGGAGCATATATACTCACTCACACAAGCACATTCTATATGGGGCAATTTGGAGAACTCAATTGACTTGATCCATGTTTTTGGACTGTGGGAGGAAACTGGATAACCCGGAGGAAACCTACGCAGACACAGGGACACGGGGAGAACAAGGAAACTCCACCCAGATTGGGATTTGAACCGGGAATACCTAGCGCTGAAAGGCGAACGTGTTAACCACTAAGTAACCGTGCCGCCCAGCATATACATGACTCTGCAAAACTTTTTTCACTTTAAAACTTTCAGAACTGTGACTCACAAGAGCATCCTGAGAAACATAATAAGGGGAAGGAGGATTAGTAAGCATGCAGGAGAGATGCCACAAGAGAGGAAAGTAGTGACAAAGATATAATTAAAAAAATATGCAACATGAGCATTTAGTGAATTGCTGAAAGAGACAAAACCACCAGGAACTTTTTACTATTTACAATAAAAAACAACCCCCCCCCATGGACACAGTCAAATAACAATGTCTGAGGTTCAAAAGTTTGAAGAGAAACTTCCCCAGTTGTAGATATCACATTAGAACATCTGTGTCAACTGACAAAATAAAACTCTTTACTTTCTCCAACACAATTCAGGGTATCTTCTGCAATGACAATTTAAGGATACCGTATTAAATCTGATCAAGAAAAGCAAGAAACTAAGAAAGAGAAAGAGGGCCTCCTGAAGAGAAGAAAGGCCTTCGAATACATACACACAACAACTACATACACAAACAAACAATCATGACTGATAGAGCTTGGGTTGAAAGCCTGGAAGAGCAGAACAAAAGGAAAAACAGTGGTTTGTTGCCAAGACTGATGTAGTTAAAAGTAAATCTTTATTATTACTTAAAGTATTATTAATTTTAAGATGGGTGCTTTTAATAAGAATTCTTTGCTCCACAATTTTTACTTAATCTACAAATTTAGTGCTTTTAAAATAAAATAAAATTTTTTTAATTACATTTTTAAAAGCAAATAATGGCCCAATGATAGATTGGCACCCTGTCCTGGGTGTATCTGCCCAGCGCCTGAAACGTTCTTCCCTGGATGGGCTTCCCTGGATGGGCTTGATATCCTAGTAGAGGATAAAGCGGAAGATAATGGATGGATGGAAAACCAAATAATGCCTTGATGTTCCAATCAGCAGTCACATTCTGTTTTTCATGCAACCATAAACTATGCACAACATTTTTCTAATTTATTTAGCACATTTTTCAATACATACTATTCACAAAGCACATTTAGAGCATCTCAGTGATCTGTACATGTGGCACAGTGGGTAGTGCTACTACCTCACAGTAAGAGGATTTAGGGTTTAATTACCATTTGGAGTTTTGGAACAAAGGTCATTTGGTGTATAGTTTGTATGTTTCTCTGTCTCTGTGTGTCTCTTCTAAGAGAAGGAAAGATGCAATGAAGTGAGAATTATCACCATGGCGAGGTAGAATCACCTGTCGTCATTCATCATTAGAATGTACGAGTTGGAGTGTATTTTAAAAATATAGAGTAATGGTAAGAGGGGGAAGAAATGGTTCATTACAATTATCAATGTATCGATGGATGATGTGGTGTTGGCAGGGGCAAAAAAAACAAATGAAGCTGAGTGTCATCAGCATAGCAGTGGTAAGAGAAACATGTGCCGGAATGACAGCGCCCAGTGATGTCATGTATAATGAAAAGAGGAGGGGACCAAGTACAGAGCCCTAAGGAATATCAGTGAGTACTTGGTGAGAGTTAGAAATCTCCCCATTTCATGACACTTTGAAGGTCCTTCAATTGGACACTGACTATTTACGCTAAATAAAAAAACACTGACCAGTACACACAAAGTGATTGGGCTTTTTAAACCAACTATCCATTAAATAAACACATTGTTGGTTAGGGTCTAAAAATATATTACTTATTTTATTTATTCTGAAAGATAAGGACCCAAACAATCAAACACAGCTTAATATGTATAAATGTTCTTTTGCCAAGGCTAAAGTGTCTGACTTACATGTACTGCACATTTACTGTCTAGTTGTAGCATCCCTCCTTTCAACTGGGTATTGTCCTTGATTCCCCGATGTTCCCACTCCAGCAGTGATGCAGCCTGACATTTCAGCCTGATGCAAACTGACAATTTTGAGGATTTTAGTGCTAACACACCCTCTAGTACAGCTTTTATTTTTCCAGGTGCCTAAAAGGGTTCAGATGGTCAATATCGAGACTCATTTGCCATGTCACAAGTACAACTGAGCCTGTAAACTGTGGTTAAAAAGCTAGTAATCTCAAAAAGTCAGCAAGATTCTTGTACTATATGTTATTACTGGAAATAAATAGAAGCTTGAATCTATAGTTTTGTGTGCAACTTCAAATCATCTAATTATCAGATTTAAAATCATCTAATCTATTTATCAATGAGATTTGTTAAAACCATTGTAAACATGCATAGAGTAAAAGTTCCTATGTGTTATCAAAATAATATTACACTTGATGAGAAATAGAAAAGATGAAGTCAAGTCTAGCAAAATGATACAGGCACAGAGAGCACAGGACAGGATGAAGAGAGACTTTGGGATTAATCTGTTGTACTGTAAGTCCTTGGCCTATAAATTAGACTGAACCAAGGCGCTGCACCATTTTAAAATAGTTTTTAGCTACAATAACAAACATTGTTCTACAGACTGATATTTTTATAATTAATGTTTCTGGACAATTCTCCCTGTGCATGTGTGGGTTTGCTTTGGGTTCTCTAGTTTCTTCTTACATTCAACATGGGACAACTTTGGTGTATGTTCTGGGTGTATCTGCCCAGCGTCCAAAACATTCTCCCGTAGATGGCCACAGGACACCCCCTATGTCCCTAGTATAGAATTAAGCAGAAGATAATGGGTCAATGGATTTTTTCAGTACACTGGCATATTAATTTAACATAAGACTTTCTTAGACTTTCTTCTTGATGTTCTAGTTCATCCAAATTATCTTTGGTGGGGTTGAAATGAGGGCTCTGTGTGGGTCATTCAAGTTCTTCCACACATAATTCACCCAACCATCCCTTTATGGACCTTACATTGTGCACTGGGACACAGTCATGTTGGAACAGAAAATGACCTTCTCCAAAATCTTTACACAAAGTTGGTAGCATGGTATTGTTTAAACCGCATGGCTAGGTCCCTATTTTTATAGACCTATGAGAATAGGACTAAATGAATCATCTAAATATAATGATTAGGAAGTGTTATAAATTAGATGATAAATTACATCTGTAATACACCTGCTCATGTATTATTCCAAAAACATTCCAGATCATGCCATAGAAATAAAAGTGTGTGCTCTCTCTTTCTCGCCCCCTTTCTCTCTCTGGTCTATTAGATATCATAATGTGTAACAACAGCACTGTAGAGGTTATCGCTCTTCAGCTCAAACACAGTGGAGAGTATTTGCAACAACTGCTGCTGGTCCTGCGACATTCACTCTTTTTCCCTTTTTTCACACACACACACACACACACACACACACACACACACACACACACACACACACACACACACATTCAAAAGGAGCAAAAAAAAGAGATGAGCTGGACTCACCGTTTACAAACATAAAAAACAGGAATCCTTAAAGCAGAGAGCTCTCTATGTCTGTTACCCTCTCTCTCTTTCTCTCCTGTCCTCTCTTACTTCTTGTGCATAGCATTTAAACCATATTTAAGAGCAAACATGAACATAGTCATAAAATTAACCTTCAATGAAAAAAAAACAAAGCAGGAGGAAAGAGAAGCACAGTGACTCTTAATGAGTGAGTGCACTTGACTTATAAACTCTCTTCCTCCCTCTCCCCCTCTTTTTGTCTCTCTCTCCTCTCCACCTTATCGCTCTCTGCCATACTCCCACCCTCTTGCATTATCAGTGTGTCTTGACCATAAAATATGCAATTTTTTTGTCATTAAACATTGAAACGTTCTACATGATAATTTAATGTACTTTTGCACAATACACTATACAATGTGTACACAGTGTTGTACATATTCATTTCATATTAAACACATACAGGAGATTTCATGACGTCAAATTCTCAGTAGGTTTCCCCTTACATTAGTAAGATACAGTGGAGGAAATAAGTATTTGATCCCCTACTGACTTTAAAAGTTTTAATACAAAAAAACAAATGAAACGTCTCATAATTTTATGCCAGTTTTATTTTAACTGTGCCACATAGAATATCAAAAGAAAAATGGAGAAAATGACATGAAATGAGAAATATAAAATAATTTGCACTTTATTGAGGGAAATAATTATTTGATCCCCTAGTAAAACCATGACTAATGTTGGCTCCCACAGACCACTGACACACCCTAATCACAGTGAAGTCATTACCTGAATGAGAGACACCTGTCCCAAATTTTCACCTGTATAAAAGTCCACCTGGCAACAGTCTCAGTGACACTCCAACATCTCCACGAAGGGCAAGAGTAAAGAGCCGTCTAAAGATGTCAGGGACAAAATTGTTGACCTACACAAGGCTGGAATGGGCTACAAAGTCATAAGTAAAAACCTGGATGAGAAGGTGACAACTGTTGGTGCAATTATTTGGAAGTGAAAGAAGTACAACATTACTGTCAATCGACCCAGGCCTGGAGCTCCATGCAAGATATCACCTCGTGGAGTCTCATTGATCATGGGAAAGGTTAAAAATCAGCCAAGAACTACACGGGAGGAGCTGAGTAATGATCTCAAGGCGGCTGGGACCACAGTCTCCAAAAAAAACCATTGGTAATACACTGAGACGTAATGGTTTCAAATCATGCAGTGCACGACAGGTTCCTCTGCTCAAGGAGGCTCACGTCCAGACCCGCCTCAAGTTTGCCAATGAACATATTAATGACTCCAAGAGAGACTGGGAGAAGGTGCTGTGGTCAGATGAGACCAAAATTGAGCTCTTTGGCCTTAACTCAACTCGACGTGTTTGGAGGAAGAAAAATACAGAATATGACCCTAAGAATACCATCCCCACTGTCAAGCATGGTGGTGGAAGTATTGTGTTTTGGGGGTGTTTTTCTTCTAAGGGCACAGGCCAACTTCACCGCATTGACGGGAAGATGAACGGGACCATGTATCGCAAAATCCTGGGTGACAACCTCCTTGCCTCTGCCAGGGCACTGAAAATGGGTCGTTGATGGGTCTTTCAGCACAACAACGACCCAAAACATACTGCCAAGGAAAAAGGACTGGCTCCATAAGAAGCATATCAAGGTCATGGAATGGCCTAGCCAGTCTCCTGACCTCAATCCCATCAAAAATCTATGGAGAGAGCTGAAGTTTCACGTTTCCAAATGCATGCTTATAAACCTTAAGGATTTGGAGGTGATTTGCAGAGAGGAGTGGGCCAAAATTACTCCTGAAGTGTGTGCTAACCTTATAAAAAACTATAAGAAACGTCTGACTGCTGTGCTTGCCAACAAGGGTTTTGCCACCAAGTATTAAATTATGTTTTACTAGGGGATCAAATACTTATTTCCCTCAATGAAATGCAAATTATTTTTTATTTCTCATTTCATGTAATTTTCTCCATTTTTCTTTTAATATTCTGTGTGTCACTGTTAAAATAAAGCTGGCATAAAGTTATGAGACGTTTCATTAGTTTTTTTGTATTAAAACTTTTAAAGTCAGTGGGGGATCAAATACTTATTTCCTCCACTGTAGCTGTTCTATTCCATTGTTGTGATTGGCCAGTCAAGTTCTTCTGTGCCAAGCTTACTTAACCATGCCTTTATGGTCCTTGATTTGTGCAGTAACATGGTCATGCTGGAATAAAAAAGGGACTTTACCAAACTGCGCATAAATTTTCCAAAAATGTCATCAGTATACCAAAGTAATGGGATTCATCTAAGGGGGCTAGGTTAATTACTGTATATTCAAATAATGCGTTATTCATCCTCCAACAAACATTGTTCAACATCAATGTCTGACCGCACAGGTGGATTAGGCAACAACTTTACAAATTTACACATGAAGCTAAACTAGACTAAAAACTTGTAGAAAGCCTAATCTGAAAAAAAGAAAGGTCATAGCTGCAAATTAACATTGTGCTAAGTAGGTATAAAAACAAAATAAAAGCCAGAAGTTTACTGTCACTTAATAAACTAGAAAAAATTACTCCTTGTGATCATCAAACAAATGAAAATTTTAATCTGTCTTTGATGATTGTAATAAGGTGCTAGAAGAAAGACACAACTAAAAATAAAGTGACATTGGAGACAGGGACACTCTGTACAGTAAGGAGGTTATGCTGATTTTTTTATAGGCATGAGAACAGAGGGTGTCCTGTTATATCACTACAATCCCCCAGGGAGCAACTAAGATAAAATGATAGAGATAGAATCATCAGCAACAATGTAAAAGCTGTAACAATCAAATTAGCTGAATTTAAGGAAAAAAACTTATTTCTACTAATTATAAGTGATTGCCAGAATGCCCATTTATTTCATTGATTAGAATTTAATATTATTTTAAACAAGTGGAACAAATCAACACATGACATTTCCCAATCAACTATGAATGATTTAGACTATGAATGAACTATGAATGATACATTTTTTACATTTATTTATGACAGAGGGCATTGTCCTGCAAGAAAACTGCTGGCTGACTGAGTGATGAACGCAAGGTAGGAACCATGTTGTGTTGTAGGAGGTTCTGTTACACAATTGCATTCACTCTGCCATGTAGTTGTATGAGAGGTCCAACTCCTACTGTCCAAGACATTTCCAAACCTTTGCTGAGGAGCATGTTGTGTGGACAAAGGAGAAGTGGCTCAAAGTTCATTTTACTAATGAAAGCAAATTTAATTTATTTGGGGCTGATGGGAAATTTATGTTTGTTTGACAAACTAGGGAAAGGCTGAACCCAAAGTGTGTAAAGAAACTTCACCTGAAATCAGGTGAAAGGTGGAGGAGGTAGTGTCATGGTTTGGGAAATGTTTTGGGCAGGAGGAGTTGGACCTCTCATACAGCTACATGGCAGAGAGAATGCAGGTGTGTATCAAACCTTCTTTAAAAAGACGTCGCTCCGTCTTTGCATTCAACACTGAATCAGTCGGCAATCTTCATGCAGGACAGCACCCCCAGTCTGTCACATAGCAAAACGGGTAAAGCAATTCCTTGAAACTGAAAACATCAAAACAATGAGATGGCCAGTCCAGAGTTCTGATCTGAACCATTTAGAAAACCTCTGGAAATTTCCTTGGCCATAACCAAGCTAATACCAAGAAACCCACAACAATCACAGAACTGTGTAAGAGAGTGGAAAAAAGTGGACCAACAGAGCAATGTGAGAGACTAGTAATGTCTTGTTGCTGCAGATGTGCTGAAGTCATTCAAAGTAACCGCCTGTACACTACAGATTGGTGACTGATGTAACCTTCAAAATATTTAGTTGTAAACATTGTCTGTGCTACAGTCATTGCTGTTCTCTAATAATGATCAAGACATTCAAATAAAGGTTTTATGTTGAAATACTTTTGTAAAACACTGTTCTAGTGACATTGTGTTATGATCGGGCGGCGCAGTCCGACCGATGGCGACGCTGCGCGGAGCGGTGTGGTGTACAGAAGTGAGCCAGGCGACCAGGTAAGCGAACAAAGAGGCGATTTAATAATGGAAACAGCGGGAACGCCGCTGAAGGCACGGCAGGACGTGTCGGGAGCAAACTCAAACAGAACAGGAACCAAAATAGCGAGACACCCGACGTAACATATACGTATACACATAAGAACATACATATACATACAATGCTGGCTTGCTGACTCAGGGTGCATGCGCACTTTAAGTGTAAGTTCAAGTTCAAGTAATTTATTTATATAGTGCTTTTTACAACAGTACATTGTCACAAAGCAGCTTTACAGAATGAAAAGCCTTTAGACTCCTAAAGAGCAAGCCGAAGCGACAGTGGCAAGACAAAACTCCCTTTTATGTTGTTATTTAAGGAAGAAACCTTGGGAGGACCAAGACTCAGTGGGGGACTCATCCTCCTTGAGCGGTCAGGCAGCAACAACAGTGTAGAACAGCTATGTACAGATATTAAACAAATGGAAAAACTAACAACTGGAAAACTATATGTGAGTCCATTAGGGGGCGTCCTGCAGGACCGCCTTGTCAGGTTCCATACAGTGTTTGTCAGCAGAGCCATGGATGAAGATCTCCAGGAAGCCGGGGGACACCTCAAAAGAAACAGACAAGGAAGGCAGGTAGAGCTAATAATAAAGCACGGCATCTAATTAATAGGTAATTTATTGACACAGTGCAGCATGTGACTCCGGCATCACTGACTAGAGCAGCATAACTAAAAGAGGCAGATACTGCAGACTCTAAATAGTTGAAATGGCGCCCCGGAACAGCATCATTTCAGCGCCACACCCCCCCATTAATGATGAGGTGGGTGAAGAGGTGAAATGCCAGCATACACTGATCACAGATTACCCCCCAACACAGCCAAGTCTGAGATCTACATCTTTATCTACAGGGGATTAGTTAAACGCAAGATTAAATAAATGTGTTTTTAATTTATTTTTAAAGATTAATAGTGATTCAGAATCACAAACAGTAACTGGAAGGCTATTCCAAAGTTGAGGAGCCTTTTGGGAGAACGCTCTTCCACCAGCAGTAATTTTATTTATTCTAGGAGCTAAGAGTAAACCAGCACCTTGAGATCGGAGCTCACGTGTTGGCTTGTATGATTGAATCAGCTCACTCAGATATTGTGGAGCCTGATTATGTAGAATTGTATATGTTATCAATAAAATTTTGTACTCGATACGAAACTCAACTGGTAGCCAGTGCAGGTTTGATAACACAGGACTGATATGATCAATCTTGATGATCAATGATCAATGATCAAACTTTCTGGTTTTAGTTAAAACTCTAGCTGCAGCATTTTGCACAAGTTGTAATTTATGTAATGATTGGGTCCAACTATCAGAAACTCTGTTTTATCAGAATTTAGCAGTAGGAAGTTTTTTGACATCCATATTTTAATATCTTGGATGCAGTCCTCGAGCTTACTGACTGAACGACCATCATTAGGGTTAGCTGAAACACATAACTGTGTATCATCTGCATATGAGTGGAAACTGATTCCATGTTTACGAATAATTGATCCCAATGGAAGCATATATAATGCAAATAGGAGTGGACCCAGACCTGACCCTTGTGGAACACCATATTTAACTTTAGCAAGATCAGAATATTGGTTGTTAATGCAGGTGAATTGATATTGATCTGTCAGGTAGGATTTAAACCACTGGAGTGCAGATCCTGTAATGCCCACAGTGTTTTCTAATCTATCAACTAAGATGTTATGGTCTATAGTGCCAAAGGCTGCACTAAGATCTAATAATACAAGAAAAGAGATTTGGTTATTATCAGAGGACATTAATAAGTCATTAACGACTTTAATTAAGGCTGTCTCAGTGCTATGGTGAGACCTAAAACCTGACTGAAAAACTTCATGAACGTTATTAGCTAGAAGATGGCGATTCAGCTGGTTGAACACTATTTTTTCTAGGATTTTAGAGACAAAAGGAAGGTTTGATATTGGTCTATAGTTGGACAGTATTAGAGGATCTAAATTAGGTTTTTTAAGTAATGGTTTAATGACTGCACACTTCAGATTTTTGGGGACATAGCCTTTTTAAGTGATGAATTTATTCTAATGAATTTATTTTAAGTGATGAATTTATAATGTTTATAAAAGGCTCTGTAATATTTGGTAGGAGGTCTTTAAGCAGGTTTGTAGGTATTGGGTCTAACATACAGGATGTTGTCTTTGATTGTGTAATTAATGAGACAAGCTCTTTTTTAGATATGGGGTTAAAGGTATTTAACTCTTGTACTATATTATTTTCTCTACCAGTAGATTTTTCAGAAATCATTGAGGGTTGATTATTGGTTACGCTACATGATGCATTAGAAGATTTAAGTCTTATGTTTTCAATTTTGTCACTAAAGAAATTCATGAAATCATTGCTGCTGAACTGTGAGTGAATCTGTGAATCTGATTCAGTAGCACTTCGAGTTAATTTGGCAATGGTACTAAAGAGGTATCTTTGGTTGTTTTTGTTGTTCTCTATTAATTCAGAATAATATTTAGTCTTCACTGCATTGAGTGCATGTTTGCACTCAGTCATACTGTCCTTCCATGCAACCCTAAATACCTCTAATTTAGTTTGTCTCCATTTACGCTCCATGGTTCTAGTGGCTTGTTTTAGGGCACGTGTTTGATCATTAAACCATGGAACGAGTCTTTTAATCTTTAATCCTTTTTAGTTTAAGTGGAGCGACACTGTCTAAGGTTGCAAAAAACACGTGTTTTAGGTATTCCGCTGTGTTTTCAAGTTCATCGGGTCCTGATGCTGGTTTAATGTTTAATTCGGGTAAATGTTGTAGGAATGACACAGCAGTAGAGGGAATGATTGTACGCTTCATGTCATATTGTGGTTTAATGTCTGGATCAATATCAATTTCTAAATCGTAGGTTATCAAATAGTGATCGGAGATGACCTCACATAGTGGAACAATAGTTAAATTATTAATGTTAATACCATGTGAAAAAACTAAGTCTAAAGTATGTTTACAGCGATGTGTTTTACCAACTACACTTTGAGTAATGCCCATGGAATCTAGGATGGAGTCAAAGGCTAATTTAAATGAATCTAGTGGGTTTTCAAAGTGAACATTGAAGTCACCGACTATTAAGGCCTTGTCTGATGAGATTACTATGTTAGAGAGAAATTCACCAAATTCTTTAATAAACTCTGAATATGGGCCGGGAGGGCGGTATATGGTAATAAGTTGCATTAGATTGGATTTATTCTTCAATGAAGATGAACTGCTTATGTTGAGTACAAGAGCTTCGAAGGATTTTGACTCATACTTATTATTAAGTGTTACATTTATGTTTTCATTATAGATCGTAGCCACTCCACCTCCTCATCCACTAAGACGTGGTTTATGAGCATAAGTATAACCAGGTGGAGAGGCATCATTTAATGCTAGGTATTCATTAGCCCTAATCCAGGTCTCTGGACGTTTAGACAAAAGACGTTTAGAAAGTTATCAGTTATTATTTCTTGAATTAGAGCTGATTTTGATGACAGTGACATAATGTTTAATAACCCAAGTTTTAACTTAAAAGTGTTTCTTACATTACTTGAGGTTGTATTGATATTAATGAGATTTTTTTGGCACACTTTTTGGACTCTTTTTGTTTTTTGCTCACTGCGATACTTGATAACTGTCTTAATGGTATGAAACCTAGTTATTGTGGGTTCCTGGCAGTTCGCAGGCAATTGGTTAGGCCCTTCTGTCTGCTGCCTGGCCTTGGCTCTGAATTGTCAATTTTTATTCCTATCTGAAGAAAAAACCCTATCGGCTATGTTATGTGACATGAGCGCAGCACCCTTCCTTGGAATGATGGATGCTGTCCCATTTCAAAAGGCCAGGCCTTCCCTCAAAAGTAGACCAATTATCAATAAAGGTAATGTTGTTTTCTGAGCACCACTTAGACATCCAGCAGCGCAGCGACCATAACCTGCTGTAGGTTTCGCCGCCACGCCTAATTGGTAGGGGACCAGAGACAACTACTTCATCAGACATCATTGCAGCGGTTCCACACACCTCTTTAACATTAGCCTTAGTAATCTCTGACTGCTTGAGACGAACGTCATTAGTGCCGACATGGATAACTATTCTAGAGAATGAGCGTTTAGCATTAGCCAGCACTTTGAGGTTCGCCCTGATGTCTGGAGCCCCGGCCCCCAGAATGCACCGGACTATGGTTGCTGGGGTCTCTAAGGGGGTAGCCATTCGCACGTGTCTGAGCTGGGAGTCGCCAATAACCAGAGCACTTTTAGCAACCAGTCTCTTAGTGACGGAGAAATGACGGAGAAAGACTGTCTATACATACTGCACTGAGGGCACGCAACCAGAGGGGAAAGTGCCATTGTAAAGTTTATATATAAATGAAGAAATAAACTTAGCTTCGGGTGGGTAGAGATGTAAGGTTATTTCCCGCTGTTACAGCTGATGATGAAACAAAGCAGCGGCAGCAGCTGGTGGAGATCCAACTGTAGTGAATCTGGCTGTATTAGCGTCGGATGGAGGTTGAGTCCTGAAGGTTCTCACAATGCGGTGTGTGAGGATCAGCGTCGAGACCAATAAAATCTGATCCGAAAATCCAAACAGTTGAATCCAGCGACACAGATCAGGAGATGACTCTTTTATAAATATAGGCTAATATTTATAAACGAAGCGGGTAATAAATGCAGCGGTGTTGGCAGAAAACGACCGCGATAGTAAGCAGAAAGTGCTAGCGTTAGCGGCTAAAAACGCTAGCAACTACACCGGAGCGGAGAGACAAACACGGGTTCAGGGACCGGAGAGACAAACGCGACCGTAGGGGCAACCGGAGTACACGCGACCGCAGAAGTGAACCGAGTGGATGCAGTGGTGACCCGAGTGGACGCAGAGGTGACCCGAGTGGACGCAGAGGTGACCCGAGTGGACGCAGAGGTGACCCGAGTGGACGCAAAGGTGACCCGAGTGGACGCAAAGGTGACGCGAGTGGACGCGAGTGGAACACAGACTTGGCCCATAAGCTGGGTAACTGGCACAGAGTCCCATGTCAACAAAGCAGCCCTCAAAATCTCCAGTCCAGCGAACCCCTTGTCTGGCCCCAGCCTCCTCCTCGGACCACTGGACTGCACCCTAGGTGAGGCGCTGGTCATCACGCCTAATTACCGAATAATTACCTAATAGCACCGAACGCACCCTAAACGAAACTCGGATTAGCTGAATTTAAGGAAAAAAAACGCGACCGACACAGGCCGGCAACTGTTGTCCGGCTCGGTGCCCCGAACCCTGCAAAACGTGCAGGAGGCGCGGCGTGGGTCGCTGGTGGCACGGCACGGATCAGGGGGTGGGCCGCCGGTGGCGCTGAGCGGGATGACAAGCGCCTCGCGGAATAGCTGGCGGAGCGGGTGATCCGTGGAGCCAGGAGGCACGCACGGAGCAACGCGCGGAGAATCGCGTGGAGAATCGCGCAGGATCACTCGGAGGTTCGTGCGGCGGATTTCTGATGGCGAGGAAAAACTCACAGAGCGGGTGATCCGGGGAGCCGGGAGGCTCGCACGGAGGATCGCGCAGAGGATTCCTGGCGGCGAGAAAAAACTCGCGGAGCGGGTGATCCGGGGAGCCGGGAGGCTCGTACGGAGGATCGCACGGAGGATCGCGCGCCTGATTATTGCCCCGCCCGCTGTGAAGCTGCCTCTTCACCGCGTCCAGGTGCTCGCCGACGGAGCGGGCATCTGGGCCCGGGGCGAACGTGGCTAGGAACGCCATCTCAAACCGGCTGGCCGAGGTGAGACAGTCGTCCCCAGTGGCCACGAGGCCCTCGGCCCACCTCAGCACAGGTCCCAGGAGTCGGGAGAGGTAGAACTGCACCCTCTCTCTGTCCGAAAGCTCCCGACTGGTCACCAATTTAAACACCCTACGACAGCCGATAATGTAAGGGAGTGGCTTCAAAGCCACCCCGTCGCAGGGTGCCGGGAGCTTGATCGGAGCTGAGAGAGGGAGCACGATCTCCCCATAATCCGGGACCCGGTCAATTCCCCGCATCGCTCCAACCTCCGGGGAGCGAGAACTGCAGCAAAAACTAGATTGCGGGGCTAGCGCCAAGCTAATGTAGCCGATTGCCGCAGTCGGGGAAATGGCTATTGGCAGGGCTAGTGCCGGGCTAAAGTAGCCGGGATGCTGCAGCCGGGGACCCGGCTAATGGCGGGGCTAGTGCCGAATTAATATAGCCGGTCCTGCAGCCGAAAAATGCGGCTAATGGCGGGGCTAGCGCCGAATTAGTACAGCCGAAGCTGCAGCCGGAAAATGCGGCTAATGGCGGGCTAGCGCTGATACTAACGCCGCTAATGCGATCTTGCAGCCGGAACGGACCGAAACCCGGGGTACGCGGCCGTGGAGATATAAAGAAATAAGGGGCGCTTACCCGGATGAGGACACCTGGACCTCGCGGGGTGCTGAGGCCAGCATTACTGTTACGATCGGGCGGCGCAGTCCGTCCGATGGCGACGCTGCGCGGAGCGGTGTGGTGTACAGAAGCGAGCCAGGCGACCAGCTCAAGGGGATGGGCCCTACCTACGGGACCCTAAATGGCAAAAAAACGAAACAAAGAAGACAGGGGGGAGTGGCCTAGCACTCCCAACCTGACACATTGTGTACCCTTTACAAAAACCCTTCCACTGTTGATCAGTGTACATTATTCTCTACTTTAGATCTCCAGTGTACATACACTGACTAGCATAACATGACAATTTTTCTAATATGGTGTTGTCCCCTGGACACTGTGGTATCTGACATCAAGATATAAGTATCAGATCCTTTAACTCTTGTTTGTTTAGCACATCCCACTGATGGTTAACTCATTTGGGATCTGGGGAATTTGGAGGCCATGTCAACACCTCCAAATAGTTATTGTGCTCTCTAAATCATTGTAAACCGTTGCTTTTTGGTAGGGAGAGTTATTCTGTTAAAAGCATGGGGGAGCAAAAATCATAATGTGAGGATGTTGAATATGAGGATATTATGATAGCACACAGTTCAAAGATAAAGTAAGAACTTATTTTTTTCAGTTTATAAAATACATTTAATAGATTTTTAATAGAGGATTAACACAAAGTTGATAAAGTTTGTTAATGTTTAAATTTGAAATAATAAATATGTTGTATTTTTTAGTGCATTTGCACTTAAGGATATAGACTCATTGTAATGATTTTCAGAATCAGAATACTTTATTAATCCCCGCGGGGAAATTGCAGTTTTTACAGATGCTCCATTAGATGTGTTTATATATACAAAAAAAGGCAAATAAAAATTTACAATAAGCACAGTAAAGATTTAAATAAAAGTGCTAAAATACGCAATAAAGTAATAAAGTAATAGTGAAGTGGCAAATAAACGTAAGTGAAAGTAAAGTGGCATGTGTACAGTATGAATATCAGTTAATTTAAAAAATGTAAAAATTTAATGGTAGATGTTAGAATAAAAAATATTGCACATTTGAATAATTATCCTGATTACATTATTGCACATTAAATTTAAAGTTGTTTTACTGAGTGAGGAGTTAAATAGATTGATTATACAGTTTAATGGCCGCAGGTAAGATTTGGGGGATTTGTTGCATTTGGGGGAATGAGTCTTAAACTGAACGTGCTGCTGTGTCTGACCAGTGTGTCATACAGTGGGTGGGAGGCATTGTCCATGATGGTCTTCAGTTTAGACAGCATCCTCCTCTTTGACACTGCCCTCAGCGAGTCCAGTTCCACACTCACAACATCACTAGCCTTACGGATTAGTTTGTTCAGTCTGTTGGCATCTGCCCCAGCATGCAACAGTGTAAAGGATAGCACTCGCCACCACAGACTCGTAATATGAGTTAGTAATATGATCCTCACAAAATGGTGCTAACATTTAACAGTCCTGGTTGGGACAGTGGTGTCCACACAGAAATTAATATAATCCGTAATGCACTCAGTGAGCCTGTTGATGTCCTCTCCATGCGGCTCCCAGAGTGCTGGTGAGTCTGTGGTCTCAAAACAGTCCTGCAGTATGTCATGATTCTCCTCTGACCATCTCCTCACTGTCCTTGTAGTCACAGGTTGAGGCACATAACCAGGACTGAGATGTACCATGTTGTGGTCAGATCTGCCCAGAGAGGGGAGAGGGTAGCAGCTGTATGCATCTTTAACATTGCAATACAGTAAGTCCAGTGTTCTCTCCTCTCTGGTGGGACAGTCCACATATTGAAAAATGTTTGGTAGTGCCTTCACCATAGTGAGGTGGTTGAAGTCACCTGAAATGACAATGAAAGTATTTGGGTGTTGAGTCTAGAGACGTGCTATAGATGGGTGTATAGCATCGCACGCTGACATCGGGTTTGCAGAGGGGGGGAGTGTAAACAGCCACCATTACGACATGAGATAACTCCAGCGGTAAATAATATGGTCTAATTCCTACAGCCAGCAGCTTAGCGTAGGGACAACAGACATGTTCCTTGACAGCAACTGTCAGGTGCTGTTACAACACTGGATTCAACCAGAAAACAAGCGATGAGCCAAAAGAGACACCATGTGGCCTCGGTATGCCACGGCAACCAAGCACCCAGATAACCGACTCGCCTGAAGTTGGCAGCCCAGAATGGTGTGTGTGTGTGTGTGTGTGTGTGTTTGTGTGTGTGTGTGTGTGTGAGTTTAGTCCAGTTCTACATGAGTGCAATTGTTCATACCTGATTCTGATTGTTCAGGAGTGTGAATGCCTGGGAGAAGAAGCTTTTTAAACAGTCGTTTTCCAGATGGTAGAGGGGTAAAGAGAGTGCGTGAGGGGTGTGTGTGATCGTCCACAATGCTGGTTGCTTTGTGGATGCATTGTGCGGCGTAAATGTCTATAATTGAGGGAAGAGAGACACAGATTTTCTTCTCAGCTGTCCACACTATCTGCTGCAGGGACTTGCGATCTGATACGGTGCAGTTCCCAAACCTGGAGGTGATGCAGCTGCTCAGAATGCTCTCGATGGTTCCTCTGTAGAATGTTGTGAGTAAGGGAGGTGGGAGATGTGCTTTCCTCAGCCTTCACATTGACTATGTGCTGGTGTTAAGGGACTAGGTGCCAGGTGAATTCCAAGGAACTTGGTGCTCTTGACATTCTTCATAATGTTGAGTGGAGAGTGATCAATCTTTGTCCTCCTGAAGTCCAAACCATCTTTGGTCTTGTCTATTTCAGTGGCAGCTGGGGCTAAAAGAAATTGAGAGGGGTGCAACAAATGAAAAAATTAAAAACAAATCTTCAAAAATAGCTTTATTTAAGCATGAATTTTGCCCTTCTTTCCTTCTGGCCCACAAATTTCTCAATTACATTGCTGTTAAATTCAGTCATCTCTGTGATTAGTGTTTTCTCTAATGACAACATGGCTAATGCATTCAGCCTGTCCTGATCACTAGCTGTCCTCGATCACTTGCCTGCTGCTGTATTTGTAAATTGGGACAATCCGGTCCAAGCTCCTTTATCCTCTTTTTTTCTTCCAATGAACGCTTTGTAATAGCATTTTTTGTAAAGACAAAACTGAATTTTCTTTCATTTTGATGCTACACCTGCAAACATTAATGGTGAGTCGAACTAAAGAACCACACCTGAATTAATGAGTCAGTTTAATATCTGAACAATTTTAAGGGGGGGTGGGATGGCGCCCCAGCGCCCCTATGGACTAGCCGCCATTAGTCTATTTTCAGAGACAGGTTGTTGGTTCTACACCAGTCTGTTAACCGTTGAACTTTCTCTCTGTATACTGTCTCATATTTCTTGTTGATGAGACCCACCACGGTCGTGTTGTCTGCAATCTTGATGATATGATTTGAGTTGTGCAATGTTTCACAGTCGTATATCAGCAAAGAGAACAGCAGTGGACATAGCACACAGCCCTGAGAGACCCCAATGCTCAACATGGTGGTGCTGGAGCTGTGTCTGATCTGGATTGACAAAGTCCCCAAGTCAGAAAGTCCAGGATCCAGAGAGAAGTGTTTAGGCCCAGTAGGTTCAGCTTTCCGATCAGATGCTAGGGGATGATGGTGTTGAATGCTGAACTAAACTCTATGATCAGCATTCAAACATAAGTGTCTTTATTGTCCAGGTGGGTGAGTGCCAAATGATGGGTTGTGGATATGGCGTCGTCTGTTGAGCGGTTGGAATGGTAAGCTAACTGTTGGGGATCTAATGACGACGACAGCAGGGTCTCGATGCAACTCATGGCAAGCCTGATAATGGGTGTCAGTGCAACAGGATGATAGTTGTTGAGACAGGACACTGGAAACTTCTTTGGCATGGGAAAGATGGTGAGACATGTTGGAACAGTGGCAGAGAGGTGTTGAAGATGTTGGTTAAGATGTCTGGTCTGCACAATCCCTGTGCACTTTACCAGGAATGTTGTCTGGTCCAGCAGCTTTTCGAGGGTTGACTCTGTGTAATGTTTTCCTCATGACAGCTGCTGTGAGGCATAGCACCTGGTGGTCTTCCTCGCGGTCATGCCGTTCTGTGTCTTAAATCGCTTTGGCTCTCTGATGGTCCTGGACAGTTCAGCTCTTGCTTGTGGCATGTCTCATCATCGGTTTTGAGTCACGATCCTTCAGCAAAGCATGCACCTCTGCAGTTATACACGGCTTCTGGTTGGAAGTGTGGTGTTCTTGGAGACAGGAGTACAACAAATATTTCTCCAAGTCAATGATGACACTGTAGGTTTAGCCTCTCTAAATGATCATATTTCAGTCAGTGTGCGCGAAATTCATTCATTCATTATCTTCCGCTTTATCCTCTATTAGGGTCGCGGTGGGGTTCCCCATGCCCATCCAGGGGAGAACGTTTCGGCGCTGGGCAGATACACCCAGGACAGGGCGCCAATCTATTTCTAGGCACACACTCACTCACACAGACATGCACGCATACACACTCTATATGGGGCAATTTGTAGAACTCAATTGACTTGATCCATGTTTTTGGGCTGTGGGAGGAAACCGGAGAACCTGGAGGAAACCCACGCAGACACGTAGAGAACATGGAAACTCCACCCAGATGGGGATTCGAACCTGGAATCCCTAGTGCTGAGAGGCGAACGTGCTAACCACTAAGCCACCGTGCCTGTGCGCGAAATATTCCTGATATTTAAACTATTTTTGAAATTATTACTGATGCATAAATATTTTAGAAATGCAATAGATTATATTGCTAAAGTAAGTATTAGTTTATCTAACTTAAATTTTTTGCCAGGAAGTGTGAATGTTTTCATAATTTATGTTTCCCCCGTAAACATTAAAAACCCATTTTAAAGAATATATTAAAATAATCAGAACAAGATTGGTATTCGCGGCACGGTGGCTTAGTGGTTAACACGTTCGCCTCTCAGCGCTAGAGATTCCCGGTTCGAATCCCAATCTGGGTGGAGTTTCCATATTCTCCCCGTGTCTGCGTGGGTTTCCTCCGGGTTCTCCGGTTTCCTCCCACAGTCCAAAAACATGGATCAAGTGAGTGTGTGCCCAGTGATAGATTGGCGCCCTGTCCTGGGTGTATCTGCCCAGCGCCCGAGACGTTCTCCCCTGGATGGGCATGGGGAACCCCACCGCGACCCTAATAGACGATAAAGCGGGAGATAATGAATGAATGAACATGTATTCATGTAGTTTTATTTGCTTATTCAAAAGTATAACTATCACTATTTTTGAAATAAATCAAGAGAGTAGTACAGAATAAAAGCTGCAGATGAACTAGGATTTAATTTCTTTTTTTAGCCCTTACAGAAAATCTGTTTAAACAGGGTGCTGAATAACAGTTTTAGTTATCAGGTTGGCAACAAAACAATATCAGGGAGGCTACATACAAAATAAATAACATGCCATTAACTACATAAAAGAAAATAATGCAAGAGTATATACAAAAAATAAACAACCAATTAATTTCCTGTTGCAAACACAATTGTCAGATTTTTTATTTTAATGCACATTTCATAAACAGTAACTGGTTTAATGTAATTATTGTTTTGCTTAATGGGCTAAGTCTTTTACAAAGACCAAATCTATATTTACATTTATAATATATTGATGTTTCTCTTTAAAACTGCTTAAAGGCCAATTTTCTAATTATTCTATAATTAATTATCTAGATACAAATTTTTGTTGTTTATAGTGTTTACGTCTGAACTGCAACTGACTACTCCAATTCTTTTTGTCCTGGTTTGAGTTATTTTGACATTTTTTGCAGGTATAAGTATTCTGACTCTGTAAATGAGTTGGACTATGAAGATGCTAGTTATCAGAGATGGTTTTAAACATTCATCTCTATTAACTTAGTGATAAAGATTTCACAAATAACTAATTAGCATTCATTAATTACACATGAGCCAGCTAAGTTAATTATTAAGGTAACAATAAAAAAAAATACATTTTGGAGTCTTTGACTTGACAAATATACAAGACAAAAACTGTAGTTTGTGTTTATAAATGAAGTAAATGAGATTTAGAATTGCTCAAAACTTGTTTACTATTAAACAGTTCTATTAAAGTATACTTACCATATTGATGCACTTTTACAGTGACATTGTAGTCTACATTGCTGTCACTGCAGTGCTGTCAATTTATCCACCATTTAAATTACACCTGCTCTTTATTGGTCCAGATCATTTGAGTACAGATTACTTTATACAGATTATGTATATAGTGAAAAAGAATCTAAAGTCTGTAATTTTAATTTAACTACAACCAAACTACAACCTGTATTGACTGTATATAGTAAGTAGAAATAATGAAATGTATTTTATTTAATATCAGTAAGCAAAATTAAAACATGTAGGCCTCCATGAAACAATGTTGGTCATATGTTGGAAGATGTTTAAAAGGTCTGTTCTATACAACACATACACATGTATATGTACTTTTTTATACATACTGAAGGAAATACAAACAGACCATCAGTTCAAAGTTCAGTAAATGTGGCTGCGTGGCGACTGGGGAGGTGGGCGAGGATTGAATGGACGAATGACAGTTGAAGGCAGGGTGTCAGCCTGACCTTAAACCAAAATACTCTCCCCTAAAATGTGCACGTTCAGCACAGTCCATTCCAGGAACTGAGACATCAGACCTGGTAATTGAGGCTCATAGACGCCTAATTGTCAACAACCCCCCTAGAATAAAGGACAGCGTGGTCATCTTTAAGGTGCCCTCGACCTAGCTGAAAACACCAGACATAGGGGTGGGTTTATAGGATAAATAGGGGTAGAAACTGGACTTCTGGACTCTGGCTGGGGAGAGGGTTTTTTTGCTTTTGCGGGAGTCAGAGTCGACCGCGGTGGGGTCTGGGCTTGTTTTGGAAGAAACACACTTTTATCTTGGTTTGTCTTAAAATAACCGCGTGATTCGAGCATCTACTAAAAATCTGCTCGTAGGTCTGGCGCCCCCGGAAAAAGGTTCAGCGGGAAATTGAGATTTCCTAACCAGTTGGTAGCAGAGGATGGTTGGAGAACGGCGTGGACTGAGAAATGCAGAGAA